>OZ007598.1:5491781-6091781 GCA_963931845.1 Maratus michaelseni
GTATTTTTTTAAAAGTTTTTCTTTAAACGTAATTTAATCTCAGAAAAAAAAGGCAAAGAAACATTTACAAATTATTGGTATTTAAATTCAAGGGAATGTACAAACACTTAAAGAAATCCACCTACGACAGCCCCATTTCTATGTCAGCGCGCAGACTTAGTATTCCGAGGGCAGTGACTTTTATGATGATGGTATGCTACTTAGGATAAAAACAACTATTACTGTCTTAAATACTTCCATTACTATAACCGTGCTGTTCAAACATTTATATAAGTTAACATTATAACAGACAGAAAAAAATCCTCAAATTTTACGGCAGTTCATAACTTGAATCAACAATAATGCAAAATAATGTTATAATAACGAATCATAAAATAGGTTCATACCCAAAATCAATTCCTTTAAAGCTAGGGTTTTCAAAAATTTTTCCTGAAAATTATTTGCTACCACAAATTATGAAATTTAATCTTCCGCTAATTTAATAGCAACGTTTCTGTCATTAAATAAGGCAAATATTTTTATTATAAAATATTGGTAGTTTGGTGGACCGCGAGCTAAAATTTCAAAATCCCTACTTTGGAGTATTTCAACAAAGTCTTATAACATTATCTAAATACCTTTCTACGTTATAATATTGTTCAATTAAAGTAAAATGTTAACCTATATTATAAATATTAAATTACTAATATTCGAAAATTTTTTAACTCAATTTCCAATCAAGAAGAAAGAGAATTCAACCTCATCTAGAAAGCTATGAAATGTAGAAGTAAAATAATAGCTTTAGGTAAAAAATAGACAACATTTTTTTTTCTTTAATGTATACATACCTTTATTGCATCTTCACTGAAAATGAAGAGTATTGGACGAGTGATGTATATCATTAACAGCCCATCTTTAGTATACTGCTTTAAAATGCCCATCAATTCATTAAAAAATTCTGAAAAAATTGAGTCAAGATTTTTAATAAAATCAGTTAATTAGTAAAAAAATATTTATAACATAAAAGAATTCGTAATATATGATCATTATTGGCAATTCTGTTTAAGTACTGACTATATAATAATCATGAACATAAAAAATTTATCATTATGAGTACTAATCATCAAATGGTCTACTGTCTAACTGTGTTTTTTTTTTTTTTTTTTTAAATTACAACATACTTGGAAAGTGTTTCTGTCTTCGGTTCGTCTGTCTGTCTGTCTGGACAACTGCTGTGTGTGTTCCCGTCTGTACGCATTCTAAATTTCGTAAATAGGCTTGGATTATCATGTAATCGGCATATGTTATTTACTATAGGATGTTTCCTATAGAACAAGGGACTGTGCACCATTTCTAGTTCATGTACTAGGACACACAAAACTCTGTTACATTTGGGTCTATGGGGTAAAACTGTTTGCAGTGTAATTTAATGATTTCACACGACTACAAACATTATGAAATTAATATGCATTACTGAGGTTGACATTACAACACTCTTTCTATATGGGGTTTCTAGGGGCCTCCCACTGGCTTCAAAAGCGTAAACACAGGTTTAGTCCGCATTTGCTTTCTTAAGTCGTTAATACGGCGATCAGCTTAACCCATTCGGGACCATGGGTGCATATATGCACCCTCAAAAAGAGCATACAGAATTTGTTTTAGGCACCAATAAAAAATAAAAGTAATATTTATTTTCTCTAATTAGAACATTTTTGTGATAGTTTAAGTAAAGTTAGCTTTAAAAAAAAAAGTGGTGCCAACCGAATAAAATTTGTGTAAAAACCGCCGGTCCCGAAGGGGTTAACGAGAGTCTCAAAGGGGGCCCATAATGTTGTCCCATTTAAAACTAAAATTAATTAATTAAATTTAATTAATGAATTAATATTTTAAAAAACTGTATTAATACAAAGTGTCATCCACTACAAGTTTTAAAAAATGTATTTGAACTTGAGTGGATGAATAGAAAATATTTTATTAACGATTGAAAATTTGAACAAGATATAAATAGAGAGAGTGTGAGCTAATAGTAGGAATTTAATAAGTCACAAAATAAGCAGTTTGGATTTGAGTAGACCCTTAAATCTGATGTATCGTTACTGGTTCCCATATATAAAAATAAATTTGGAAAACTAATTTACTTTGAAAATTTTAGAAGTAATGCACAATACAGCAAATTTTGAATGGTAAATATAAAATTATCAATATGGTTGTTGAAAAAAAAAGAAAAAGAGAAAAGAAAAAACTCAAGTAGCAAGTGAAACGTTTTTGGTATTATTCGTGTGACATGGAGAGATACAAAATGAGTTACAAGAGGATAAAACCTTACAACTTCCTTTTTAGGAAACATCGAAACAGCAACAGGAGAATTGGTAATCGGAGTATATACGCACAAATTCGTGCACCCCTTGAAATGTCACCATCATTTCATTTTAGAAAATTTATTTTCAATATTTCAGTCGAAGGATTCGTAGTCACTGGATTTAATTGTAGAATTTGTAAAAATTTTCTGCTACTAAAAAAGGAGAAAAATAATTTTAAAATATCGTGATAGAGCTGATATAGCATAGCTGCCAACTTTTACGCTTTTTCGTTACCACTAAAATTTAATAGAAATTTTTGAGTTATTTAATCAACTAATTGCGGCGATATAATAAGATAAAATTTGCTATTAAATTTTAGTGATACGAAAAAAGCGTAAAAGTTGGCGGCTACGATATAGATTTCGTAAACCAATGATAAATTCATAAGAAATTTCTATAACAGAGTTCATTGCCTCAGGGGATTCAATGAAAATGTATTAATGATTAATACATTATTTCATTAATACATTATTTCATACATTAATGATCGCCATATTTAAACACAAAATTTCTGCAATAAATAAAGTAAAAATTACTTTGCGGAAAATCTGGTATTCATATCCCCTGAGGCGTACGAACATTGTACAACTCGAAAAAATATATGGTTCTACTAAAGCCATATCGTTTCAATAAAGCCATATTGCCGTAACAAAGATATTATATTGTGAATAAAAACAAAATACTTCGATTTTAAATATCTATCTCAAAACATTTCATTTATGTTTACATTCATTTGCATTTTATAAAGAAATACTGATTTAGTTTGAATCAATCTTTCTCCCACCTATATAAACAATATTGACAATGTAATTTATTTGAAATAATACAAAAGGTTGCAATTTTTTATCGGTAATATAACATGGTTCTTACGGGTCCTTACATTTGAATACCACTATATTTCCGAAAGATAATATTCTCTTTAATTTATTGCAATATTCTGCGTTTAAATAAGGCAAAAATTACTTTTTGGAAATAATTTTATTTAAAATAAGGCACCAATACTGTATAAAATTACCTGTATAAAATTACTCTACTGTATAAAACTAGTAAATCTGCAGATCAGGAGCCTCAACGTCAGCTCTAAATGTCATTGTTTTTAAATCTCACTTTTCATATTATTTAGCATCTTAGAATCCGCCATTTATTTTTTTTATATTACATACATATTTATAGGCATATACCATATTTCGGAGGTTTCAGAAATTTGAAGCGTTAAATTAAACACGGTTTACGCAATGATATTTTGAAATTCTTATGAACTTCTTATTCATGTAACTTTTTAAATAAAAAAAAATAAACTTGTATCAAAATAAATTCTCCTTTATGTCAGTAGAATATTAAAATCGCCCGAAAATAATTTATTTTGCTAATAAAATATTGCAGCAAGTGAGAGTTACTTGAATTTTATTATTTTGATATTCTTTGAAATAGGGTTGCTAAGCAACTAATAAATTAAAGAACAGAGTAAAAGGAAATCTCATCAAAAAGTCACCTGTAAAAAATGCAGCCAAGTCTCGTAACTCATTTACCGTAAAAAGTACTGAGATCGTATAAAGCCAAGTTTAACTATCTTATTAACTCTGAAATTTTCATTCACAAATCACTACTAGTCTCTACATCTTTAGTTAATTATTATTTTGTGACTTGGCAATTACGTAGCACGAGAATGTGATGTATATAGTTAGTCTTAATCAAATAATACTATAACATATTAAAGTATAATAACTTCCCTGTGCGTATATAATTTGCCTTAATTAAATTATCCCATCCCATCCCATCCCATAACATAGTAAGGTGTAATAACTTCCCTGTGCTGCGTAAATGCCAAGTCACAAAATAATAATTAACTAAAGATGTAGAGACTAGGAGTGATTTGTGAATGAAAATTTCAGAGTTAATAAGATAGTTAAACTTGGCTTTATACGATCTCAGTACTTTTTACGGTAAATGAGTTACGAGACTTGGCTGCATTTTTTACAGGTGACTTTTTGATGAGATTTCACTTCTTTTTGTAAGTAATCCTCCTTTTCTTGATTTTGGGTTCTTTTTGGAGATCATCCACTGATTTTCGCTAAGCCCTCACTCTGTCCCTATTATTTACAGGTATCAAAAATTTGAAGATTTAGTTTCGTTTGCAAAGTACTGTAGATAAAAAGAGATTTCAGGTTCCTAGGCAAGCACTAAGCTATGGGAGGTGGAGTGTCAAAAGTACTCTCAATTGCTTCCAGGATAGGTGCTATCCATCTGAGATATTACTCGCAGCCCTAGATACTTGATATTTAACATAAAAGAACTTTTTAGTATAAAAAGAAAGCCAAAATTAAAATTTCCAATAAATCAAACTTTATTCCTTTTTTCGATGTTTTTTTTTTTTCGTTTTTTTAGTCTTTTTTTTTTATTATTTACGGATTTTTTAATTTTTCCTTACTTTGTGTGCTAAACCCTGCCTTTCTGCTAAATGTCAAGCTTCTAGGACTACAAAATTGAATTATTTTCAAATTTTCGACTTTTTATAAATTTATTGATTTTTCGATTTTAATTCTAAGTTACCTGATTGTCATGCCAATATAGTAATTCTTTGATCCGTCTTCTTAGGATCATTTAGGTTCAATTTAGAGATAAATCAAGTGAATCTTAGAGTCACCATGATTTTATTTAGAAAGGACTATCAAGCCATAACCAGCCAGTAATGTCGGGAGGGTAGGGGGAGCTGTGAAAATTTTTGTGGGGCTAACATCATTTAACAATCCATGTTTCATATGTGTAGTAAAAAGACTACAACCTGTGAAAGAAAACAAACCTGTCTATAAAAAAATCGTCTATATCGTAGCCAGTCTATAGCGGAACTTTTCTATAACGAAAGAAAAGAAACCATAATCCGGGGGAAATAACGTAAAACAATTAGGGGCGTTGTACTAGCTAATAGGACAATTATCTTAAAACTAATGTTTCTAGCAGTACAAAATCAAATTGTTTTCGAATTTCCGATTTCTTAAAGATATTTCGATTTTTTGATTTTATTTTCGAATTTAACGAATATTTTAATTGTTCCTTTTATTGAATAGTAAATACTAACTTTACACCAAGTTTTAAGTTTCTAAGACTACAAGATAAAATTATTTTCAATTTTTGATTTTTTCGAATTTTTTTTATAATTTTTTAGATTTTTTAATTTTTTTTCTTATTTTGTATCCTTTATTACAAATTTCAAGTTGCTAGCGCTACAAAATCGAATTATTTTGAAATTTCCGATCTCTTTCGAGTTTTTTATTCTATTTTCGAATTTATTGTGTTTTAATTTTTCCTTTTTCTGTATCCTAAACAATAAGTTTACGCCGAATTTTAAGTTCTAAAGCTACAAAATCGAATTTTTTTCAATTTTTCGAATTTTCGATTTTTTTTTTCGAATTTTAAAATTTTTTTATTTCTTTCTTTTTTTGTATCCTAAATACTACCTTTATTCCAAATTTTAAGTTTCTAACTTTACAAAATCGAATTATTTTCAATTTTTCGTTTTTTTTTTTCGATTTTTTGATTTTATTTTCAATTTTTGTTGTGTTTTTAATTGTTTATTTTTCTGAATCCTAAACACTACCTTTACACCAAATTTTCAGTTTCTAAGACTACGAGATCATATTATTTTCATTTTCTCTCTTTTTCTTTCTTTCTTTCTACTTTTTTTTTTTTTTTTTGAAAGTTTCGATTTTTTCTTTAATTATCCATATTTTTTAATGTTTCCTTATTTAGTATCTTAAATATTAGCTTTATTCCAAATTTCAAGTTTCTAGCGCTGTGAAATCGAATTATTTTCAAAATTTCCTTGTTTTTCGATTTCTTTCGATTTTTTTATTTTATTTTCGAATTTTATTGCGTTTTTATTTTAACTTATTCTGAATCCTAAACACTATCTTTACCGCGAATTTTAAGTTTCTAAGGCCACAAATCAAAGTAACCACAGATTTTTTTCGAATTTTTTTCGAATTTTTGATTTTTTTTTCGAATTTTCTGGATTTTTTAATTTTTTCTTATTTTGCATCCTAAATACTACCTTTATTCCGAATTTCAAGTTTCTAGCGCAACAAAATTGGATTATTTGAAATTTTTCGATTTTTCGATTTTATTCTCAAAATTTTTTTGTGTTTTTGATGTTTTATTTTTCTGAATTTTAAACACTACCTTCACACTAAATTTTAAGTTTTTAAGACTACAAGATCGTGTTATTTTCAATATTCAATTTGTTCGATTTTTTTTAATTTTCAAATGTTTTTTTTTTTTTTTTTTTTCTTAATTTTCCGGATTCTATAATTTTTCCTTTATTTGTATCAGTTGATTCCAAATTTTAAGTTTCTGTGACTGCGGGATCTACCCAATCTATTTGATGACGCGAGAGTGAGTGAGTGTGTGAGTGACAAAAAATCGAAACTTTGAGTTCATATATCGTCTGCACTAATTTATGGGTATTTTTTGAATTATCCATATTTTTTAATTTTTCCTTATTTAGTATCTTAAATATTACCTTTATTCCAAATTTCAAGTTTCTAGCACTGTAAAATCGAATTATTTTCAATTTTTCCTTATTTTTCGATTTTTCCAATTTTTTCGATTTTTTTATTTTATTTTCAAATTTTATTGCGTTTTTTATTTTAACTTATTCTGAATCCTAAACACTATCTTTACTGCGAATTTTAAGTTTCTAAGGCTAAAAAATCAAATTATTTTAATTATTTTAATTGTTTTCGAATTTTTGAATTTTTTTTTTTTTTCGAATTTTCCGAGATTTTTAATTTTTTCTTATTTTGCATCCTAAATACTACCTTTATTCCGAATTCCAAGTTTCTAGCGCAACAAAATAGGATTATTTGAAAATTTTCGATTTTTTTCGATTTTTCGATTTTTTCAATTTTGCTTTCGATTTCTGTGGTGTTTTTGATGTTTTCTTTTTCTGGATACTAAATACTACCTTCACACCGAATCTAAAGATTCTAAGACTACAAGATCGTATTATTTTCAATTTTCAATTTTGATGGAATTTGTTGAATTTTCGAATGTTTTTTTTTTCGAATTTTCCGGATTTTATAATTTTTCCTTTCTTTGTATCCTAAACACTACCTTTTGTCCAAATGTCAAGTTTCTAGGGCTGCGTGATCTACCTAATCTTTTTGATGACGCGTGAACGAGTGAGTGAGTGAGTGACAAAAAATCGAATGTTTGAGTTCATATATCGTCTGAACTAGAAAAGACAGAAAGTTGTAATTTTAAATTTTGGTCCTGTATGCCGAATACCCTAGAAAAACGAAGTTTCAAATTTTTGGGATACTCCAGTGCGGAGATATGGGGGGTCAAAAGTGCCCTGAGTTGCTTCCAGAAAAGTATGCTTACGGCTGTCCTCTCTCGACTTGGCGAGAGCACTGCCGTGCCTCCAGATCTTGCCAAGGCTGTGGTTTTCCTATTAGACTTAATGTTAGCTATATGCTCCATTTTTCTGCAACTAAATTTCCTCATGCCAATATAGTAATTCATTGATCCGTTTTCTTAGGATCGTTTATGTTCCATTTAGAGGTAAATCAAGAGAATCTTAGAATCACCATGATTTTATTTAGAAAGGACTATCAAGCCATAACCAACCAGTAATGTCGGGAGGGAGGGAGAGATGTGAAAATTTTTGTGCGACTAACATCTTTTAACAACAAATATTTCATATATAAATTAAATAGAGTAAAGCTTGTGAAAGAAAATGAACCTGTCTATAAAAAAAAAGGTCTATAACGTAGCCAGTCTATAGCGGAACTTTTCTATTACAAAATTCGTAAACAAAAGAAAAGAAAAGCATAATCCGGGGAAAATAACACAAAACAATAACGGAAGGTGTACTAGCTAATAGGACAATTATCTTAAAATCTATCTAAAACAAACTATCCCCATCCTGTGGGATTTGTTTTTCAATGTTTTACTTTATTTAATGCAAAACATAGATTGCATCCGACAACTCATAAAAAAGTCCTCCGGCCTGTACCGACAGGAAAAGGTAGCTTTCCGATATCTTCGTTTTAAAATTTTAGCTAATGTTACTCGAAAACAGCAAGTTAAAATGCAAAGAAACCGTTTACAAAAGATTCGTTTACACTGAATTTGAATAAGAAATTCGCCAAATTATTGAGCTATAGCCAAGTTGGCTTCATTTATGAAGACTTATTTTTGTCGCCAAATTTGGCTAGATTTCGCCAATTGTCGCCAAGTTTGGCGATAATTTGGCGCTAATGGATATGAATATATAGTTTTATGCGTATCATTGGGAAAATGATTACAACAATGAAAGAAAATAATTTGCGAGAAATCGCGTTCACTAAAACTTATAAATTTATATTAAAATCATTAAAATTACAGACATTACAATACACTTTCATAAAACATTAAAAACATATTAAAATTGGACGTTTCGGATTTACATGGAAAATCCCTCTTCAACAACAACATTTCACTTAGCGTAAATCATAGTTCAAAAATATCAACAAATAGAAAATGCAACGTATCAAAATTTCGAAGTCAAAGTTACAGTTATAATAACACGGAGTATTCATTCGGGATTGCACCTGCTTGACCATTATTGACCATAAATTTATCGTTGGTTTTTTGTAATGTGCTGTTTTGTTTCAAAATGTCAGCCACCCTAGAATTTCAAACTGCTCTATCTCAGCCAATTTTTAAGATAGAGGTAAAACAAAAAATGCTCTGGAATCCTTGTATCAAGTCCTAACAACTAATTAAAAAATAAACTTGATTTTTTTAACTTTTTTGTATATTTATTTTAGTTTTAAAATTTTCCATGGCCGCCATCTTGAAACAAGATGGCGGACCAAGCTGGCCAACGAACTCGGTCGGTCGAGGCATTGGTGAGCTTAATACACACAATTAGTTTCATCCAAATTAATTTATAAATACGAGCGTTATCGTATCAAATTATTTTCATTTTTTCAATTTTTTTCGAATTTTTTAATTTTTTTTTCGAATTTTCTGGATTTTTTTAATTTTCCTTTTTCTGTATCCTAAATACTACCTTTATTCCTAATTTGAATTTTTTAGCGCAACAAAATCGGATTGTCTTCAGATTTTCGGTTTTTTTCAATTTCTTCGATTTTTTCAATTTTGCTTTCGATTTTTTTGGTGTTTTTGATGTTTTCTGTTTCTGGATGTTAAACACTACCTTCACACCAAATCTTAAGTTTCCAAGACTACAAGATCGTATTATTTTCAATTTTCAATTTTGATGGAATTTGTTGAATTTTCGAATGTTTTTTTTTTTCGAATTTTCTGGATTTTATAATTTTTCCTTTCTTTGTATCCTAAGCACTACCTTTTTTCCAAATGTCAAGTTTCTGGGGCTGCGGGATCTACCCAATCTTTTTGATGACGCGCGAACGAGTGAGTAAGAAGTGACAAAAAATCGAATGTTTGAGTTCATATATCGCCTGAACTAGAAAAGACAGAAAGTTGTAATTTTAAAGTTTGGTCCTGTGGACCAAATACTCTCTATAATAGAAGTTTAAAATTTTTGGGATACTCCAGCGCGGAGATATGGGGGGGTCAAAAGTACCCTGAGTTGCTTCCAGAAAAGTATGCTTACGGCTGTCCTCTCTCGACTTGGCGGAGGCACTGCCGTGCCTCCAGATACATTTTAAAATTTGTAAAAAAATATGAAAATAAATTGTTTTATATTTCCCGAACAGATGCAAAAAATGATCAAATAATTTAAACAATTAATTTCTCAATTCTAATAAATGTATCGGCAAATTTTAAAAGAATATATTTAAAACCTCCGTATAAAAAACGTAGCAACAGTAATTTTACGTTTAAATCCATTATTCAAATATATGATTTTCATTTCAGTTAAAAATGAAATTTGAAAGTCGTCTGCATTCCCATAGGAAAGCATTATGACCTAAAATGAAATGTTCTATATTTTTCGAACGCATGAACCAAATGTAACTAAAAACTATACAGCTCATTCCGGGTTCCTTCCCAACATACTCACCAAAAATCAACCTAATCGGGCGCTTTTTACGGCAGTTATGGTGGAACAGACAGACAGACAGACAAACAAACAGACGCAAACCAAAAACTTTTCGCGTCTCCACAGTGAGCCTCAACTGACGTTTCGGTGACTAGTAAATCTACAGATCAGGAGCCTCTGCGTCAGCTCTGAAAGTCAATGTTTTTTAAACTCACTTTTCATAATATTTAACATCTTACAATCCGCAAATTAATTTTTTTAAATTGCTACATATATATTTATACGCATATAAAACTAGTAAATCTGCAGATCAGGAGCCTCAACGTCAGCTCAAGTCACTGTTTTTTAATCTCACTTTTCATATTATTTAGCATCTTACAATCCGCAATTTAATTTTTTTCTATTGCATACATATTTACAGGCATATAATTCTACGGAGGTTTCAGAAATTAGAAACGTTAAATTAAACACGGTTTGTGCAATGATATTCTGAAATTCTTATGAACTTCTTATTCTTGTAACTTTTTAGATTAAAAAAAAAAAAAAAAAAAAAAAAAAAAAAAAACTTTTATTAAAATAAATTCTTCATTTATGTCAATAGAATACAAAAATTTATTTTGCTAATAAATTATTGGAACAAAATTGTGCGTGTTGCTTTTATTATATCTTCTTTGAAATATCGTTGCTAGGCAACTGATAAATTAAAGAGCAAAGTAAAAAGAAATGCATTTTAAAATTTGTAAAAAACATGAAAATAAAAGTTTTATATTTCCGGAACAGATGCAAAAAAATTTCCAATCATTTAAACAATTAATATCTCAATTCTAATAAATGTATCGTCAATTTTTCAAAATTATTGGATATATTTAAAACCTCCATATCGAAAATCAACATCCATAATTTTACGTTGAAATCCATTATTCAAATATGCGATTTCCATTTCGGTTAAAAATTAAATTTGAAAATCGTCTGCAGTCCCATAGGAAAGCATTATAATTTAAAAAGAAATGTTCTATATTTTTCGAACGAATGAACCAAATTTAACCAAAAACTATACAGCTAATTCCGGGTATCTCACCAACATACCCACCAAAAATCAACCTAATCGGATCATTTTTACGGCAGTTATCGCGGAACAGACAGACAGACAAACAGACAGACAAACAGACAGACAGACAGACAGACAGAAACCAAAAACTTTTCGGGTCTCAACAGTAAGCCTTCACTGACGTTTCGGCAATAATTCGAAGGTTTCAGAAATTAGAAACGTTAAATTAAACACGGTTTATGCATTAACATTCTGACATTCTTATGAATTTCTTATTCTATGTTTTAGATTAAAAAAATACATTTCTTCCGGGGGGGCTCCCCCCCCTGAACCCTCCGTAATCTTATTAAATTTATATTCGTTATTTCCTATTGTTTGTGTGAATGATTCTAGTATATCTTGGATTTCGTTCTACACAGTGGTTTTATTGGGCTAAACAAAAATTTCGAAAATAATTTTATGTTATCCTAATATCTAAATAACAATATTTACTTACCTGCCAACCACGAAACACTCGACTCTGATAGATAAGTTGAATAATATTTCGTGTACTAACGTTGAATAATATTTCGTAAACTAAATCTACTATATTTGACTTATATCTATTTCAGAAATCTAGTGTTATTAAAATTTTTGTTTCGAAAAACAGTTTTGATGGTCATTCTATAATATTTATTTTACCTATGTACATCCTGATCTAACTCGATGGCAAAATCATACTAAAATTTTCCCAAAATAGGCTTATTTGGAAACTTTTAAACCTATTGGGTAATCATTCATAATCGTGCCCATTGCCAATTCACTAAATAGCAACCGTGATTTGGCGCTATAAAGTATTTTTTGTGATAACTTTTTATGACCTCAGTTTCCAATAATTGTGCTATTTCAGGCTGTAGGGATGCGTTTTACTAAGCTAATTTCTTTAGATTAACCATCTCGTTGTACGAGATATTATATCCTATTTTAAAAATAATACAAATTTTCAACCACGAAAAATCCACATCTCTTCCAGAAAATGAATACTATCTCATGTAAAAATGTTTTCGTTATCATTCTGTAGTAGTTAAAAGTTAACTTGTATCAAAATAAATTCTCATTTCTTTCAATAAAATATTAAAATCACCCAAAAATATTTTATTTTGCGAATAAAATATTGTAGCAAAATAGTCTAAGTTATTTCAATTTTATTCTTTTGATGTTCTTTGAAATATAGCTGCTAGGTTACGGCTAAATTAAAGAGATAAATAAAAATAAATGCATTTTAAAATTTGCAAAAAATGATAAAATAAAATGTATTATATTATTAGAACAGACGTATACAATTGCACCAAAAATTATACACTTAATTTAAAAAAATCTTATGAATGTATTAACAAAATTTCAAATTAATTTGAATAATTTAAGACCCGACTTGATAAATTTTAGCCTTCATAACTTACCGTTTAAATACATTAATCAAATGCGCCATTTTATTTTCAACGAATGAAAAATTTCAAAATCGTCTGAATTCCCATAGGAAAGCATTATGACATAAAAAGAAATGTTCTATATTTTCCTAACGAATGAACTAAATGTAACAAAAAACTATACAGCTAATTCTAGATACCTCACAAACATACCTGCCAAAAATCGAACATCGGATCATTTTTGCGGCAGTTATCGCGGAAAAGACAGACAGACAGACAGACAGACAAACAAACAGACAGAAACCAAAAACTTTTCGCGTCTCAACGGTGAGCCTTCACTGACGTTTCGGCAATTACTCTAAAAGCGACATTTTCAAAACTGAGCAAAAATACTCAAATCCGAGTATTGTCGCATAGTCAAAATGGCTCCGAATCAAAATGACTCAAGTTTGAAACATATATATACTCATTTCTGAAAACATGCACACACTCGAGAATAAAAAATCATGTGCCTATATTTGAGTATGTCCATCTTTCAAAAATAAGTATGAACTGACATCTAGGTGCACATTTTTGAGTATTTCCATGTTTCAAAAATGAGTTTGAACTGATTCTAATGATTTTTGAGTATGTCCATGTCTCAAAAATGAGTATGAACTGACCTCTATGTGCTCAGTTTTGAGTATGTCCATGTTTCAATAGTCTGAGCATTTCAGAATTGAAAACATTGGGTCGTCCTGTTTGAAACAAAAAGTTTCATAACAAAATGAAAACATCGATTTACTCAGATTTGAAAGTGCAATTTCTCTCAGTATGTACACTTTCTAAAAGAAAAGCAAAAACTTACGATTGGTAATTGGTACATCTTTTGGTAGTTTTCCTGTGATGTAGCGATATACATGGTACGGAACAAGATGAAAAAATGGGAATCCTTCAACTTTTTTCCTAGCATCACAGATACATCGGCACAGCAATACAAAGATTGTGAACAGAAGCCCACATGTTACGTACATATAGGATAAATCCATGTCCAACTCCTAAAATTTTCGGAAATGATATTAAAGTTATCATCTTGATGCGTATTTATAATATCCTTTAATCTCGAATAAAATAAAACAAAACCAGTTTGTGAGGTTCCCATCTCAAACATAATTACATAATATTATACACCCAAACATAATTATTTTGTATATCCTACCCATTTTTATTTTACATTCTTTGCGTTTCTATATCAGTTTCGTTTTCCTGACGTAGTTTCTAACGAATTGTCTTTTTTTATTTTCCCCCCGTGAATATTCAAGGTTGCACGAGTAATGTAATAAAATGTTACAAAACGTAACTGGTTTTATGCTTGAGTTGGTGCAATGATCGGATTTCCCATGTTTGAATTTTTTTCCATAAGTTCGTTTAACTTTTTACCGTTTTCTTTTTACGTCGTAGTGTGCGTGGCTAATGAAGAAACTCACGATTTTCTTGTGAAGTAATATCTGAATATGATTTTCATAACAATTGAATTGCAATTCATTTTTACATGACATCTAATTTTCCTTTTGTAAAAATGCAGAATTAATAATTGTTATACGATTAATGAATTCCGAGAATTCTTTGTATTACATACTTGTATGAATATTATTATTACGCTTTTCTGAGAAAGCTCGCTTCTTTGTAATTTTGGAAAATATAGATACTTTTGATGAAAGAGTTTAATTAATGGGTCAAGTACCTTGAAATAGACAAAAAAAAAAAAAAAAAAACCTCTCTAAGAATAACATAGGAGTAAATGAAAAAAAAAAATCTATGCGTAAATAATAAAAAAATTATGGTTACTCATATAAAGATTTAAGGGTATTACAAATTTTTTTCGCTTTCAAAAAATACATTTCTTTTTTTTCCTTTTTTTAATGTCTGAAATCTATACTTATAAAAGAGTAGCTTGATTTTCTTTTAATCAACGCCGAGCCTCAACCGTTTGTCCTAGAACAATGAAATTTGGAAGACATGTTCTTTATACAATGTAGGCACGCACTAAGAAAGGATTTTTGAAAATTCACAGCCTAAGGGGGTTAAATGGGGGGGGGTCAAAAGACTTTAGATAATTTCGTCTTTTCGGCATATCTTAGCAGGAGTTTTAAGTAGGAGCGTGAAATTCAGGATAACAATTCTACTAAAGAATAGTTAAACATGTATTTCAGGCGATTTTAGAAATTCAATCACTAAGGGGATTAAATGGTGGAGGCTGGGTTGGTACATGGAATTTCTTAAATTTCATTTTATTATCATTCATATATTTTCATTAAAAATTTCCGGTGCGAAACGTATTAAACCTGGGTTAAATTAACCCACATATTGCGGAAGATTAGTGAGATCTTGGCACCTCTGCAAACTGTGGCCCACCTAATACCACTAACTTTTAGAAGAAATAGTCAATTTCTTGAATCGCAGAAATTCGATGATTAGGTAAGGAAAAACGTACTGTAAAATTTTAGTGGTATCCGGCGGGCCACAGTTTGACACCCTTGCATTAAGTGGTCCAACTTGTTTTTGCCCTCCTTGTTTTGCCGATTCCCTAAGTGAACTATGACTTATTTGACTGTCTCACGGAACAGAAATTAATATACATTCAGTGTAAATGTGGTTATCTAGATTTTTGAAATTTGTCACTTACTCCACTGTCATTCTAACTCCCCTCATATAGAAGTTACAGTGATTCTTGTCGCACAGTGTACGAGCGAAAGACACTTATTGCAAAACGTAACATAAAACGCGATGTTCTTAAAGCAATCTTGTTTAAGATGGTACCAGAAATCCCTAGTAACGAATGAAGCGATTTTCTTGCAGTTTTTCTCTTTTTGTTATGACAGTTTATACATTTATCTCGTCCTTGGGTATAGCTGTTTTAATACGAACTACTGTCCAAAAATGAAGGCGCAGTGAAGTGACCGGACGCTTTCGCTTTTTACACGGTTTGTCGATTATCTACTGAAATTCTTCACAAATTGTCCTTGAAGTTCGAGATGTAAAGCACATGTTTGACTTCAAGAACAGTAGAAACAGTATACTGCAATTAAAAAATTAATATATTGAATATTGGATGAGATATGGGTATTTGTATGGAATAATGTTTAACTGCGCATGCTCAAACTATACGAAAGATTTTTTCATGATTTGGTAGTCAGTTCTATAGAGCAACTCATATAAAAAGACCAATCAAATATCGTGAAAACTCAGAAAGATATCGACAATACAGTGAGCTAATTGACAAATTGGTGTGTCTGTGGAGGGGGTGGGGGAGGAATCCCTTATAATCCAATTAGATTTCCTACCCAATTTGTCAATAAGCTTACTGTATTGCCGATATCTTTCTGAGTTTTCTAGTTGTGCAAATCGTCATTGATTTATGAAATTATGAATGTGAGATATTAACATATTGAGGATCATTAGCTTAACCCTGTGGCTAGGTGAAACAAACACAGTACAGTTGGCCAGTTTAGTATTTGACCCAAATCCCGGCCAGAATTATTTTTCAAGTGTTATAAAATTAAAAACCATTTCTGTCGATTTACTATAAGTAAATACACTTATTTAATGTTATATTTACATAAATGTATGCATTTATTTAAAAAATAAATATATTGTACAAAGTTTATTTAAGGCTGCTATAGTCAGTCAACTATCGAATTCCGTTCGCTAATGTTAAGTCAATGGGCATGTGATGCATTCGTATATTTTAAATAGCTCTCGATAATTTGATAAAATTTAACTCATTTTTTTTTCTTTATGTTCTTCTTAAAAGACGTTTATCTTTTTCTTAGTTCTCAAAACCTTTCTAAAATCTATGCTTATTTTAATATTTTATATCGTAAAAGCTGACGAAGTGTAAGTAAGATTTTAACACTTCATAAAAAAATAAGTATACATTTTATAAATATTTTGACAACTAAGATAAAAAGAGACATCCTTTAAGAAAAGTACAAAGAAAAAAAAGTTAAAAATATTAATTTCCTAAGTAGATATTTTAAAAATACGAAACATCTCATGCCCGTAGGCTCAAAATTAGTGAAGGGAATTTGGAAGTTGAGCGACTTGCAACCTTAACTATTTACTGTTTATAAGAGTAAAGTAATTGTTTCTAGATTTTTCTTATTTACTATTAATGTTTAATTAAATGTATTTAATTTAACTATATATAAACTTATTATTTACATTTAATACTGCTTATTACATTTAAATTACATTTAATAATAATTATTACATTTAATTTATATTTAATAAAGTTACATTTAACAATAGGTTTAGTAAAGTGGAGTCTATATAGTATAGATATGCTAGTTTTTGAGTGCATTTAATATATTGCCAGTTTCAATATGATTCTTCAGAACTCTGTTCTTCATCACTCTCTTCTCGGCTTTTATCGGGATTACCATCATCTCTTAACAGAGACTTTAATTCCCTCCTTTCTCTCCTTATGTTTCACCTATGAGCCCCCGAAACTAACTAGAGAACATTTTTTCAATAAATAAGTATATACAATTTGAAGGCGATCGGATATTTCTATCAAGAGATATCGAGTTGCGTGCGTATATACGTACCTACCTACATACATACATACACACAGAATCTGTAGGTGCAAAAGCTCTCAGGTAATATCCTGTGAGCTAAAAACTTGCAATACGACAGTAAAAATATAGTTCTTATCTCTTCCAATTCGATAGCCGCATAACAGAGCATTTAAATAGTCATTCCGAAAAAAAATTATATATAAAAATGGCAACAATATGCGGAAGACTTTTTTGTGTAAATTGGCACTCATGACTATAATTAATACCATTATAATTCAAAAATGGTCCGACAAACCTTTAAAAAGCTTTCGATATGTTTAAATTAGAGCCAAAAGCGCTTTAAAAATAACCCTTTTATAAATTTAATGTTTTTTTATTATATTAAAAACTAAACTATTTTATTAGCACATAGTTTAACACTAACCTCTGACCTTATTTAAACACGTAAGCCCTGTTTAGTTTCATTTCAAAAATTCATTCAGCCACAAAAAAATTATTTTTAAACATAACATCAATGCCAAAAAGCAACATAAAACCACGTCTTCTCACAAAAAAACTTCCTCTTCAACTGAGGCCAGGAGCCACCTGATATAACTCAGGTTCCTGAAATAGACATAGATCGACGCGCCAATTAGTTAGCTATTAAAAAATAGGATTTATACAATTGTTGACGAAATTTTAATTTTTGCATTTTTGGTCATGTTTTTGTGTCAAATATACTCCACTGTGTGCCGATTCGAATTTTTAAAGATAGGAGAAATCGTTAAAAATACGAAATTGACTTACGGTGAAAAACGTTTTCGAAAGGGTTAAGAGGATTTTTTTTTTTTTTAAACTAAAGGTTTCTGCCTAAACACGATAGAGCGTAGATGTTATGGAGGTCAATCTTGTATATAGTGGTTGTAAATAAAAAAGGAATCCAGCAAATATTAGATTTCTGATAAACAGAAGCATGGGAGACTGTGAAGAGTGGAGAGTACAATAAGATGCGTTGTCATAAGCAAGAACACAGTATTCTCATCCTGAAGATGTTAAAAACAATGCATTGAAGAGAAGTAAAAAGTATCCATGGAAATTATTTTATTGCAAAAGACATGACGATGAAAACGAGGGGTGGCCTCCGTAGCTTAATTTAATAATAAGATCCTTCTAGCTTGGAAGTCAGAGATGATCTGATCTTTTTCGTTAAATTACAATGCCAACATAATATTCGGGTGTTGACAAGCAAGAAATATTTAACCGATGTAAATAAATATTGAGGCAATAATTGGCATTACATTGCAATGGTATTGTATTCTGATCTAATATTTGAAATACTTTTAATAAGACGAGTACATTATTCGAATATTGGTTTTACATTTTAAATATTTCCAATTACACGCCAATATTGTATCTATACTGGGTTCACATGAGAAATATCGTCAATGAAACGACACTATTGCTCAAATATTTCTTTAATATTGGGAGTATTTCCAATGCCAATATTGCGCCAAAATTGGTTCTATTGGCAATGCAATGGCTAAATATTTCTTTCCAATTTTGGCGCAATATAGACAAAATGTCGATACACCAATATTGGATTAATATTTCATCCCAATGAAGACAATGTTGGTTTACTATTAAGCCACTATATAGCCGATTATTAGCTTCCAACTAAGGCTAGCTACAAGAATTTATAACAGGGTTCGTACGCTACAGGAGATTTAGAGCTGAATCATAGTAATCTTCGACATAACTAAACCCAGGGTAAGTGGTTTGAATACCAGAATATTCGTAAAGTAATAATTATTTTACGAAAATATTACTTTACACAAAATCTTGTACTCTTACCCAAAGGCGTGCGAACTCTGTATAATTTATCAGTACAAAACCCCTTAACGGGTTAAAAGTTGTGACGCAGCAGTTTCTTTTGGCTCTAAGAATTTTAAATATGGGTCTTAAAAGCAATGATATCGAATTTGAGTGACGCTATGTTAATAATATTTTTAAAAATATATAATTATTTTCTTTTTTGTTTTATTTACATTCACCAGATGCAATTATTATTTTTGACATGAACAGATATATGAAGTTTAATCGCTGATGCTTTTTCATTCACATCTCTCCTGAATTCAAAATATGGGTTTTAAAAGATATGATATCAAAATTCGAGTGACACTTTCACATGAATTTAATAGTATTATTTTAAAATTCAATTAAAATTATTTTCGGTTTGTCTTCTAAAGTATATTTACACATACAAAAAATGCTTATAATTTTCCAATACACTGTTAAATATATTACTTTCACTGAACCTATATTATGCATTGAAATGTATTTATTTCAATAAATTGATTTATCTTTTGTGCCACGCTATCCAAAATCATAAGTAAAATTTATTTAAATGATTATTTTGCGTCATAGTATCCAAACAAAGGGAAATGTATTCAAGTGGATAATATGACGCAAAATAATCATTTAAATAAATTTTACTTATGATTTTGGATAGCGTGGCACAAAAGATAAATCAATTTATTGAAATAAATACATTTCAATGCATAATATAGGTTCAGTGAAAGTAATATATTTAACAGTGTATTGGAAAATTATAAGCATTTTTTGTATGTGTAAATATACTTTAGAAGACAAACCGAAAATAATTTTAATTGAATTTTAAAATAATACTATTAAATTCATGTGAAAGTGTCACTCGAATTTTGATATCATATCTTTTAAAACCCATATTTTGAATTCAGGAGAGATGTGAATGAAAAAGCATCAGCGATTAAACTTCATATATCTGTTCATGTCAAAAATAATAATTGCATCTGGTGAATGTAAATAAAACAAAAAAGAAAATAATTATATATTTTTAAAAATATTATTAACATAGCGTCACTCAAATTCGATATCATTGCTTTTAAGACCCATATTTAAAATTCTTAGAGCCAAAAGAAACTGCTGCGTCACAACTTTTAACCCGTTAAGGGGTTTTGTACTGATATCATTACTTTTTTGCAGTTATTGATAAAAATGTCAACTAGTCGAAATTAAGCATAGGGTATAAATTAATCATTAGAATAAAATTTTAAAGAAATGCTAAAAAAGACCCCTAGGGCCCTAATAAAAATATGAGGGTGGTGGCCCAGAGAGAGGAGTCCATGTTAGTTCCATCTTCCACCACCAGAGGGAGAACTCTGTTTTATATGTTGGGTGGTTTTATAAATTATTTTAGGTACTATTACCTTTTACTAAATTTGAATAAATGCAAATTACCTATGACTTAAAATTGAAATGAATCCTGTCAATATGCACATTTACAAAATTATTCTCAAACTAAACTAAATTAAAAAAAAAGTAAATGGATTAAATTAAACAGAAACAATTAAGATTTAAAGAATTTAAAGTTACCTGAATTCTAAATTTTGAATTCAAAACAGTACAAGAATTAATCATTTGAAAACACTGACAAGATTCTCAATTTGCACTACATTCAATTCCCCAACAATCAGCATTGTGAATTCAAGAATTAATATGATGTGTAACAACAAGGAATTTTCATCGACATAACAACTTAGACTAAATGAAAATTTTGGAATAAAGGGGACAAAATCTTTCTTTTAAAGAAAGTACAAAAAGGGGAGGTATAAAAATTGATGATATAAGTTAAACAAAATAATATTTAACAAATATTAAAAATGCTAAATTAATTCCAAGAATTCACAACACTGAAGCTGTGATCATATAGATTATCCATTGTTTAAGAGACCATAAATAAATAATTAAATTTTGAATAAGGTAATTCATTATAATAAAACACTTCTCACAAGACTTTAAATCAAAATATTAAAATTATTTTATATAAAAATTCAGACATGTATGTCCTGTAATTAATTAAAGAATAGTAAAAGGTCTCAGTTAAGTAAATAAAATAAGTTTGAATATTATTAATTTTAACAATTGGTAAGACAATAGTTTATTTTCATCAAGCTTAGTGCTTGAATTATTACTCAGAATTTCATGATTAGGGAATACACTAATTTACTTTAATTTATTTATTTATTTATTTATTTTACCAAAATTAATATTTAAATCAATAGCAGAAATTGAGTTAAAGATTACTATACATTTTAAATTGATAACTCAAACTATACATAGTATTCCCAATTAAATTTTAATGATTAACAAAAAGGAAAATTACTGAAGATAAATTTTATTGAAATGATTGAAAAAAATAATAGAATAAAGAAAACAAAGAAGGAATTTACTTTAAAAAAAATTGGTATTTATTAACAAGTAGCATTTTAGGATGTATATATATATTATGTACTATAACATGCAGGTAACTATCATCACAGTATCAGACACATATTATTCATAAAAAGTAATGATAATAATTAAACTCTTACTCACAAATTTGATGGTTTAGTAAACACAGTAGGTCCAGACTGTTAATACAAAAAAAAAAAAAATGACTCACAGGTCATTAATGGAGAATCGAGCTCTTGGTAACATTGGCAATGTTCACTTAACCCACTTGGATTCATGAAAGATTAAGTCACCACGGGACGTTTAGACATAATAATATAAGTGTCTCTTTATTTTCAACTCTACGGCTGAAATATTAAATACCATAATTATCTCTGGGAACCTTAGAAGGTAATATAACCTGAATTTCGTGTGTAACACTTTTGATATCTAATTGCTAGTCATAGCAGTCAGACCAGTTTTTAAATAGCATATGACGACACGTTTCTGTAGGTTTCCGCCCCGAAAATGCTAGTCAAAAACACTTTTCTGATATGATGCACTCAATAATATTCTCGCTGTCGTCATCACTTCAGCAGGTATTTTCTCACAATTAATCGCTCCCGAGAAGTACTATGCATATAATGCGGTATCACTATCACTAACTGTTTAGAACATATCCACTACCTAACGAAAGATGTATTTTTCTCTGGGTGCATCATCTCTGGTCAGACGACCATATCTGGACATCCTCGCATACGCTTAACGAAAAGATTATATTCTCTCAACTGACTGTCCATCGTACAAAAAAAATATCGTACCTCCTGAGCAAGTGGGTTGGGGGGAAATCCTCCACCCACCCACACACACACAACTTCCAAACTTCCGCTTTTAAAACATCACTTCCTGTACCAGCTCAGTCGCATCCCCATGGTAACGCAGGAAAAAGGGGGATAAAAACCCACGCTTATTGGCTGTGGTCACCCTTTTCTTTTTGGGAGGGAATCTCCTACTTATTCTCTGAAATCAGCTACAGAGCAGCTGTCCGTTGGGATCTTCGAAAAACAGCCCTCATACTGGCACCTGCATGGTCGTAAACAAAATTTGAGAGCAATATACTGTTGTTATCTTTTTTAAACAACCAACGAGCACCGTTTTATGCTTGCAATCCGGTCATAAAAGTAAACAGTCTTTCTTTTTTGTAAACAAGCAAGCTAGCACCGTTTTATGGTGGCTATCCTGGTCATAAAATATCATTCTAAATAGTTTTATGGCCCTATACACAGAGTAATAAAAGTTGCGTACAATACACGTGAAGCAAGGCTCTCTGTTATTCTCATGACTATACACAAAGGGTGTTTACGTTGTCCATTTGTACTTGTGTGGTCCTGGACCAACATTGTAATTACTTGACAATTTCAAATTTGGTAATTTCTGTCTTAGCTATTAGTGGGGTTTTCAATACAAGGAAAACAAATCTTGGGTGGTCTCTTTTACTTACGGAAAATTTAAAGACATATGGATTTTGAAAATAAGAGTTTTAATTAATAATGTTTAAGAATTATAAGAAAAAAGAGGAGGGGGGGGGGGGTTGTTTAAATATTAAAAAAGAATGAGTTTATAAAAAGGAAATGCTTTAATATATTAATGAAAATATAAATATAAAAATTTAGATTAAACTACCTCTAACATATACAAACATAGCTGAAATTTTTGAGGCTGTCGATTTCGAGCCAAATGAGCCATATCTCGTCGTGATCGGGCCCATAGAACCCGAGATATGAACGCGCCCCCTGGTGGTGATACTTGGAACTAAAACCAATATATCCTGTCGAGTCGAATGAATCAAACTGCATTCTGATGGGACCCATAGAACTCGAGTTAGCTGCAAAATCTGTAAGTTACATCTTTCACCACCAGGGGGCGCATTATGATCTATACAAGCATAACTGAAATCTTTGAGGCTGTCGATTTCGAGTTGAATGAGCCATTCCTCGTTGTGATAGGGCCCATAGAACCCGTGATAGAAAGCTCCCCCTGGTGGTGAAACTAAAATCAATATATCGAATTTCCTTAATATTTCGCGAAAAAATTTTGCAAATTTTGTCCATAGATAGTAGGAAAACATCATGAATTTCATCAATTGGGTGCATAAAATCAAGAATTGTGTCGACTGGATGCAAATTTCGTCGAATGAGCATGGAAAAATCACAAATTTTGCCATTTTGTCGCAAAATGCAAATTTCAATAGGTCGACAGAAACTAGACATGCCAAAATCGGAAATTCCGGAGTTGAGAATATCGTCCATCACTCAAGGAAAAAAAAATCTTGAATGTGCGTAAAATCGTAAATTTCATGGATCGAGCACGGATAAACAGCGAATTTCATCGAATGGGCATGGAAAGATCGCAAATTTCAGCGAACAGTCCCAGAAAAAATTTGCAAATTGTCCATAGATCGTAGAAAAACATCATCAATTTTGTCTATTGTGTCTGTAAAATTGTAAATTTTGTCGATAGGTATGGAAAATTGCGAATTTTGTCAACTGTGCATGGAAAAATCAAGAATTCTATCGAATGTTCACGGAAAAATGGCAAATTTCGATGAACTGTCGCAGAAAAAAATCGCGAATTTCACCATTGTCAAGAGAAGAAAAATTGTGAATTTCATTAATAGGCCGACGGAAACCATAGATGCCAAAATTGGAAATTCCATAGTTCTGAATTTCGTCGGTTTGCTGTGAAGAAAATAATTTCGCCAACCACTCACGGAAAAAAGTGCGAATTTTATCAATCACTCTTTTAAAAAAATCATGAATTTCGTCAACCACTCACAGAAAAAACTGGACATTTCGTCAATCATTCATGTTAAAAAATTGCAAATTTTGTCAATCAGCTGCAGAAATATGAATTTCATCAAAGTTTATCAGTTGAAAATCATAAATTTCGTCAATCAGGCACAGACAAAACATGAATTTTTTGGATTGAGGGAGGGGAGATCATAAATTTTGTTGAACGTGTGCATAAAAATCATGAATTTCGTTTATCGTGCACATAAAAATCACGAATTTCGTCAAACGGGCGCATAAAGATCAAGAAATTCGTCGATCAGGCATGTAAAAACCATTAATTTCGTCCATCGGGCACGTAAAAATCATGAATTTTGTCGATCAGGCATGTAAAAATCACGAATTTTGTTAAACGAGTGCATAAAAATTATGACTTCATGTGACCACATCTAGCAACACATATTATTCGTGCCTTTTCCAATGGCGCCATATCACCCAGTCGTCTGTCGCGTGACATACATCCTAAATTTTCTTTTTAAAGCAGCATTCTAATACTAGAAAAGGAAAAAAAAATATGTTTCCTCTTCTATTCATTTTCATCAAAATAACATTAAAACGACTTGAAATGGAATATGTAATTTTTTTAAGGTAAAAAAGGCTATTTCTATTTTTCCTACATGAGAATAAATAAAATTGTCAGTTTCTGAAAGATTGATCCCGAGCCCAAAGGATGGTATAAAAATCGAGCCCGTCTCATCTCTACTTCCTATGACAAGCTTTTTCACAAAGTAAACATCGATTTTATTCTGTTTTGAGACTATTTACAAAGTTTTAGCAAGTTTTTCTTCACGATTTTTCGACTTTTACAAACTTTTAGCAATACTTTCCTCCTTTTTTGTATTTTTACAAACTTTTAGGAATATTTCTTTTAGCAATATATAATTACTAGCAGGCTTTGCCCGCTACGCTGGTCGGTTCTCCAAACGAAATATACCCCTGAATTTGGTCATCTTGTGTTTAAAGCAATATGCACCTTTACTTTGATTGTCCTTCGCAATGCTGTAAAACGAAATAAACGTCATTGCTCTGTTATATTTTCTATTTTTTGCACAAAATTTGGCTATTAAAGACCAACTTCTTTATTTAATCATTTACAGTATGATTTGCTAAAGAACTATGTAACAATATGCAATATACTAAAATTACCCCTGGAAATTTATTAATGCAACTTCAATCGAAATCCATTCTGCAGTATTTTTTATAAAGGCTAATGTTTCACGGCTTCAACTGATTATAGAAATTTCAACACTAGTTCTATAATTAGACAACGTAGAACTATTAATAACGATAATCGTTACAAAAATATGCATTATCTCATTAACAATAGGACTTAGAAAAATGAACTTTATACCATTCTATTCAGCATACAAAAATACATTAAAATATATTGTAACTGTCACTTAACTATAATACTCGATTTTTAAGAAATTTTTTTTAAAGTTTGTTCATTTTTTTACCTCCTTTAGGGTTGGAGTTTTTGAAAATCCCGTCTTAGTG
Source organism: Maratus michaelseni (assembly GCA_963931845.1). Lineage (NCBI taxonomy): Eukaryota > Metazoa > Arthropoda > Arachnida > Araneae > Salticidae > Maratus > Maratus michaelseni. The sequence continues at coordinate 5,517,715 of OZ007598.1, forward strand.
CGCCTCCACATACTAAGAAGTATTTCCCCCTCAAGTTTCGTGTTTGTAGGTTCAGTAGTTTGGTCTCCGCGTTGATCATCTACCCAGTCAGGATTTTCATTTATATATATAGATAACAGTTTGCGGGAACAGATTTCGCCGCATTATCTTATAACAATGAAAAGAAGTCCGTCGCGTTTTATCGACAATTTGAATTTCTTCCATTGCTATAATAACGCGCGTATGTACAGAAATTATCATTTGTAATATTAGAATTTTGAGGTTTTGACGCCAAGAACGTCGCCAAATTTGTAAAATATGCAATATCTCACTAACTATAGGACTTAGAAGAATGTACTTTGTACCATTCGATTCAGCATAAAAAAATACATTAAAATTAGTTATAATTTTTTTACTTAATTGTAATACTCGATTTTTAAGGAATTTTTTTAAAGTTTGTTCATTTTTTTACCCCCCACCCCACTTCTTAGGGGTGGAGTTTTTGAAAATCCCGTCTTAGTGCACCTCTACATACTAAGAAGTATTTTTCCTCCAAGTTTCGTGTTTGTAGGTTCAGTAGTTTGGGCTGCGCGTTGATCATCTACCCAGTCAGGACTTTCATTTATATATATAGATAATGCATTACACCAAAACTATCTCTGAAAAATTAACAATGCAAGTTTCATCGAAATCCATTTAGCAGAGTCTTTTAAAAAGGATAATGCTTCATAATCGGGTTCAATTGATTATAGAAATTCCCCCTAATTCTATAACTAAGCAACGTAGAATGATATGTTATGCACTAAAACCTTGCTTCAAAATTTAGCTAACTAACAGTGCAAGTCCCAACAAAATTCCAGTTATAAGTGGCCGGATCGAAATTCCCCTTTGCATTATATATATACAGTAGATAGGTGAATGTATCTTTCATAATCATCTTGTCCTGATGATAGAAGTGGAATTTTCTTCTTGACCTTCTGGAATTTTCAAAAAGAAACTCTGCACACCCTCCGTAGCTGTAACATATACTCTCTAGTATACACCCTCTGTCTATAGCGTATATGCACAGTTTTTTTACTACTCCACTGACAACTTTCTCCCATAGCTCCATAACTAAACAATGTAGAAAATCCATCCCTGAAATATTATCTAACTAACTGTGAAAATTCCATCAAAATCCGTTCAGTAGAACTTTAAAAAAGGTAATCTTTCATAATCGGGTGCACCTAATTTTATCTAAAACTTCCCTCCGTAGCTCTATAAATAAGCAATGTATAACAATGTGCTTTCTTTTTAAACCTTTCTAAAACAAATTACCTAACTAATAGTGAAATCCTATAAAAATCTGTTCGGTAGAACCTGAGTTTTAATCAAACTGATTGAAATACGAATTTGCGTTTTATAAATATTGTAGATGATGATGACATGATTTCTGTAATCGGATTCGTTGTCAAGCTTTTGCTTCAGAGAAGAAACGCAGAGGAAAACTTGTCTACAGATAATTGCCAACCATCTCCACAAAATTGCGGAACTAACTGTGTAAATCCCACCAAAGTCCGTCCAGCAGTTTTAAAATTATAAACAGTCGGAATGAAATACGAATTTGCATTTTATATATATAGTAGATATACCTTTCATAATTGCACTCATCTTTCCCAATCACTTTTCCATTAGCTCTATCACTAAGCAACGTAGAATGATATATAATAGGGTCATTAGCCATACTTGAAAAGTCACTTCCATCAAAATTTGTTCAGTAGCATTTTTTTGTAAAGGTAATCTTTAATAATCGGGTTCACTTAATTTTAGAGATTTCCTCTGTATCTCTATAACAGAGTAACGTAGAATAGCTATACTCTATAAAACCTTTCAAAAAACATTACTTAACTAACAGTGTAAAACCTAACAAAATATCATGAATAAACGGATTAAAATATGAATATGAGGTTTAGAGTCATAGTAGATGATAATATGATTTTCTGTTAAAGAGATTCATCATGAAGGTTTCGCTTCAAACGTAAACGATGCTTTTGCTCATTGGATACTTCTCTATTATCCCGTCGATCACTTTTCATAACAAAAAACTATCGCCAAATTGTAAGATTAAACACTAACAATGCCGTCCCATTTACTTGATGTCAGAAGAATTATACGTGTTTGTTACGTCATCAAGTGGTTTTTAATTCGACATTTGCGTGTATTTTTCATTATGTTTTACTGATTTATTAGTTATTTCATTAATTAAAATAACAATTGTATCCTTACAGTCTTATATTTTATTTATTTATTTTGACATTCCAATGGCAACGTTCTCCCGTTTATTTGGCGTTACAGTTTGGCGATAGTTTTTTGTTATGAAAAGTGGTTAACGGGATAACAGAGAAGTACCCAACATGGTAGCTAACAACCCAAAGAAAAGGGGAAACATGGATGAAGACTGAAAACAAATAAAGAAGCAATATACTTGTATAATACTAAACAGACCTTCGAAACTTTATTTTAGCAATCACGTTTTATTTTAAATCGTGGATTTTGTAGAATTAATAATTATACACAATTACATAAATATCCGTAAGAATAATATTCCATTCCCAATTGAACAGTTAATGTTTCTATCTGTAAAAATAAACAAAATAATTAAATAACAAAAAGATTTAATTTGAATTTCTTCCATTGCTATAGTAACGGATGTATTTTTAGAAATTCTCACTTGTATTGTTAGAATTGTTAGATTATGACGTCAAAGATTTTGCCAAATTAGAACAATGTGCAATGTCTCACGAACTATTTGACTTATGAGTATTTAATTGATACCATTCGATTCAGCATACAAAAATACATTCAAATATGTTATCATTTGTCATGTAACTACAATACCCGATTTTTAAGGAATTTTTTAAAAGTTTGTTCCTCTTTTAACCCCCCTTAGGGGTGGAGTTTTTGAAAATCCCTTCTTAGTGCGTCTCTACACACTAAGAAGTATTTTTCCTGCAAGTTTCGTCTTTGTAGGTTCAGTAGTTTTGGCTGTGCGTTGATCATCTAGCCAGAAAGGACTTTCTTTTATATATATAGATAACAAAAACCTCCTGGATGCGTGTAACTCGCCATGTAGCAGTCTCTAGAATGCACAAAACTCATGCAACCAGCGGTTAGTAACTTATATATATGTACACTTTTTTAATGCACACAAGTACATTAATCGAAAGAAAAAAAAAACCCTGGATGAATAAAACGTAATTTTACGTATTTAAATTTCTTTGAGCAAATATTATCTCAGAGCATAAAGTAATGAGTGTTCATAGAATACAGAAAAAATATATTGACAACAAACCAAAACTTAACCTACCATTGTGTCAATGTTTAAAAAAATTAATAAATCAGTAAAATTTGTATTATGTAATTTAATTTTCTTTTATATTAACTTAGTTATTAAATATATTAAACCAATTTTGCATTATATTTTTCTTTTCTATTGCAATTTTTATGTAATTGTTCATAATTATACTCAGATTTTAAAAAATAAAATGTAAACAAAGGGATGATCTATAATTTGCAAAAGCCTTGGTCCCTAAGTGTGCAGATTTCACAGAGTTGACTGCATACCTATATATGTAAATCATTGTGGAAAATCTTAAAAAGAATACCTGCAATAGAATTGGAGTACCAATATTTACTGCAAACTAAATTTCAAGTTTTTCAGAAAACATATTTATCATTTAAACTCTTTAAAAAAAAAAAAAATATTTCTAGTAATAAAAGATACAAATTGATACCAGTTACTCCCCTTTGGGGAAAGTGTTCCATATCCTGTGCCAGTTGGCGCGAATGGCATACATAACCAAAATGACACCAAAGAGCAGTTTTAGCATCTTGTCAAATTTTTCAAGACGGCAGAAAAACATGCTTTTTAAATATTTATAAACAAACGTTTATTAAACCGTGTTTTGTAACATCTTAAAAAAATATGTAAAATGCTAAGAGAAAATTTTATCGTCATTTTAAACAAGTAATGAAAGTACATAAACAATAAACCTAAGAAGCCTTTTTGTGATAAATAATGGTTATTGTCAGGGGGGCATATTGTAAACAATTAATAAATGAACAAAAAAACTAACTGAAAATAACATCTGGAAATCTCAGGAAACATGTGTCTCATATAAATAGCACTTAAAATCATAAAATGGCCAAGTTATCCAGATAAAAATTCCAAAAATAATACATTTTATATAAATCTTTTTGTTTTTAATATTTTCGAATGCAGAGATAAAGAAGTAAAAATCTCTTTCACAACTGTCATTACAATTAAATATATATATATATACAAAATACAAAAAGATACATAAACAAGAACAAAAAATAATGCGTCAAGCATAGATTATGAAACACTTTCCAACACAGCCCGAAAAATAATTAAACTTCACCGTTAAATAAGGTGAAAGAAGATATGTAAGTAAACAGTTTTGAAAACATATAACACATTGAAAAATAGTTTTCAAAATTACCTTACAGTGTCATAAAAGTAGTTGAATTATTTTGTGCAGCCCTGTATATGATCTATAGATGTGGATACATAGCATGATGAAATGTTGTTCAGGTAGAATATTCATATTTAGCAATTTTCGCCAATCGATGGAAATGCACTCAAAATCTTTTGTACAGCCCTGTATATTATCTGAAGACTTTTGTACATACCACATATTAAGCTAAAAGGCAACTTAAAACTCACTCGCAGCAATTACCAATCGTAAACGACAATACATCTTTTTCTTTGGTAAATGCGTAACACAATTATAAACTACCCTTCAGAAATTCACTCCCATAGTTTGGAATACTTACGAATTCCCTTGTGCAGCCCTGTATATGATTAACCGAGTTTATAAACACACACGTTCTATGAAAAAATTTAGTTTTAAACTTAAAAACACAAACCAAAGTTGAAAAAGCGCTTATCACACATAGACTGTAAATATTGCATATCTACTGTAACCGATATCTTTTGTGTGTCCCTGTAAATAAATGCAATGCACACTACACTTTCAAGAGAGGAATATATAGTGCACCTCAGTAATGCATATAATTTTCATTATGTTTGAAATAGCGAAATATCACTAAATTACACTAAAACGATTTTTCCCCACAGATATGCAAGAGAATAATTTTGTTTGACCCTGTAAATGAATTGCACCCCATATTCTACAAAAAGCATGTTTTAATGTGCTTCATAATTATATATTAATTATATCATGTTTTAAATGGCGTAGAGCTTGAAACGATTATTTCCCACTGACGGTAATGTAACGGAATACTTTTATCTGTCCCTGTAAAAAACTATAAGTGCTACACACTTCAGTTGAAATCAGGGCTGTAGCTAGAAGTAAACAATAGGGGATGCTCAAGAAAATGTAGGAGGGGGGGGAGGGGGGGGGCTCATACTATTTCACTTTCTCTGACACATGCACGCACAAACACAGATATATATGATCAAAGTATTATATAGATAGGTAAATTAGTGCATATTCATAGTGTAGGCACACTTTGTTTTTTATTAAATTATTTATATAGTAAACTCTCTCAAATCCGCAACCCTAAAATCTGCAATTTTCTAAAATCCGCACATTGTTTCAGATGTAAACAGTGAAACTTACAGTTAAGATATAGGAAGGAAATTTAAGCTTTTTTATTTTTATATCATTCTGTACTCATTTTATTATGTAATTCTGGTTAATATCATTTAACTCTTGCTTTTTCATAAAGGAAGTATAAATTTATCTCTGAAATTTTTCAAAATAACACTGATATCAGTGGTGATTGATCTTTTTATCAAATACATTTATGTATTAATCAAGATTTTTTGTTTATTAAATCTGGTCAAACATCAAATAAAATTTTGTAATTTTATGGTTTTGATGTAAATTACTAGTGTACCTTTATGCGGCGAGTTTTATTGAATAATTCAAGAAAAAATTATCTCATCATTATTATGCATATTTAGTCATGTATTATTAATTATTTATGTAAGCTTTACATTATTTCCCATAGTTATTTTAATATTTTACTTTATTGTAAGCATTCCTGATAATTTTGAGTGCATTATTACATTCAAATAACTGTTTAAAAAATGTAAACAAAACAGTGACCAGAAATCCGCAAAATTCTAAAATCAAAATAACCTCTGGTCCCAAGCTGTGCGGATTTGAGAGAGTCTACTGTAATAACTTTATTTGATGCGAAGAAAAGTAAAAGCTGCAGACAGGCATATAATACCTTCTGGATTATTTTAAGGAATACCGTATACCCTCTTCTCAAAAACACTATAGCATATACTTTTTATTGTATACCTTCTGCCTAAAGCGTATGCCCTCTGGTTTTTTTACTACTACATCACTGGCTGCAGAATGAAAATTTTCAGTGTATAATTATACTAGGGAAATAATAAGTGATGATGTCAAAAAGTAAATAAAAAGCTGTTTCGCCTGTTTCAAAAGAGTCGCAACCTTTAATTTTTTTTCTGAATATTCCCTGCCCTTCAGGATTCTAAAATTATGTTATTATATGATAAAAATATATTAGAATAATCAAGGGTGTATTTTGCATTTTAAAATTATTTTGGGTCGAGTCAAAAGTTAAAACCACTTGTATTTAAAATGGCTATAACTCATTAGAATAACTTTGTTTTATGCTAATAATGGAAAATGCTGCAAAATGAAAAATTTCAGTATATAACTAATGCAAAAGTCAATGTTTGCATCAGCAAAAGGTTGCAAATTCTGAGTATGTGCAGATAGGATGCGCGCCTGTTGAAGCACTTATTTGCAGTTTTTAAACAAATACTACAATTTAGTATTTATGCAAAACTGTAAAGAGCCCCCAAAACTAAGTTCAATTTTGTAAAAGTTTAATTTGGATTTTTGAAACAGAATTTCATTTGGCGGCCTTGCCAACTTTCCCAGGGGGGGCTCAAAAATTTTCAGGGGGTTCTGACCCCCCCCCCCCAGATACGGCCCTGGTTGAAATAGGGAACATGCTATAGTAAACGACAATAACATGCAAAAATTTCAGGGCAATCCAAGTATATTTACGCAAGTTAGAGCACGTACGGACAAACCGAAGTCATAAACACTTTTCAACTAGGTTGGAAAGTGTTAAAAATGCACAAAAATATATTTACATAATACTAGTTCATTCCAGAACAAGCCGTTTAAAAGAAATGTTAATATATTTAGAAAAATTTTGCGCGAATTTGCTAATGTAAACATATGCTATGATTTCAATAATGTTTGTTCATCTACAGAAAAAATATTATTTAAAAAAAGCAACCCAAAAGGCTGAAGACTGCAACTGATCACTTAACAAAAAATTGCCAAATCTACGGTACATGATATGGAACTCTTGTTATGGGCATATTTCTTTTAAAATAGTGTTTATGAAGAAATTGTTGATTTATTTTAAAATAGTGTCAATTTGGCAGAGCACAGTTCCTGATGCTCATTTTTTACAACTTTATGCACCCGGTGGAGCTTCTAAAACTACTAACATAGGTATTTCTCTATTATTCTGTCGACTATTTTCCATTAAAAAAAAACATCATCAGATGGCAATGCCTAATAAACAAATGGAAGAATGCCATCAACTGTCTGGCTTGTTCTAGGATTTAACACTGTAAGCTTTTCATTTACTTGTTGATATCACTTATTTCACAAGTATAATTATTCACTAGTTATACACAGGAAAAAAAAATTCTGCGGCTTTTTCTTTTCTTAGTATAAATAAAGTTATTATAAACAGTTTAATAAGAAACATAGTGCCAACAATATGAAAATGCACTAATTTATCTTTCTATATAATACTTTGATCATATATATCCAGGGGCCGTGCTAAGATTTTCAAAATGCTAGCCAGTAAATTAGCCAAATTAAAATATTTTTAGCCAAATTTATCTATAATTAGCCGAAAGCATATAATACATTTTTTATCATTAACTCTTTCAGCCCTGACTTTATTGAATGGGTAAAAAAGCATTTTCTCACCGCATTAGATTTGCTGCATGTCCAAAAATTGTGCCCATTTTTTTTCTTTTTTAATTTTTTTTAGTTATACTCCATCCAAAAATAAAAGTATTACTTTAAAGCATGGCTGCCAACTGTTCCAATTTTTGCATACCACTGAAATTTAATAGAAATTTTTGTCTTATTTAATCCTCGAAATGCTGTGGTTAAATAAGGCAAAAATTTCTATTAAATTTTAGTAGTATCCAAAAATCAGAAGAGTTGGTAGTTCTGCGTTAAAGTAAAGATTAAAATTAAACTGTTGCCATCTAAAAGAAACAAAAAACTGCTGATTAAATTTGAACTCAGTACCGTTTTATTATTGTTTCTTTTTGGGCATAGCATGCATATTTTTCACTACAAACTTTTAAAAAAAAATCATCCACGTTTCAAAACATAATTACAAGAATGAAAAGCTTCCGATAAATTATTCGCCAGTCTTTTCACCATAATAATTTTTTATTCGCCAATTTCTTGATGTATTCGTATTTGGCGCATAGGCGAATGACAAGTGCGGCCCCTGTATATCTCTGTGTGTGTGTGTGTGTTTGTACGTGCATGTGACAGGAGAGAGAAAAGGTATGAGCCCCCCCCCCCCCTCATTATTCACTTCTATCCACAGCTTTGGCACCCTTCCCCCTTTACAACAAACATCACTTTTGAAGTTTTAATGTTAAGTAAGAAAATTGTTTTTTGGTATTGGTGTAAAATGTAAGCTGTTAAAAATTGTATTTTGCATACACTAGATTAACACTTTAGAATTGTACGTTTTATTGTTTACACCCACCCCCTTTATATATATGAAATTTATTACACAAGATCTTCAGTGAGTAGGATAATTTTTTTTAAAGAAATGAATAACTCGAGTCTGTTTTAAATCTGTCAATAAAACTTGTAAACAAATAGGAAAACTATTTTTATTTTTATTCAAGGGCAAATTTTATAAATGTTTTTCAGTGCTCCGTAATCTTAATTCTTTAGATTTGTTTAGTTTTTAATTATTGTAATACAAAGAAGAATCACATTTTTAATTTTAGAACAAAACTTTTTTATTTATTTATTTATTTATTTTTGCGAAAAAGATGTTACATTAAAAAATATTTAGATTAAATTTAGTCGCTCCGTTTTCAAGTTATTCAAACAAATTTGAGGGGGAAAATAAATGCCATTAATGCTCTATCAATCACAGAAGTATCGTTAATAATAGTCTTTTTTTTTTTTTAAGGTATGAAAAATTCATATGAGGTTAGATTTATAGATTATAATTTAATATGTGACAGCAGAATGATCCAGTGAGTCAGATTTTCTTCATTTAAATATAAATATTAATCTAAATGAAGTTAAATATAAGTAACAATTATTATTATTTATTATAATTTTAAAATATTTAAAATAATATCTATGGCTATTTATTTTAACTTCATGCTTTCACATTAAATTAATTTTAAAATACATTTAAGACATTCTGCGATATTACATTATTTTTTTTCATTTATCAATAATAAAATAAAAACTTCGAAAGCGAAAATGGTCACTTTAGTATTTTTATTTAAAGACTCATCTGACTATTAATTTCACTTAATGTATAATACAAATAAAATTATTTTAAAAATAAATAAATAAACAGACAAAAAAGTTTTAAAATCACTGTAATTAATGCTTCTTTTTCGTATTACAATGGTTAAAACTACACAGACATATAAAAAATTCAGATTTTTACGAAACACCGAAAAACATAAAATTTACCCGTGAAAAAAAAGTAATGGTTTTCCTCTTTTGTGAAATGTTTTATGCAGATTAAACATAGATTAGACTATTTCTTTTAAATGTATACTACTTACTGATGATCTTATGCAATTCATGTTGAACTGGAGTTCTTTTTTCTGTTGATTTCATGAATGAAATCTTTTAAAAGTTTGTCTGTTTCAATTCAACGTACTGCGAATACACGGTACGCGTATGAATATATGAAAACATAAAACAAGGCCAAAGAACAGTTGGTTGGTTGTCAGACAGACTTCCGTTTAGGAACGGGAAATATATTATCCAACCAACGGGAAATATATTATCCTTAAAAAATTAAAACCTTGTTATAAATGACAGTAAAATTAAATGCATATAATTAAAAAATATTTCCCCTATTTAAAAAATGAATCTAAATAGTTTTTCAACGAAATACAGATACATAAAATGCGAAATATATTCTGAACAAAAAAGAAAAATATATAAGCGGCAATTTAATTTAATACAATATATATTACAAATTAAAAATATATTTTCGTATAAAGAAATGAGTCGAAATAATTCATCAGCTACATGCTAAAATTTATTCCCAGCTTAACTGTATACCGAGATGCGATTTATAACCTTATGCTTGAGCAGTCAAAAGAGATGATTCGGTCCCATGTATTCCTATGAGAAATCTCGTAGGAAAATAGTCCGATTTTAAAAGTGGATTATATAGAAAACAAGAGTTTTCCTACGTTAACGCAAAACCACATTCGCTTCATCTAAAACCGATTAATATAATATATTAATTTTAAAAAAATCGCCCGAGCCATTTTGGAGATAACAGGTATGACATGTTCAGAGGCTTTACATTTACCCAAATTTAGTTAAAAATGGACTTCCAGTTCTTAAAATCTACTGCATGTAGAAATGTATAAATTTCAGGATTGAATTAGACCATAGATATAAGACTAGTGTGAAAAAATCAAAACGGTATGCCTCATATTTGCTGAGATATTAAATGTCGGCGTTTTGATTTTTCTTTGATGTCCTTCTAGCTGTATATATGGAGTGACGGAAATCTTCGGTTTTTGCTGCGTCACTCGAGATACTACCGTCTCTCATGATATACTCTTAAATAAAAAACAATATTCAGCCAGAAATAAACTGAATTGCAAGTAATATATTGTTTAAAAAATGACGCTATTTTATGTAAACTTTTTATCTATAAACTAGCAAGCTACGCCCGCTACACTGGTCAGTTTCTAGTAACAAAAGCAAATGAAATATTAACCTTGAATTTGACCTTGTGTTTTAAAACCATATGGAGCTTTACTTGGAATGTCCTGCCGCATTGCTATAAACGATACGAATGCCATTGCGCTATTATATTTTCAATGTGTCAGACAAACTTTGGGCTGTTAAGGAACAATTCTTTCAGTTGATCATTTACAGTAGGTTTGGTAAAGAACGCCATCGCCATCATTCCTATTGCATTCATTTCATTTAAAATATAAACCTTTTAATCATTTAATTTAGGATACATACGTGTAAAATACACATATTACATACATTTAAAAAACATGCATTTAATATTAAACGAATAACGTAGAATGATATGTTATACAACAAAACCTTCCCTGAAAAACTAACTAACAGTTAAATTATTTTACAATATGTGTGTATGTGGTAGCCATTTACACTAAAATTTAAATATTTGACTCCATTTTTATAATATTAACTGCTATTTATATAATTTACATTTAAATAGAAAAAAATACTCCAAAAATGCTGTCCTACACTTTAAAAAACACCATTATTGTGAATATCGCTCGGACCAATGCACGCTTATGCCTTTTTGGCTTAAAATTAAATTGTTTGGCGACAAAAGTAAAATCAAAATCATAAATAAACAAATAAAATGTAACTCACAAACACAGTCATTTTTATAATTATATCTGATAGTTTCTCTGTAAGTCACATGATTGAGGAGTTAGATCAAAATAAAATTTAAATTAAAAAATAAAACATATAAAAAACAAAAATGTTACTCGGATTTTATCTATTCATACTTTCAGATGCGTTTTTTAAAAATCTCATGCAAAAGATAAAACGCCAAATATGGCTTCAATTGCAATCTTTCATATTGAATTATTTTTTAAGAATTAGGAACATTCCCAATCACGTATAAATTAAATATTTTCGTTTTATAATATTATCTCTCGCATCAAAAGTGTTTTCCTTTTTTTTTCCCTTCCTTCTTTTAAAAAAATAATAGAATTAGAAACAGTTTTTAGTTGCGTTCGTAATTATATAAATACGTAACACCTATAGTCGTCGTCTGGTCCGTCCGTCCGTCTGTCCGTCTGTCTGCATATAACAGCGCAAAAACTACCCAACCGAATGGTTTGAAATTTAATATATATATAATCGTTGCAGAATTTTGTCGAGTCATTTCCAATTTTATGAAAATCAAATCAAAACTTAAAAAGATATTGATAAAAGTTTTCTTTATTCTATTAAATCCTATCATACGTAATTTGTGTAGTAAAAGTGCAAGTCATGTGACTGGGGAAAACAAATACGGGCTAACCACATCTTTTTCCATATCCCCAGCGGCCATTTGTATTCAAAATTATTTTTTCGAATAAAATTGCATAAAAGTTACATTTTTAGAAGATCTTTCAAAAAAATTGTTTGCTTGAGAGATGAGTTACATTAAAAAATGTATAGATTCCGAGATAACATCAGTGAAAATTATGTTACCAACCGCGTATCTCAATCCAGTAAAGTAAATAAACAAAAGGTTCATTCATTGTGAGTGATAGAAATATTAAACCGTGGAGGTAATCAATCGCAAAACAAGATCTCCATGGTGAATTTTACAGCGCTGTCTGGTGTCGAAAAAAATCGCATATGTAAACATGGCATACGTATAATAAGAAAAAAAGGCATCCTTCATTTCGCACGATAAAATTTATTTCACTGAAATAATAACGATGATTTTTTTTATATTGTAAAACTAGTTATAGCACAACACGAACGCACCTCATTTGTCACGTTTAACGTACAATTTCCAACTTATTTCTTTTATTTTTTTTAAGTGTATAGTCGTTTCAATTCTTTCACCAATTATAATGGTCGCCGAAAAATGACCAATGGTAACCTTTTCGTCCAAAATAACAGAACTTTCCACCATAATTCTATAACTAATCTACGATATGGTATATGCTAAAACTTCTCTGAAAAAGTATCTATATAACAGTGTAAGTTCCGTCAAAATCCACTCAGCAGAACTCGAGTTATAACAGTCGGAACGAAATTTCCATTATTTTATATATATATATAGTAGATAGTTATTTATAGCGCGAATGCACTTACCTCGTGTCTTTCTTTCTTTCTTTTAGGTAGATTTCGTAAGAAATACTACCTACTGCATTCTCAAATAAGTTGGAATTTTTGAAAAAAATTTTGCAGATCTACGCCGATCATGACTCCCAGAACCCAAAACCACCCCCCAGTTAAAAACTTTATATATATATATCGGTCTACTTATCTATCTATGTCACTTTTTTATGGACAAGATAACTTCATTAATTCTGCACAAATCTCTTCCAAACTGATACATAAAATCTCGGTCGAGTTCGTTAATGGGCAAAATCGAACCAAGGTGGGGGGGGGGGGAATGGGGGGCTTTTTGTGAAAACAGGAAAAACGCCATAATTTCTGAATTATGATACATATCGAATCCGTTTAAAGTTATTATTACTTCTAGGAAAAGGGCTGAAAATTTATGTATGACAGATTTTTGATATCATTAAAAATGGCCCCAAGTGGGGGGAAAAAGGGGGGTTTTAGAAGAAAAAAATTCATAACTTCGTCAAATCACAAGATATCAAATTCGCTTACATTTATTATAAAACCTCTTAATAGTATCTAAAATTTTTGTATTGACAAGTTTTTTATAGAACCAACCCTTATAGCAAAAAAATAAATAAATAAATAATAATTATAATAATTTAAAAAAAATCCTTGCCGGCGGAGCCGGCAAACAAGCTAGATTTCAAAGTGGGCGTTTCATCGGTTCCGCATCATGGCAAAAAGGTCATTTCTTCCGCAATTCCCAACAAACAGGCGCCCCACGGTCTGCGTCTTCGAAATCTACCTGTGTCTGTAGGCCGAGCCGTCAGGGATTTTTTTTTTTAATTAATGCACGATGTTACTGAAGTAAAAATACCGATGGTATTATCGCATTTACTGAACTGGAAGCTGTCATTCGCAGTCTGAAACTGACGTCACGAAAACGAAAGTAAGAATTCAGACTCAAACATGCACAATGAATTTACTCATCAATTGAAATGACTTTATTTCTTCATATTGCGCAACATTCGGCACTGAAGATATTTCGTGGTCAGAATAATTAAAGTTAATTGCCCACATCTTGAGTAACATCGACAACTGTATTAATTAATCCTGGCTATACGAGACGGAGAAGTATCCCTGGTTATCCCCGGATACGAATTGTAAGAAAGAGGAGGGGGTTGAAAAAAATAACGATAAGAAAGATTTGCTCTTCTGTGCATCAATTGACGTATTCCGATGACCGAAAAGTCCTTCCCTGGGGCATGAGATATCGTATCACGGATTGCCGACTTTAAAGATTGCGTTAACCAGACATATCCGATCTAATCCAGTTTCAACCGAAGTGAGTCCAGAAATGTGACATAAGAAAAGGGTAATAATATTTACCATGGGTATGCAAATGCAAATACAATCAAACACGAGTTAATTTTAACACGTATCAATCTGACGTCAAAATTTTTTATTGAAGTATAGTTGGGAATCAGTATTTAAAATTTTTTATCAATAATATTTATGTAATTAAAAGCTTGTCAACGGAAAAAAAATCAAGTTAAATTAAAATAAAATTAATCATAATTTTGTTATTATATTAGGGTTTGGTACCTTAAAAAAAGAAAGGATCCTTATAGTCTCGCTTTTGAAATCCCGACTATAGAAAATCCCGTGACAGATCGACATAGAATTATTATAAATTAATGATGTTCTGAATTTTTTTCCTTTAATGTGCTATAAAACCTTCCTTCGGGCCAAATTTCAAGGTTCTAGGTCAACCGGAAGTACCCTAGAGGTTTTGAGTAAAACTTTTGGTTAACCAATGAACCTTGAAATTTGGAACGAAGGAAGGTCTTATATGACATGTAAAGGAAAAAAAATCCGAAAATCATTAATTTGAAAATTTAACAATCTTTTTTTTAGCTCTATTACTAGAAAACTGTTCAAAGTAATTTGTCTGTTTAAAAGAAAAAGTAGGAATTTTCTAAATTATAATTTCTATTGTATGAAATGTAAAGCATGTCTCATTAGCGTGCAGTCGCCTCTTGTTTGTTGTATGTATGTTCAAAATACTTAACGATGATACAAAATAATTGTCAAACATAAGTCAATTTTTTTTCATTAATGAATTTAACTTTATTGTGTTATGTAATTGTACTTAAAAAAGTAAACACAACATAAAAAAACAGCAACTTTTTTGTATACATTTTATTTTTGTTAGATATTTATTACCATCAAACAAAATTTTCCCTATTTATTACAAAAAAAAAAAAAAAAAAAAAAAAAAAAAAAAAAAAAAAAGAATTATAAATAACATTTAAGAGTTAGGACCAAACAATGATATTTATTACAATTAATGAGTACACAGAAAAGAAATAATTAACAATACTGAACAATACTTAACGCAAATCTGTTTGCGTTGATAGACATAAACGATGTAATATGAAAGAAAGGTGAAAATATTTAAAAAAAAACATAATAAAATCAACTTGCGCAAGATCAAATTATGAAAATGAAACATTTATTAATATAATGCACTAATGCACTTAGAATTTTTTTAGGTATTTATACACATTTTTTAATCAATGCCTTTGGTTGCATTAATAGATACAAAATGATAAAAAAGAGATTAATTAAAGAAAACAAAATAAAATTAATTTGCACAAGATAAAAGTGCGAAAGAAAAATATTAATTAATATAATACACTCAATCGGCTTTGGTATATTGCATTAATAGATGTAAATCGAAAAAGAAAAGAATAAAATAAATCTATTTGCACAAAAAAA
Organism: Maratus michaelseni; assembly: GCA_963931845.1. Lineage (NCBI taxonomy): Eukaryota > Metazoa > Arthropoda > Arachnida > Araneae > Salticidae > Maratus > Maratus michaelseni. The sequence continues at coordinate 5,533,608 of OZ007598.1, forward strand.
AGTACGAAAGAGAAATATTAATTAATATAAGACACTCAAACTGCTTTGGTTTGTTGCATTAATAATAACAATAATCTATGTAATAAACGCGCAAGTTATGTGACTGGAGAAAACAAACACGAGCTGACCATTTCGCGTTTCATATGCCAAGCGGCAATTTTTAATCACAATTATTTTTTCGAATAAAACTGCATAAAAGTTATATTTTTAGATAGATCGTTTAAAAAATAATAATGTTTGAGCGATGAGTTACATTTAAACATGTATATATTCTGAGATAACTGCAGTTGAAATTAGGCTTAAAGCCCAATATAACATTCCATCAAAGTAAACAAACACAAGAGATTCGTTCATCGTGAGCCCTAAAAAAATAAACCATGGAGATAATCATTCGCAAAGCAAGTTCTCCCTTGAAGAATTTTGCAGAGCTGTCTTGTATTGAAAAATATATTTCGCGCCTGTAGGCTAATCAAAGTTTACCATAATTCTGTTAGGTGGTGTGCTATAGAACTCAACTTTCTTCACGTTCTTTTGTTGACAAAGTAAACAAACACACTCATGTTATAAAATTTAATGAATCAAATTTCAAAACGAATCACCAGTTAATTTGGCACTTACATGTTACCCGTGCTCAGAAAATGGATCACCGAATATCATCGTAAATCGCCAACCATACTTAACATTGTCAATGGCTAATCGCATTGAAAACAGTAATTTAATGTATATTTATTAACTATATAACATCATTAAAAATGGTAAATAATACAGAAGCAAACTAAAATAATACAAAACAATAATTTACTATATATTTATTAAACACAAGTTGGCGGCTTTTAGCTAAGATATTTTTACGATAGTAGTTTCATCTTCACCACAGAGATCGGCATCTAGCAGAAAGTCGGTGAATTTTAATCCGATGGTACGCCAATAATCAAAAGCGGGCGATACTGACAGCAAATATGGTTTAAAGGGAATGTGATTATCATTAGTGGCTTCTTAAAGTCCTATGTTCCACCAAATCATGCTCGTTAGAATACATCAATCAATATTCATCTCTATTACAGCACATTATCCACTACAATTAGATGAGAATAATAATAGATTTTCTAATCCTCCGTAATAGAGCCTACATCCAAGATTAGGGTGAAAGTAAAAAATATTAGCAGAAAAATGGTTTAATGTAAATTTATATATCATTAAAAGGTTTTCACAAAATCTTTTCATTGCACCAAATCGTGTTAGCTAAAATACGCAAATCGGTAGTGGACCCAATTACGGAAGATTAATTAATAGGTTTAAAAATCTCCGCATTACCGAACGTATTGCAACTGATAAGCAAACGGACCTAAAGCCTAAATGCCTAATTGAGTAAAGCAGTTTTGGCAAGAAAGATGAAATGCATAACAACAAAAAATATACGAAATTTTGTCATGATCGCACAAACTTCTCGATTTCATTATCAGAATTTTCCTATTCGGCGAAGGATCAAGCAAATAAATTAAAGTATGAATAAAAGTAACATATTGCAATGGTTTGCATACAGTTAAGGGAAACCAAACTGGTCCCCAGAGGTGGCTAGTAGATAGATAAAATATAATGCAAAATAGTAAAAATGCATTAATAAAACAAAACAATTTTTTTCTACACATGCACAAGGAATATAAACAAAATGTACAATAATAGTTTCTTTTAACGAAACTTATTTACTTTTATAAGTGCCTGTAATGATAGTCACTTTGATCCAGCAAAGTGTAGAACCATTACGAGCAATGTGTATAAATATTTTTCACAAGGATTTTTAACCATGAGGCTGTTTATGATTTTAATTTAAGGCCTTTAACCCTTTATATCCTGAATTAATTTTCCAGCCACTTTTTAGATGCTCAGAATCCTCGATTATTTCCACCAGTTATTTTTTTTTGTAAAGTTTTCCTTATCTAATCATAGCATTTTTACGATTCAATTAGGTGAAAATTTCTCATTTGAAAAACCGGTGGTAACAGATTAAAAATTCTGTAAAAGCCGCTCGTCGCGAAGAGGTTAAAGTAGTACTTATAAGTACCTTCAGGGTAAAAAGGGTTAAAATACTTTCCAATGTTGAAGTATCGTCCATAAAGTTTTGCGCACTAAAAACCTCAACAATCTTTTCATTACACTAATGTAAACATTCATTAACAGCTATTGTTGCAGACTTGTAACATTTTGAATTTGGATGAATCTTTTTGTTACGTCCTGTATATGAAGTTCGTAAAATGATTTTTAAACTATTTTATATGGAGATTTCCTTTCCATGATGCTTGATATCCATAACTGCCAACTTTTACGCTTTTGTCTTAACTTAACAGGAAAATTTAATAGAGTTTTTACCTAATTTAACCACAAATTATTTTTTTTCCAATTCGGATAAATTAGGTATTAGATGCATGTGAAACGAATTTTAAACATATTTTTGTGAACTGTGATGTTTCTTCCGTTATTGCAGCATCTTGTTTTCGTAGCCTCAGATTATTAATTTTTTTTTCAAATAAATAAATATTTTCTGACACTCTACATTTACTGCTATTGAAAATTATTTTTAAAATAGTTAATCCGAAATAGACAGCCCTTACGTTCAATGGCGTAGCCAGAAAGGGTTTACAAATGCTCTGGATGCCAGTAATATTGAAAAGTTTACTTCTCCTTGCTTCTCGCAGAAATTTCTCCGATTAGCAAAGACAAAGAAATCTTTACAATATTAGTTGTTTCCAGAGCATCTGGACTCCCACCCTGGCTACGCCACTGCTTACGTTATCACAGCGTCTATCTTGGATATAACTCGGAGTAATTGCTTTAAAATAGGATAAATCTCTTTGTTACACCCTGTGTTTAATGCCTGTAAAAAGAGTTTTAGTCTAATTGATCTTAAGTAGGACATCTTTTTCGCTATTTCAGCATATTTCTTCACTGTTTCTCGACGTAATTTTTAATCGAATAGGCCTAGCTGGAATTAGAGCAATATTCCAACATAAACCAATATCTTCTCTTTTGTCTAGAGAGCTGATCTTGAAATTCCGAAGTATGTGAGCTAAGAATATCTTCATTTCTATTATAGCGTACTTTTTGCCTAGAAAAGAGACATATAAGAACAATTTAGATTATTAGTCAAAAATAAAAATAGAAGACAATTACTACAAAATATAAAATGCAAAGTAGTTAGATCATATAAAGAGTAGTGCTTTTCACCAGGTGTAGTGCTCCCAATATCGGGACATTTTATTAAAAAAAAAGCGAGGCAATTGCTTCTAAATCGGGACTTAAAAATATAAAGTGATTTTTTCCAGTATATTAAATATTTACATTTAATATTTTTCATCTTTAAATGTTTAGCTTTGTATGTAAATTAAATAAATCGTAATTGGCGGCATAGCAGGAAGTAAATTAAACAAGCCCTTGAATAGACAATAATACTGTTTACCAACAGTCTAAAAAAATCCTGTAGATTTCACAGAAAATTCCTGCCAATTTCAGCCTGTAATTTCTACTGCGGTATCCTGTTAGACTAATACAGTTTTTATCAGTATGAGACAGAATTTCATCATGTGACAGAAAAGGTACTACCAAAGACATTATATATTAATCGTTAGAAGATGAATGCAAGCAATTTCGCAAGTTGAAAATAGCTCCCTCTTATGATTGATTATCTTTTTGTATGTTGGAAAAGAATAAGTTTAAACCAGAAAAATCACAAAGTGAAATCGAAATATATTAATCGAAACGAAAGTGAAGTGTGGACCTTAAATCTAAAACACACGCTTTTGTAAAGTCAGTAGGATGAATGTTTATATAGTTATTAATACGTTTTTTTGGGGGGCGAGCAACTTCTGTTTTGAGAACTCTATGCAGGAGGGGTAAGTAGCGCTCATGACAAGCGTCTAGCCCCTGCACTTTTGCTTTTGGCTACGATTTCAAAAATTGGATCACTCTGCTGCGCGCATGCGCATTGCTCTAGACAGTTTCAACGAGAACCATATTAATTTTATTCCATTCCGCGGCAGTTTTTTTAAATTCGTAAAAGGATAGGATTTTGATTTAAAACATTTAGCGTAATATAATTAAATATTTTCTTTCACAATTTTCATTATTTTTAGTTTTTTTTTTTTTTTTTTTTTTTTTTAACATTCTTAAAGAAATTCAATTTTAGACCTTTTACTAAAATAATTTTTTTTTTCTCCGGATTTTTCAATTTTTAAGGATTTTTAAAGATTTTATAGCGTTTTAAAGCGAATTTTTAATATCCAAAAAACAATTTTTAACATTAAAAAAAACATCACTGCACACACGAAACTCGCTTTGCAGCAATCTCTAGAATGCACGCAATTCATTCAAGCCGCGGTCAATAACTTGAGTATGTACGCTTCGCGTACATTAACCGAAAAAAAATCACTGGACGCATGAAACTCGCTTTGCAGCAATCTCTAGAACGCACGAAATTCATTCAAGCCGCGGTCAATAATCTGTGTATGTACGCTTCGCGTACATTAACCCAAAAGAAAAACCACTGGACGCATGAAACTCGCTGTACAGCATTCTCTAGAATGTACGAAATTCATTTATAACCAAATTTCATATTTATTTCCATTTTGTTTCAAACTTTCCATCGCTTATATGTTGAACAATGGAAACTTTACATTTTTTTTTATTCAAATTATTTTTTATAACTCAAATAAATGCTGAAAAATAAAACTTTCCGCCGCTGGGATTCGAACTCAAGACCACAGAACGGAAGAGAAATGACATACCACAGAGCTATACGCACTCATTTTGAAACGGCTTAGAACAAAATTTTAAAGAATCAGACAAGCACGCATGCGCGCAGCAGAGTGATCCGTTTTTTGAAATCGTAGCCAAAAGCAAAAGTGCAGGGGCTTGACGCTACTCGCTCATGTATGTGAACAAAATTTAGCAGACGAAGGTGGCGCTGTTGATCGCTAACAAATTTAACACGTACTGCGCACGCTCTAAGCATAATTGCTCTGGGAAACAGAGTTCTGTTAAATTGAAACAAAATTTTTCCATTTGATAAAACGTGCAATTAAGTTCAACAGGAGCCGTGTATTTCCATGTTAAATAGAATTCTTCTTTGATATGTAACAAAAATATTGTTTCATCGGCGAGCGTTGCACAGGATCACTTTCCTTCTCCTTTTCAGATTTTCTGGTGTTACTGAAATAACTAAAACAAAATTCTTTGTATGAGAACCTTTTTACCTTCCTTTACAGTACTTCTTTTATTTTTCTCAATTAGTTTGTTAATCAAAAATGGAATCTTATAAGTTTAAAAGTTTCTGCTAGACAGAAAAAAACAATATGTATGCTGGATAACAGAGAAAATCCGTACTTTACGTAAAATTTAACTACTCTATTAAAGATCACACTACAATATCCATGTTAAAAAGAAGTCTTCTTTGTTATGTAACAGAAATCTTCTTTAATTGGCGAAAACTGCTTTGCACCACTTTACTTCTCCTTTTCAGATTTTTTGGTTTTACGGAATAATTAAAACAAAATTCTTCGTACGAGATGCCTTTCTTTTTCCTTTACAATACCGTAATTTCCGGCCTATAAACCGCGGATCAAACAATCATGTTTCGACCCAGAAATTTTATTTTATAAAATGTAACTTACAAGATGGCTGTAAATATTTGACTTAAAATATTAAATAAAATTTCTGGGTCGAAACTTGATTGTTTGATCCGTGAATTATAGGCCGGAAATTACGGTATTTATGTTAATTTTTAAATATTTTTGTTAGTCAAAAATGAAAAATCTTATAAGTTTAAAAGTTTCTGTTAGACAGAGAAAACGATATGTATGCTAGATAACATAAAAAAAAATCTGTACTTTACATAAAATGAAAATACTCTGTCAAAAAATACAGTACAATATCCATATTAAACAATTTTTTTCTTTGTTATGCAACAGAAATCTTGTTTAATTGGCGGCAGAGTGATTATACTTACAAGGAGACCGCCAAACATGATGCGCACAGATTTTGATGATTTTAAAGTATGTTGTAGGGGTCATACCCCTAACTATTCAGGTCAAAGGTTTCCTGCAAATGGGCTTTAGTTTTCGAGAAATTTCGTGTTAAAGTTCTGCATGCATTTCAAATACTCATTAGTTCGCAATCTTGAACGAGGTCTTCGGGGCTCTGTGCTAGCGCGCGCGATTTGAGAGCCGGAGATGAGGGTTCTGTCCTCTAATGTGACTTTTGATATTTTCCTAATAAATTCCATTTACATTTTCGAATTTTTCGTAATAATTTACATTTTTTTTTTTTTTGTGCAGTTTTGAAATTAATATTTCACGAAATTCCATACTAATTTGTCTAGATTTTTTTTATTTTTTTTATTATTATTTACACTTTATATTTTAATAACCGTTCTAAAATAATACTTTTTTTAACTTTATGAAATTTTAAATAAAATTTTGTATTCTTTTATAATTTATACAAAATATTTATTATTTCAAATCTTCTATAGGTATGTATGATTAGGTAATTTCAACAACATATCTTGAAAGGAGTAATAAAATATTAAAACAATAACGCTTATATCCAAGTTTTAGCCAGTTATGTATATATATATATATATTGTTATTTAAATACATTTAACTCCAAAGTTCAAACTCAACATCATTTTTGATTTGCACAAATAAAAAATAATATATTACAATTAATTTTTTTCAATTCTAACAAATCGATGCCATACAGAAAAATTCAACTAGAAATGAAAAATCGTTTGTAAATTACAATAGGTATAAAAAATACCTGAAAAAAAATCGTCTGCAATGACTTTTACGGTAATATCAGAATAAATAAAATTTTCTTTTTATCCATTTCGTTTAATCCTTTGCAGACAATTACCACGTTTTGAAATAATTTCTTTTCAAAATTTAATGCATTTTTTAATATTTATTACAATTTAAGTATTTTTAAAGACAATTACACGTTTGAAATAATTTCTTTTCCAAATTTAATGCATTTTTAAATATATTTATCACAATTTAAGTATTTAAAGAATATATAATATGCTAATTTATACATTCTTCCAGTATTGTTAAAACAATTTACGTAAAGAATATATTTAAAGGCGATTTTGAATGCGGAATTTGTTTAGAATATTTTTGCGATATGTATCACACAGTTAGTTCCATATTTAATAAACTAAAAATGTCGATGTCGGTAATGATAAATATTTTAGTATTTCAGCAGTTAATATATTTCAATATATTTAGAACAAATCAAATATTAAAAGGATACATTATTTTGTTAATTTTTTCATAATCATTTAAATTTTTTTTAAATAGAAAATGCAGCTAAAAAAATGCATTATTTCATAAATACGATAAATAAATAATTAAATATACATAAATGTAAACAAGAATCATTTTAAAAAGACGAGATATCAAGACTTAAAATAGTTTGGATTTTCATCAACAGAAATATTAGAATAAAAATTGCGCAAAAACTATAAATTTTCACGAAAAATTCGAAAATGTAAATGGAATTTTTAGGAAAATATCAAAAAGTTCAAAGATGCAGAATTCATAAATCTGCATAAAACTTATAACGCGAAAAACATATAAAATTTATTAAAAAAAGGTAAAAGTCACATGAGAGGACAGAACCCTCATCTCCGGCTCTCAAATCGCGCACGCTAGCACAGAGCCACGAAGACCTCGTTTAAGATTGCGAACTAATGGGTATTTGAAATGCATGCTGAACTTTAACCCGAAATTTCTCGAAAACTAAAGCCCATTTGAAGGAAACCTTTGACCTGAATAGTTAGGGGTATGACCCCTACAACATACTTTAAAATCATCAAAATCTGTGCGCATCATGTTTGGCGGTCTCCTTGTTAGAGCGTTTGCAGTACATGTTAAATTTGTTAGCGCGCATTAGCGCTACTTTCCTCTCCTACGGCCGGTAATCAAAACAGAAATGCACTGCAGGTGCACAATATGTAAATTTTGCTCGCGTACATCAGCGTCAGTTTCTACTGCTGCGGCGAATTGACAAAGCAAAAGTTCGTGGGAAAACAGAATAGCTTCAAATAATTCATAGGTTCCATAATCCATCTTACTGACACTCTTTTTGATTTTTCGGGTTTTAGCTTTTCATTTTCCAGCATTCAAATAGACTGCCAGTCGTAAGAAGGGCTAATTTCAACTTGCTAAATTTCTTCCATTCATCTGTTCAGGCTTAATATATAACGGATCTCATTGGCGGAGAGTACGTTTCACGAAGACATTTTATTTCTCTAATAATTAAATGGTGGAATTTTCCGGTATCCCAAACGGAAAGATCTTTCCGAACAACCCAATACTTTGAAATTTTGTAAACATTTCTGATACATCAGGAAATGTTTCTAGAATCTTTAATCTAGTGTATCACAAACACGTCATCTGCAGCGTACCTCAAAAAAGGCGTCAGAAATTTTAAATTAAAAAAAATCATTTACTACGAGGGCATTTCGAAAAGTAAAGATACAATGGCTCGCATTCCTTAAAAAAAAGACATTTATTTAGAAAACGTAAGTTACATCTTATTAACTGGATTATTTATTATTTTTCGACATAATCACCTCCGTTATCCAAACATTTGTTAAGTCAAGGCACAAGCTTTTGTATCCCACAGTCATAGAAGGTTTCTGCTTGTTGTCGGAACCTAACTTGACAGTCACAACATCATAAAGAGTTGTCATTGACACTTCCGGTATGATCTGATGCAATTCTTTCAATTTGAGACGTCTATTCGCACGAATTGCTTCCTCCGTTCTCTGAAGAAGGGCATCAGAGATCACAGATGGCCGACCTGTTCTTTCTTCGCCCTGAACATCGGTCCTACCTTCAGAGAAATGACGACACCATTTCGTTACATTTTGTGGATTCATAATGTTCCCATAAACAGAAACAATTTCTTTGTGAATATCCGCTGGTCGCTGACCTCTTGCATGAAGAAAACGTATGAAGGAGGGCACTTCGCATTTGGCGGGATTCTGAATCGGCGGAACCATTTTAAACACGACCTACTCCAACCAGAATCAACGTTGAAATGCCGAACGACCGCGAGGAGAAAGCTAACGGTTGAAGGTTAACACCTGTGTTGCCAACTTGCTTGCCAAAACTTTTCTTTTCCTCCGGCGTACGGTGTATCTTTACTTTTCTAAATGCCCTCGTATATAATATTACAAAATAAATGTAAAGATGATATTTTGAGATATTTATAAGGAAACTCATAAATTTTGTATCTAGTAAATAAAAAAAAAAAAGTTCAAAATTTCGTCAATAGATCGCACTACGTTATCTCAAGCTTTGAGTCTACTCTTACTAATTTCAAATTTGAAAATGCATACACTTTTTTCTTCACGTTTTACATCTAAATGGATTAAAGAGTAAAAGCTGAATCAATAGTTTTATATTTTAGTTACTAGCTTTAGATTCCAGTCATACAATGAGAAAAGGTGTCATCTATTGAGGAAAATTGGAACTATTTGTAAAAATACAGTACAGTAATCCCTTAACATTCGCGAGGGTTACGTTCCAGGAAAACCTCGCGAATGTTGAGTCTATCTATCTGCACTAAAATATGAGTTACGGTCTATAAAATTTTAATTGGAGTGGCACAGCATTTCAAAGAACTAAAGGATAATATGTATTAACAATACATTCTGCATAGCATGTAGGTGAATGTTCACACATGTTCATAAACATGAAATTTATTGATTGAAGATAATTCAAATTAACTGACTGGAGAAATACTTACAGCTAAAAAAGCCTAGGTTTTTATATAAAGTAATTTCGACTCTCTCTATTCGCAAATCGCAAAGAGATGATAATGTATTAGTGAGTCAGTATGCCATACAATATTAAAATACGATATTTAAATACAGCTAAATGATTCAGAAATTCTTTTATTTCCTCTCTAAGTGCAGCTTTAGCTCCATCTCTACGAGAACCTGCACATTTTAAATTAATAGATTGAAGATGCCGTTGACCCCATTTACAACTTTTTATTATGTATCACCTTTGCAATGAGTATTCAGCTGTTGTTATTATTTTGCTTTCTTACAACACTCGCTCCTTTTTCAGTTGACAATTGAAAATTGATTTGTAAATATATACTCAGAAAACAGGGGAAATAATCTTTAACAACTATAAATTCTGAAAAAGAAAGCGATAATAATAATTTTAAAAAAATCGCGAATAATCAAGTCAGATTCTCGCCAATGTTAAGTTTTTCTGCATTTTCATATTCGCGAATAATCGAAACTCGCGAATGTTAAAACCGCGAATGTTGAGGGATTACTGTATACAAAACCTTATGAGCTTCCAAATAAAAATTGCGCTTTTTTGTTGTTGTTAATATTTATTAGCATTATTGAATTATTGATTTTTGAAGTTTTGGGGGATTTTGGACACAAACATTCACTATGCACATTGTTATTATTCAAATAATATTTCTTACCAAGACAAATTCGATTTCCCACAGAAAATGGAATATAACTCCAGGCTGTTCTTGATTCTATATTGAGAAATCTCTCGGGTTCAAACTTTTCAGGATTCGGATATATTTCAGAATTCCTGTGCGATAAGTACGGCACAAAGGCAATAGTTGTACCTTTGTAGACTTTATATTTGTCTGAAAAATAAGGAAAGAAAATCCATCAGGAACGTGTTTTAGATTATACAACTGGGGAAATAAATGTTTTATCTTATAAACCCATTCGATTCGAGAATTTTTTCTTGTTTTTTTATCCAAATTTCTTCAAAGCTACCATTTTTAAAAAATAGTATTAATCTCCCTTTTTTTAATCTTGTTCGAAAGATAAGAAAATAAATAAGGCAAATATATGTATATAAAATTGTGATACAAAACAAGCAATCGGAATAATTAAAAAAAAAAAATCCTTGCTCTGCCGCCAATACTTCTTGGCAGGAAATTTAGGATAATGTGCAATACGGCTCTTGGTCAGTGAGATTTCGAATTCCCTCGCTAATGTTAAACCTATGGGCGTATAATGCATTTGTATTTTTAAAAATATCTCCTTATAAAATTAATATTTTAACTTTTTTTTTCGTCGTGTACCACTTTTTTAAAGGATATCTCCATTTTTTTTTAGTTATCAAAATATTCCTAAAATAAATACTTAATTTAAATTTTTATGTGTTAAAATCTGGTTAAAATTGGTTCGGTATTTTGGAAGATACATATCTATGTGTGTATGTGTGTGAGTGTTTGTGTGTAGATAGATAGATGGATAAACGAAATGATTTCAAAAGTTAATTACTAAAGATATCAACATAAAGCGGACACGAAACTGAAATTTTATAAAAAATTCGAATCTTAATAAGCTTTATATTACTAATTTGGAGTTCTTAATAAACTAATATTCAAACATGTATGAGCAGATTTCTTGTAGTTTGTATCAAGATTGTCCCTTAGACATATTGGAATTTTTTTACTTAAATTACAACGCACGCATGAAGCATTTTAAGACTAGAACGACGGGAAATTTTACACAAGTTTCATAAAAAATATTTCACACCAGAACTTTTATTTAGGACTTTTAATTAATTTACAGTAATCCCTTAACATTCGTGAGAGTTACGTTCGAGGAAAACCTCACGAATGTCAAATCCGCGAATGTTGAGTCTATCTATCTGCACTAAAAAAGGAGTTATGTTCTATAAAATTTTAAGCAGAGTAACACACTATGTTAAAGAAAAAAAGAATAGATGTATTAACAATACGTTATACATAACATGTATGTAGAAGGTGAATGTACACACATATTTATACATATTAAATTTATTTATTGAAGATAATTCAAACTAACTGACTGGAGAAATAACCACTGCTAAGAAAGCATAGGTTTTTGTATAAAGAATTTTGACTCTCTCTATTCGCAAAGAGATGAGAATGTATTAGTGGGTCAGTATGTGATACGATATTTAAATACAGATAAACGCTTCAGAAATGCTTTTATTTTCTAAGTACAGCTTCAGCTCCATCTCTACCAGAACCTGCACATTTTAAATTAATAGACTGCTATTACTTTACCACTTCTACTATGCCCATCGCAATAAATATTCTGCTGCTGTTATTAGTTTACTTCCCTAAAACATTCGCTCCTTTTTCAGTTCACAACTGAATATTGATTTGCAAATACATACTAAGAAAACACAGGGAAAATAAACTTTAACCACTATAAAGTCTTAAAAAGAAAGAGATAAAAAAAAAAAAATCGCGAACAATCAAGTCAGACTCTCGCGAATGTTAAGTTTTTCTGCATTTTCATATTCGCGAATAATCAAAACTCGCGAATGTTAAAACCGCGAATGTTAAGGGATTACTGTATTTAACTTATTTTTATGCGGTGTACATTTAGCTTATTGTATGAAGAAATATTTGGTTCGAATCGACATTTTTTTCTTTTGGTAGGTGCCAAAATGGCCCGTCACCGTCGATCTAGTGTTAAAGATGTATAGACTGAGAAAATGCATTAACCTGTTAACCGTTACAACTTTTGTTCAACTGTTATGCCTGATTACCAACGGGGCACACTTCCACCAGTAAGAAATAATAGAATTTTTTTCCTTATTCATGGCAGTAATTTTACAAGAATAAGGAATTAATAAGACAAAAATTTCTATTAAAATTTTACTGATGGAAGTAATGCGTTCAAAATATTTGACCTGTTAACTGGGAATGACCAGGGCCCGACTAGCAAGTTTTTGTGCCCAGGGCACTTTCAATTTTTCGTGCCCCCTTAGATTGGTGGATTTACTGATACTAGTTTTTTTTACATATTGCACGCTTATTCGAAAAGTGTCAACTCAAAAAATTACATTTTCTGGAAGATTAAAAAACTGTTCCAGGAATGAAAATAAAATATTTTTTCTATTATTTATTGAAATGTGCTTTTAAACATAAATTAAGATGTGTTTTAGTCATTTTATCATATTAATATCTCAAATATCACATTTTTTTGGTTGTGTCACTTTTTGAATAAATGTGCAATATGATAAAGTTAAATGACTTGATAAATACAGTACACCAATTACTAGAAAATAATGACCAGAAGTCTACTTATTAATGATGTTATTGATATTAAATGATAAAACCAAACTGATACTGAGTGCAAACAAAGTTCTAAAAGAAATAAACACATTGGCACAATTATGATTTTTTTAATGGAAATTTAGATGAAATTATGAAAATTTTCGTGCCCCTCAGAAATTTCGTGCCCAGGGCATGGGCCCCAAGTGCCCGTGCGATAGTCAGGGCCTGGGAATGACGAAATATTTCGTCATACCCAAACAGGCTAAAAATGCAGTGTGTCCTCAAAGTACTTCCCTGATTACAATTTTTTTTCATATCCGCTATATATAAAATAAACATGTGAAACTGACGCCAAAATGTGTTAAAACTAACTAAGTTTTTTTGCTGTTGCAGGTTTTCCTAACGGGACTGTAGTTTAGCAGTGCAGTATCCAGGAAACCGGAAATGTTCACAAATCAGGAAAAATCTCAATGTGTCCTCTGAGATCACCAGATTCTTTTGGCATCAGTAATTCTCGTGAATCCGTACGCACTGATTTCTTGGGATTTCGTACAAAAAACTGTTTCACTTCTTCCACCCTTTCAGCTGAGGTTGATGGTCTGCCAGTCCTCGGTACGCGGTCCGGTTTCTTGGACACTGACAATGTAACGCTACAGCCACGTTACGGAAACTTGCAACAAAGAAACTTGGTTAGTTTTCCAACATTTTGGCATTAGTTTCCCATGTCTATCTTATGTATAGTGGATATGAAAAAAATTTGCAAACAGGGAGGAAAAGATTTTTCGGGCATCCTATACATTATATGTTATTTTCAATACATATCTTTAAGAAGTGTGAGTACACACTTCTATTGGTATTTTTTTTAATTTTCACTAATTTTAACATAAAATCAACAAGTTGGAAATTGTACGTCAAACGGGACAAATGAGGTGCGTTCGTACTATAACTAGCTTCATAAATATTCAGATCTTGGTTCAATAGCTGTCGCACTCTTATGCAATAATGCAGGAACACAAGATTTATTTTATGTGCAGATTTTCATATTATAGATATTAATTTTATTTTATGAAATTAAGTTTCAATACACTTTTACAAACAATTAATTACAATCCTGTTACATTCAAATTATACTGTGCGCAAATATCCCAAAAGACAATGTAAAAAAAAATCATCGTTATTATTTCACTGAAAAAACGCATTACATTGTCTGTTATTATAATATGATTAATTTCCATAATAAAATAAGTACATTTTAAGTTGACAACATTTTATATTTTGTTGACATTGACTGAAAATTCCAATGGGAAACTTAAGCCTAGCTTTGAAAATTTCAGAACCTAAAATCCCTATTTACACGCTTTTTCTATTTAATATCTATTTCTCCGGAAACATCTATCCAAAACACTGTCGGTAGATTATAGAAATTCCTATAATTGTCTGAGTGCAACGAAGACTCATACACAGCGCAGTATTACTTTGCCCCATATATAGCTACGATGGATATTAAAACCTTTCGTCAAGCATAACTCAAAAAATATTTAACGGATTTCGTTCAAATTTTTACAGCAGGTACCTATAAAGGTGACAACGACGTCTATTTATTACCAAGAATAAATGTCAAACCGTTTGGAAATTATATTAAAAAAATAGATAAAAAAGCACAATTAAAGTACATACGTAACGAAAATTTTGTGCGTACGTCATTTTCACCGGCGGGAGATTTTCGTAGACAATCGGAATTGAAAAGTTCATGGAGTTCATGGAGCAAAAAAATATGCACGCACTAATATTCAGCACAATAAAATATATTTCAATTTTAGTAGAAATCGAAAATTAACCTGGATGTTTTTTCTGTTTGAAAGAAAAATCTCGCAATAACTTGGTAGACTTGGTTTTAGAGATTTGGCGCAAATCTCAGCAATAGCAGCTTTTTTTTTATTTCGCGTGTGTAAATTAAAAAAAAAAAAATTCTTTGGTGTTTAAATAAAAGGTTTCGATTTATGGCATTATTTCTTTTTTTCTCTCTTTTTAGCATTTTAAATGGGATTAATGAAAGGCATGTATTTTAAATTAAATGAGTGAAAGGTTTATATTTAAATGGAATGAATTCAATATGAAAATGTTATAGGAACAATATTTGGCGATTTATCAACTGCGCCAGGATAACATAAAAGTACCAATATATCAAACGGTATGTAGTAAGTGAAATGAAACAATTATATTATAATCACCCATCGTACAAGAAAAAAAACTAATATTCTGCATTCAGAGGGAAAAATCCACCTCCTGTGCCGTAAGATTTGGCGAGTTCTTTTTTGGTGATAAGTTTTTCGATGTGATTGTTGAGATCCGCAGGATTTGGCTTACTTTTTCTAAATATTATTTTTTTGCAGATGTAGCATTATGTAAATATATTTTTTTGCAGATATCTTTCTATTTTGTATATTTGGCTTTCTATTTTGTATATTTTCTATTTGGCATTTGGAAAAGAGATTTTTACCTTTTTATCTGTGCCTTCGGAAATATTAAAAAAAAAAGAAAACTGCCCAGTTAAACTGAGGGCATTGAGCTCACAGGATATTCACACTAATTGTATATTATGCTATTTTTTCAAAGAATAATGCCACTCGAAAAATAAAGAAATTGACAATATATTAAGGAGGGGGGGATAAGCACCCGTTCCACCCTTTATACATATCCCTTTAAGACCTAACCTACACAATTGTGTAGGTGATCCTAAGAAAAAAACAATTTCCTCTTTCCCTGTGATTTAAAGCTTAGCCTGCACCACACAATTGTGTAGATCCTCCTTGTCATAACCTGACAACGTAATTTTTCTTAAATAGTTCTTTTCAATCAAATAGAATTTTCATATGTTTTTAATTTCTACCAAAACTCTTCAGGTCTTAAAGGGTTAACCAATAAACCCCCAAAATCTAATCAGGGAAGCGCCTTACCACAATGAATTTATACACAAAATTTGAAAAAAATCGGATAATTTTGCTTGAAAAACCCATTTATCTAAATTAAGGGAGGTAAGTCCCTCCCGTTCCCCCTTTATACTTAACAAATGAGAACCCAAAACTAATCAGGCAAACGCCTTACCGCAATGAATCTATATACAAAATTTGAAGAAAATCGGATAATTCTGCATGAAAAAACCATTTATCTAAATTAAGGGGGATTAGCCCCCCGTTTACCCCCTTATTATTTACCCAATGAACACCCAAAATTAATTAGGGAAGTGCCTTATCAAAATGTGCCTATATACAAAGTTTAAAGAAAATCGGATAATTCTGCATGAAAAACCCAATTTTCTAAATTAAGGAGGGATTACCCCCCCCCCTTTCCCCCTTTATACTTAACCAATGAACCCCCAAAACTCTTTAGAGAAGCGCATTATCACAATGAACCTATATACAAAATTTGAAGAAAATCGGATAATTCTGCGTGAAAAACTCATTTATCTAAATTAGGGGGGTATCGCCCCTTTCCCCCTTTATACTTAACCAATGAACCCCCAAAACTATTGACAGAAGCGCATTATCAAAATGAACATATTTACAAAATTTGAAGAAAATGGGATAATTCTGCATGAAAAACCTATTTATCTAAATTATGGGGGGTTAGCCCCCCGTTTCCCCCCTTTATGCTTAACCAATGAACCTCCAAAACTAATCAGGGAAGCGCCTTATCACAAGGAACCTATAAACAAAATTTAAAGTAAAACGGTTAATTCTATCAAGAGTTATCGCGTTACGTACATATATACATACGTACGTACATACAGAACCGGCGGGCACATAAGCTCTCAGGCTTTGATAGCCTGTGAGCTAATAAAAAAGGATTTACATATATCAAGCGTTTAATGTTAGGTTTTGAATTTTTATACTGACCACTTCTCCATTTTTAGATTTTAAATGCTATTTATTATTTACTAGCCGTTTACAATTTACCCCCCTGACAATAACAATTATTTATCACAAAAATGCCTCTTAGGTTTGTTAAATAAGTTTATGTATTTTCATTACTTATTAAAATATCGAATATGGCGATAAAATTTTATTTTAGCATCGTGCTTAAATTTTTAAGATGGTGTAAAAACATGCTTTAATAAACGTATGTTTGTAAATATTTGAAAAACATGTTTTACTGCTCTCTTGAAAAATTTTGTAAGATGCTAAAACTACCTTTTGGCACCATTTTAAATTTTTTTCGCCAACCGACATAGGATACGAAACTTTTCCCCATTCAGATACACAGGCAAGGTTGGTCTCAAACAAGAGTAAAGCTAGCAACAATATTGTTTTAACTCTATAAGAGTTACAATAATGATATTAAATGCTCCGATTGGCTTTGGCCCCAATTACGAAAGTTTCTCCTCAAAAGAACTGTAGAAGAAGTCTTTTACATTTGTTTCAAATGAAACTCGGTGTACAAGGTATTAGTTAATAATACAAACAACACTAATGGCATGGAGGCAAAAGTTTTAATTTAAATGTATGTATTTGAAGACCTTCCCCCCTACACCCCCCCCCCAAAAAAAAAGAAAAAAAAAGAAAGAAAGTTACAGTAATGAATTTAAAATGGCGTTAAGCCACGCTTTCTGACATGAGCAATTGGCTGCAAACGCGATAACGAAACTTTCACTTAACTTAATAACATGTAGCTAATATAGCCCTCAGGGTACTTTGCAGTTATACAGACCTTGTGGTTTTTTTAAAAAGCTTGAGACAATTCAGGTTTAAGAAGTTGAGATTTACTGTAAAATGATATAAACAACTATGAACACAAAACTGATGAATTATTATTTAGGTTTATGTATGTATTTAAAAAAAAAATTGCATCTGATTACACTTATTAGATAAATTACTTCTGTTTGCATTTAATAACTGATAAACGGCTTCTGTATATTAAATGAATTATTTAAATATTGGGAAGAGGTGTCGAGAGGTAGAAAGACGAGTAAACAAACGGGTAGAGAGAGGGTAGACAGACGAGTAGCGACATAGGTAGGCTGACGGGTAGCGAAACGCATAGACAGACGGCTAGAAAGAAAGGTAAAAAGAGGGTTGACAGAGGGGTAGCAAGATGGGTCACGAGATGGGTAGCGACACCGGTAGACAGGAATGTAGCGAGAAAGGTTGCGAGACGTGTAGCGTGGTAGACATGAATCTTTATACCAGGACTTCTAACGAAATAGCCTTTCCAAGAAGGAAATCGTTCCTCGAAAAAAGTCTCAAATAGGTGGTGCATGTGGTAAGACGGATTCTGCATACGTCACTATATCGTCTGCTTCATCGTTTGACACTGACAGTGACAGCCATGAGCGCTGCTGCAGCACGGATTCTGGTCAGCTGCGCAGAACCGTGCGCGTAGCTGTGCAGCTGCCATTTAGTGCCGAAGTCTCGACACGATGTTATCACTATTGCGTTAGAAGTCATTCTATAGAGGTTCATGGTGATAGATAAAAAGACGAGTAGAGAGATGAGTACAGAGACGAGTTGACTGACGGGTAATGAGATTGGTAGCGAGTCGGGTACAAAAACAGACGGATAGTGAGACGGGTATACCGACGAGTAGAGAGACAGTAGATGGGTACAGAGATGGGTAAGAAGATGGGTAGAGAGGCGTATCGCCAGACGGGTAGAGAGACAGATAGACAAGTTGTGAGACAGATAGACAAATGGGTAGCGAAGTGGATAGAGACACGGCTAGACATACAAGTAGTTAGACGGATAGACAGACGGTTAGAGAAATAGATTGGTGGGTAGCGAGACCGGAAGAGAAATATAGAGACATGTAGCGAGACGTGTAGAGAGATAGACAATCGGTTAGAGAGACGGGCAGAAGAACGGATAGGGAAACAGACACATTGTGGAGAGACAGACAGACAAGCAAAAGAAAAGTCTGCGGATTGGCGCAGTAAAGGCGCAGGGGGCAGAGCCTCCTAGAGAATAATCAAGAAGTATCTGTTAAGCTTAACTTTGAAATATATATAATTTTTCAATTTTGTCGATATGGAGATTTAATGTAAAAGTTATTTTACAGAAGTCATCGAAAGATTTTTTGTATACTTTAATAGTAATTTCGACTATAGTTTTGCAATCTGGTTTGTAGCAAAGCATGCTACCAATGTGGTTTGAAGTGTAAGAGTTTATATAAACAGTTATACAAATAATAGATATATAATCAAGGAAGAAAAATTTTAAATTCACACACAAAAAAAGGTGCAACAATGAAATTAAATTTGCGTTAAGCCACGCTTGATAGAATAATCTATTGGCTGCAAATCCAATTACGTAACTTTAAAAAGCTTGGCGTTTTAAAAGATCCGGCGTTTTTTTTTTTTTTTTTTTTTTTTCCAAGTTTTGCGCAATACGCGCTTAAGAAAATGAGATTCTTTGCTACATGTTAAAAAAAATTATGACAACACATCTGATGAACGGTACTTCTTTTCTATTTTTTTCACAGTGTATATGAATTTATATATGATATTTTGTAATTCTATCATTTAATTTGCTCTTTTTCTTTATATTGTAATTGTTAACCGTGTGTTCTCAGCAATATCACTCAGACTAATCCCTTTGAGGGAAGTCCTGGTTAAACAATTTTTGTATACAAATTCGGTAATACGGAAATAATATGACCCCATATTAAATAGGACGTAATCATCATGACAACCTAGAATCAATACCTATCATGGGAAATCATTGAAGTAATTACGTGTGATAGTATTTAATCGAATGAAGAAAACTTTTATTAATATCTTTTTAAGTTTTGATTCGAATTTCCTAAAATTTGAAATGACTCGACAAAATTTTGCAACGTTTATATATATTAAATTTCAAACCATTTTGTTGGGTTGTTTTTGCGCTGTTATAAGCGGGCAGACGGACGGACCAGACGACGACTATAGGTGCTACGTATTTATATAATTACGAACGCACCTAAAAATGTGTATTTTTTGTCATTTTCTTGCTTATTTTAAAGCACGACGTCTTTTTAAAAATTCTGCTAATTTGTAGAATTATAAACTTACCATATTGTACATCTTCAGAAAGAGCTCTTGTGAATATTGGCACAGTTGGATAAAGACGCAGAGTCTCCTAATGAAATAAATAATTATTTTTTATGTATGACACATTGCATGAAATATAGATTCTTTTTAATGTAGAACTAATACTAATACATTTTTGTGAGTAATAAATCTATATATTTCCCAGATTAAATTCCTTTTATTAATCAATCAATGACAGAAAAAAAATGTGATATGAGGCTATAGAAAGATTTCAGAGTCTTGTCTTATGACTTAATTTATAAAAGTCCTTCCGGTCTGTACCGGGAGGAAAAGGTCGCTTTCCAATATCTTCGTTTTAAAATTTTAGCTAATGTTACACGAAAACAGCAAGTTAAAATGCAAAGAAACGTTTACAAAAGATTCGTTAATACTGAATTTGAACAAGAATTTCGCAAAATTATTGAGCAATAGCCAAATTGGCTTCATTTATAAAAACTTATTTTGGTTGCCAAATTTGGCGATATTTCGCCAAATGTCACAAATTTTGCTAATTTTGTCGCCAATGTCGCCAATTTTGGCGCTAACGGATATGAATATATAGTTTTATGCGTATGATTGGGAAATTCATTACAACAATGAAACAAAATAATTTGCGAGTAAGTTAATGTGTTGTTTTGTTTCAAAATGACAGCCACCCTAGAATTTCAAACTGCTCTATCTCAGCCATTTTTTAAGATAGAGGTAAACCAAAAAATGCTCTGGAATCCTTGTATCAAGGCCTAACACGTAATTAAATAAATTTGAATTTTTATTTTTTTTTTGTATATTTATTTTAGTTTTAAATTTTTAAATGGCCGCCATCTTGAAACAAAATGGCGGACCAAGCTGACCAACGAACTCGGTCGATACATTGGTGACCTTAATACACACAATTAGTTTCATCAAAATTGATTTATAAATATGAGAGTTATCGTATGACATAGGTCAGATATATATATATATATATATATATATATATATATATATATATGGATATATCTATATATATAAATCAACATTTGAACGGAGGGTGGTTTTGGGGTCTGGGGGTCATGATCGGTGAAAATATATCGAAATTTTCCGGAACTGCTTTCCTCCGAACGGCTGCAATAGGTAGCTTTATACATTTTTGTATTGAAAGCTACCTAATAGGGTTGAATAAAATTAGAATTGGACAAAGACCACGGGAAATTTTAAAAGCAGTACTATAAAGGCCCCAGAATAAAGGCCCAGAGAACATCCATGATTTCATTCAGAGTTCTTTTTTAATGCCGACTTTCCCAGAGATTTTTTGGCAATTGTCTTTACTCTAAGTTTGAATTTAATGGATTGTTGACTGTGATTGGATTTTAAATGTGTGGCTTTCGATATATATATATATATATATATATATGAACTGAGAAGAATAATTTTCTAACTTGAATTGTGTTAAAATATGAGAGAAAAGCTTTAAGATTTAAATTTGTGTTTTATGTTAAAGCACTTTATGTTTTAATGCAAGATTTTAATTTTAAAATTAACTTGGTAATAGTATAACACCTCTGAATTTTATAATACATACACACGCGCACATCACACACACGCAAATATAAACTTTTTCATATATAAACTTTTTTTCATAATATGCAAGTATTTTTACCAGAACCAGAATTCCACACAATATTAAAACATTAATTAACAAATGAAATTAACAAAACGCCAAAATTAAAGAAATCAAACCAGAACAAAATAATGAAACTAAAAAGGCTGTGGCCTCATCGGCAGTTGGTATTAATATAAAAACAACAGTCATGCTATGGAACGAAAATTATGCAGTGTAAAAATGTTTATGTATATAAACGTGTAAAATTATGTATGTAAACGTTATAAAAGTATACATATATATAAATATATATATTATATCATTATAATATACCTTATTAAACTTTAAAACATTTTCTGTCCCCTTACTTGATGCATAATTTATCAATCTTGTATTCATTTATAGAAGCGCCTATTTTCAAACAGTAAAGTAATTACTGTATCTATGTAAAATGTCTTATTTAAATATGCAGGGTGTCCCAGCTAAGATGTTACAAACTTCGAGGGGATGTAGGGACTCGGATTCAGATCTAGACGAGTCGGAATCAAATAGGAATGCCGGGTCGGAAACGCCTTCCTGACCCAGTAAGGAGATCATTTTAAGAATTATTTTACGAAAAGGTTCGTAAAATGATGAAATGATTGACTAACGCCAGCATATACAAATTAATTTCTTCGAAAGTTATAACTCGTATTTTTAAGTATTCACGATAAACGCAAAATTTTATTAAAATATTCTGGTGTTATTTGTAATTTTGAAATTAAAATTAGGTGGTCTCGCCGTGGGAACACTGCGTTTGAAAGGGTTAACACTCTCTCGAGAAACTTTGCGCCGAGAACACTGTCCGTCTTATCCGCTGGCACCACTCTTGCAACACCAGGACCTTGTGTGGCTACTTTTTTTTAATTAAAATTTCTTGATTGGCACCACTTTTTATAAATGATAAAATTCGCCTTATTTAAAGACAAGGCGAAAATGAGGAAAATTTTATCATTTCAAAGAAGTGGTGCCAATCAAGAAATCTTAATTAAAATAAGTAGCCCACTGCCAGGGTCAACGATCATCTAGCCTTTTCGTTGCCTCTACTGAGTCAGGAAGGCGTTTCCGACCCGGCATTCCTATGTGACTCCGAGTCGTCTGGGTGTACCCTACCTTCCGTCGAAGCTTGTAACATCTTAGTTGGAACACCCTGTATATGGGTAATGGAAAATGTGCCCTAAAATGTGCGTAATACACAATTTATCGTTCTTGTAATTACTTATTATATTTTCACGAAGTAAAACAACTGTTAAATTAATCCTTAAAACAAATCATTAAACAGGAAAAACCTGTGTGAAAATCGCGGTAAAAGAACCGTTAAAGCGTTTACAAAATTTTCAGATGATTAGATTTTGAAATGACTCGATTATATGTTTGCTATCATTGGTCGTTTAACTTCCAGAAACAATCGTTCATTAGAGGAAAAAGAACACCAGAAAAGAGAAAATAAAGAAGAAATTAATTTTCCGCTGTTTAAATCAATATTCCGGGTACATCGAACGTACAAGGTCATCATCAAATCTCTCTTTTTATAGAACTCATTGATGATAATCGCGTGAGAGTTGTACTTAATGTTTTATAAACATATCATACGTATGTCAAACTCGCATGTTTATTCTTTTAATGGTGGCTTTCAAAAGGAAGGAGAAAGATAAAATGAACATCTTGTTAAATGGATAACATTTACAAAGGCATATTAAAATACAATCTTCATTATCTATAGAGTAAGTCAGGCTGTACTAAAAGCGGATAATCCACGTTTAATACCCAATAAATTTAATCAACAAAAAAATGTCTATACATACATGAATTAAGTTAAATAAAATTTTGTAATAATAATATATGCATTTTATATTACTGTTTTGTTTTCTAAAAAAATAATAATAAACATCAAACGTAAACAAATGTATTTAACATAAATAAAGTAAAGTACTTTTCATAAGTAAATTATATTTTTTGTCTGCTATTTACACTAATGTCAGCATTTAAGAATAAATATTGAAGAAAGTGAATTACAAAATTTTATCTTTACATTTATGAACCAAGTTAAATAAAATAATATAATATAATAACAATAAATGTATTTTATGTTACGGTTTTATATTTTCCCCCAAAATAAACATCAAATGCAAAAACAAAGTATTTAAAATAGATAAAGTAAAATATTTTTCATCAGTAAAATGTATTTTTGTTTTACATTTACGCTAATCTTTTATGACAGCATTTAAGAATAAATATTCAAGGGAGTGAAAAATCGATTAGAAAATTCTATCTTTATATACATGAAAAAGTTAAGTTAAATAAAAGATTATATTAATAATAGATGTATTTTATAATTCTCCTAAAATAAACATAAAATGTAAACAAAATTATTTAACGTAAATAAAGTACAATATTTTTTATAAGTAAATTATATTTTTTGTCTTACATTTATACTAATGTCAGCATTTAAGAATAAATATTCAAGTGAGTGACATTACAAAATTTTATATTTACATGCATGAACCAATTTAAATAAAATATTGTAATAATAATGGATGCATTTTATATTACAGTTTTGTATTCCTCCGAAAATAAACATCAAAAGTCAACGAAAGTATTTAACCGAAAATAAAGTAAAATCTTTCTCATAAGTAAATTATATTTTTTGTCTTACATTTATACTAATGTCAGCATTTAAGAATAAATATTCAAGTGAGTGAAATATCTATTACAAAATTTTATATTTACATGCATGAACCAATTTAAATAAAATATTGTAATAATAATGGATGCATTTTATATTACAGTTTTGTATTCCTCCGAAAATAAACATCAAAAGTCAACGAAAGTATTTAACCGAAAATAAAGTAAAATCTTTCTCATAAGTAAATTATATTTTTTGTCTTACATTTATACTAATGTCAGCATTTAAGAATAAATATTCAAGTGAGTGAAATATCTATTACAAAATTTTATATTTACATGCATGAACCAATTTAAATAAAATATTGTAATAATAATGGATGCATTTTATATTACAGTTTTGTATTCCTCCGAAAATAAGCATCAAAACTCAACGAAAGTATTTAACCGAAAATAAAGTAAAATTTTTCTCATAAGTAAATTATATTTTTTGTCTTACATTTATACTAATGTCAGCATTTAAGAATAAATATTCAAGTGAGTGAAATATCTATTACAAAATTTTATATTTACATGCATGAACCAATTTAAATAAAATATTGTAATAATAATGGATGCATTTTATATTACAGTTTTGTATTCCTCCGAAAATAAACATCAAAAGTCAACGAAAGTATTTAACCGAAAATAAAGTAAAATCTTTCTCATAAGTAAATTATATTTTTTGTCTTACATTTATACTAATGTCAGCATTTAAGAATACATATTCAAGTGAGTGAAATATCTATTACAAAATTTTATATTTACATGCATGAACCAATTTAAATAAAATATTGTAATAATAATGGATGCATTTTATATTACAGTTTTGTATTCCTCCGAAAATAAACATCAAAAGTCAACGAAAGTATTTAACCGAAAATAAAGTAAAATCTTTCTCATAAGTAAATTATATTTTTTGTCTTACATTTACATTAATGATTTGTGGCAGCGTTTCAGAATAAATATTGAGGGGAGGGAAAAATCGAATACAAAACTCTGTCTTTACATACATGAACTAAGTTAAGTTAAATAAAATAATGTAATAATAATAAATGCATTTTATTAGACGGTTTTATATTTCAACCCAAAGTAAGCATCAAATGTAAACAAAAGTATTTAAAGTAAATAAAGTAAAATTTTTCTCATAAGTAAATTATATTTTTTGTCTTACATTTACACTAATTATTTATGCCAGCATTTAAGAATAAATATTGAAGTGAGTGAAAAATCGAATGCAAAACTCTGTCTTTACATACATGAACCAAGTTAAGTTAAATAAAATAATGTAATAATAATAAATGCATTTTGCATTACGGTTTTATATTTTTCTCCAAAATAAACATCACATGTAAACAAAAGTATTTCACGTAAATAAAGTGAAATATTTTTCTTAAGTGAATTATATATTTTTCTTACATTTACACTAATATCAGCATTTAAGAATAAATATTGAAGTGAGTGAAAAATCAATAAGAAAATTCCATCTTTACATACATGAACCAAGTTAGGTTAAATAAAATAATGTAATAATAATAGATGTATTTTATATTATGGTTTTATATTTTACCCAATAATAAACGTCAAAGGACAACAAAAGTATGTAAAGTAAATAAAGTAAATTTTTTTTCATAAGCAAAATATATTTTTGTCCTACTAAGCTAATCATTTATGACAGCATTTAAGAATAAATATTGAAGTGAGTGAAAAATCTATTAGAAAATTCGACAAAATATAGAAAACCATTAAAAAAGGAAAAAAAAATTGAAAACACTAATATATTTTGTTAAATTTTATTTATATATTTTTAATTGATCACTAACCCCACCAAAAAGCATTTTTATATGAAAAATATCAATAATGTATTCAAGTAAAATTTCGAAATTTATTGAGAGCTATATTTTCCATTTTTTCGCATGAAAGAGGTTAATAATCATAGAAATCGCCAATGATTTCGCTACTTACAGTAGCCTTTTTCATTCTATTGATTTCAGTTATTAATTGGCGTAGTGTGATTATGTGTCTGTTAAATTCGTGTCTTATTTATTTTATTTTATTTGTATTGGCAAAGTTTTAATTTTGATATGGAATATTAGCCAGAGATAAATACTGAGCTATTTGTATTGTTTAAAATGCAAACGGATAAATCTTTTGTATTTGGACTGCACGCAATAGACCTAGATTTCTTTTTAAATCATGCTTGAAAATTATTTTAAAACCATAAAAAAAAATCAGATAGAGTTTTTAAACAAATTGCATTTGGAATTTTTTTTCATTTGACGCTGTAAATATTTAAATTAACACAGACGAAATTTATTGGTCAGGTGTTTCCATCCTCAATATGACGTCAACGTTATTCACGGACATGCTTTTGCTTCATGCTATAGATTTTGTAGATTGTCCACCAATTAGAGCAAAAAGTATTTTTTTATTATATACAGACATGCCAAGTTCCCACTAATTTTCCGTAATACGTGGTTTAGCCTGACCCAGTTTAAGAACGCTTTGAACCAGAAAAATTATTGTATGAATCTTTATTTATTTTATTTTAGGTGTTTATGTAAAATACATTTAATTTTATTTCTTAAAAAATTTCTGGTGCGAAAGGTATTAAACCTGGGCCAAATTAACCCACATATTACGGAAGATTAATGGGAACTTGGCATCTCTAAATATATACAGGGTGATTTTTTTTAAAGTTGTGAAAGTAACACACCCCTATAACAAAAGAACCACTGATCCAAATGACCTAAAATTTCACCAGTATGCTCCCAAAGCAATGGGGATTTTTTAGGTGTGGTTAAAAAAACTTAAAATCGCACCGACAGATGGCGCTGTGCATGCAGTAAAGTCGGGAGACGAACTTGCGCCCGGCACACGTACATTGGCGCTAGAAACGTGAAGTACGCACATCTCGTGTTCATTATTCTACGGAAATCCTCGCAATGACTGCGCCATTGACAGACCATGCGTTATTAGTGAAACTGTATTATCAGAATAGTGACAGCGCAGCAACTGCTCTTAAGAGATTTAGGACACTTAAGAATTTAAGAAAAGGTCCAATGACGACAGAGGGTCTACGGAAGATGGTTTCTCAAAGTACCGTCCATTGTTTTCCTCCCACAGACGATATTCTTTGTTTCTGCTACCTTACAGCGCCATCTGTCGGTGCGATTTAAAGTTTTTTAACCATACCTAAAAAATACCCATTGCTTTGGGAGCATACTGGTGAAATTTTAGGTCATTTGGATCAGTGGTTCTTTTGTTATAGTGTTTTACTTTCACAACTTTAAAAAAAATCACCCTGTAGTATTCATGATCTTCTAAGCTGCTCATAAACAATACACAAATATACTTTAGTGCAAAGGAAATTGAATACAGTTTGAATATATTGCAAAACAAAATGTGCAAACACTAACGAATGCTTTTACTATTTCACTGATACAAAACATTAAAGAGATAAAGTACTGTATCTTTATATTAGTTAACATATAACATATCATATAATCTAATACGAGCAAATCTTGTGTGTGTGGTTATCTATGCAAATTTTATCTTAAATACGGCTTTAACAATTTTGACGAAATTTTGTATCCTACCTTTTGGGGCACCAGAAAACCTTGGGCAAGATCACATGTTCAAGAAAATTCGATTAGTGGGTCATTTTGGATCATCAGGGGTCAGGGTCAAGGTCAAGCTAATTGTATCTAAAAAACGGTTCCAATGATTTTGTCAAAATTTTGTATCCTATCATTTTCGGACACGAGAAGACTATTGAATGCCTAAGGGAGGCCACTCGTCCTGGCGAAGCGTCACATGTTCGAGACACATCTTTCGATTAGTGGGTCATTTTTGGGTCAACGCGGGTCAAGTTAATTTTATCTTAAAAAAGGCTCTAACGATTTTGATTAAATTTTGTATTTTACGAGTTTCGGGCACGAGAAAATCATTGGGCTAGGTGACATGTCCGAGAAAATGTGATTAGTGGGTCATTTTTGGGTCACTGTGGGTCAAGCAAATTTTATCTAAAAAACGGCTCAGACTATTTCGACTAAATTTTGCATCCTATGGTTTATATCTCTATTTTTATCTTTAAATTTGATCGAAATTTTGTATCCTAATGTTTTAAAGAACGAGAAGACTATTGGGCTAGGTCACATGTTCGAGAAATTTCAATTTGTGGGTCATTTTGGTCATGGGTCATTATGGATCAAGCTATTTTTATCTTAAAAACGGATCAGAGGATTTGATCTAAATTTAGTATCCTATAGTTTTAGGGAACGAGAACACTATTGGGCTAGGTCACATGTTCAAGAAATTTCATTAGTGGGTCATTATGGGTCAAGCTATATTTATCTTAAAAACGGTTCAGACGATTTGAACTAAATTTAGTATCCTACAGCTTTAGGAAACGAGAAGACTATTGGGTTAGGTCACATGTTCGAGAAATTTCGATTCGTGGGTTATTTTGGTCATGGGTCATGATATTTAAACTCAAAGCTAATTTTGACCGAGCATAGCTCGGTCTTCCCTACTCGTGAAATATTGTTCAAATACACTATTGCAAACTCTATACAGTTTCAGCATCCAAGTCAAAGAGTTTGATTTCTAACTAAAAGTTTTTCTTTGAGCGATTCGAGTCTGCATTATTATTAAAGTTAAGTGGTTGTTATTTGTAGTTCTCACACTGATGGAAACATCACAAATTTTATGGAAACTACAAATTAAAACAAATTTATTAAAATCTCCATTTTTTAAAGAAATATTTTACTCTCTGCCAAGCCGTATACAGAGCTCCCAAATGGTCCGCTTTCTAAATACCGTTATTTTCTTAGAAAAATTTCATTTTTAGATTTTTCTTGCAAATTTTCTAGAAACCACCTTCGGAGGTAATTTTTTGCGGAAATGTCGCAGAAACCTACCATGAATTTTTCTATTAAAAAATATTGGTATTCAGTTGGCGGACCATTTAGGAGCCCTGCGTATGCTAACATACGTACCAGCCGCGGGTTGGACAGCCCTGCTTTAGATTGTATTGTAACACTAGAACTACCATGAGCCGTCATTTTGACGGTTACCCAATGAATATATTCTGATTCGAACCAGAAATTTCTTTTTAAAATAAATTAAATATAAAACTTACAGAAATGCGTTAAATGAATAAGTTAAGTAGTTTTAACACTAGAACCGCGTTAACGGGTCATTTTGCCCCATACCAAGTGAATAGATGTTGATTCGAACCAGAAACATTCTTACAAAATAAGTTAAATATGTACTGCCCAAAAATAATTTAAATAAAAAAGTTAAATAGTTTTAAATTAAATTTCTAGTGTCAAATATTTTTATAAAACTTGAGTAAAATCTCCCGTGGTTCTAGTGTTAAACAAAACTTCTGGTGTGAAATAGTTGAAAAAAAACTTGTGTAAAATTTCCGGTAGTTTTAAAGACGTATAACGATTAAATGATGTAATAAACGTGAATTTTGCAAATATGGTAAAACTACGTTAAAAAAAGTTAACATTCAGTGTTCTGTATGCTGTTTAGAAGCATATGATACTGGAAACATATGCATATTACTGCGTATGTTTTAGCTATAAGTTTGTTACACATTGGAAAAAAACAATTTATCACATCAGTATTTTATTTTAAATCTTTAAATATGAGCTGGAAAGTTTTAAATATGAACTAATAAACACTGAATACAAACTCAAAATAAATATTCTTAAACATGAATTACTATGCCATTAAGCCTTGTTTATTAATTTCAACTATGTTGGCTTAAACTTTACTCAATTTTTTTGTCAGATTACATATAGGCTGCGAGAATGGTATATTATCATCGACAATCATTCAAATTCAATGAAAAATTATGAGCTAAGAAACTGAAATAACTTAATGAATTTTTAGGTATCCGTACACCTTTAAAGCATGATTTTCCATTAAAAAATATTGATTTTTCATTTTTGCAATAATATTAAAAGCCAATTTTTTAGCTATCGAATTCTGCTTAAATTTTGTTTGTATCTTAATTAGAACCCGAGTTTTAGCCGTTTAAAGTTACCGTTGTTACAGCTTGCCGAAGAATTTTACAAACAAACAGTATCGTTCTGCAAACCGGAAGTAAGCTCAAATGTATGTTTACATTCTTCTTTTTCGATATTTAGCATTTAAATTGGATTATATGTCCAAGAAAATACATGGAGCCTAATTAAACCTTTAAATAATAATAATTTTTTTATAGTAAGAATAGTGTTTAAAAGTTATTATTAGCTCTTTCTCAAAATGAATTTTTCAAATAATTACTATAAGCAAAATATCCCATGAATGCATTTTTTTTTTACTTATTTTACAAATGTTTATTGAGGGAACAGACTACACTCATGATAATATATTAATTAGTTTTATATTTACACTGGTATATGTGACAACGTTGCAACAAATTTTACGAATTTTTCATTAAATTAGTATTTCAAGTACCACACCATCTGAAGTAAAGATACTATTATAATGCGAATAGTCTATGTCCTAGAGAAAGTTATTCTCTTTATTATACAATTTACAAAATGTGAATGCATTGGTTTGTTTTTAGTTACATGTTTTGCAGAAATGTAAATTTTTCAAATAATTTTGACTATTTTTCACGTTTTCACATTTAGATGTAGAGTTAAAGAGAGAGGGAAATGTGTTGGTTCGTTCTGTTTACAGGAAACCAATAGCTAATTTAAATATCATACCTTTTGATGCGTGCACTCCATATTCTTATAAGCTATCTACCTTCAGGTTCCTAATTAACAGAGCATTCATGGTTTCTTCTGCAGAAAATTTGGGGGGTGAATTAGATAAAATTAGACATTGCTATTGACAACGGATATCGCGTGAATTTGGTTAATAAATTAATTCAAACCTTTATCACTACACTCTCAGAAAAAACTGTAAATTTATGAGCGTTTGCCCTTCAATTTTCACGGGCAACAGCCTTATTTGATGAAAAACGGTCTGATCCGCTAAATAAGCGGCCTTTTCCCTTAGATACTTAGAAAATTAAGAGCAATCCACATATTCTTACAGTTCTAGCCCATATGTTAGCAAAAATACGGTGCGACACCATACATTGTCCGCGATAATTTTAACCTGCCAAAAAAGCGATTATGTGATGATTATCTAACGTGCTACGTGCTACGGAGCAGTAAGTAAAGTGTTATTGTGTTTTAAAGAATGTTTTATATGCATTATATCCTGTGCATTATAATGCTGTATTACTTTGCCCCGTAAAACTACGGGCTGCACAAAATGATGGGCATGGATTGTTTTTTTACGGGGTATTACTGGAATCTCTGCTGCCGGCCTCTGACCGTAATTTTACTGCAATTTTTTTACAGTGTAAAAGGAACAAAGGTATTGGGGAAAATAAAGCGAATAGTGATGTTAAGTTGAAGAGAGTGGTTATGAGTTATTTTCCGGATTTATTTCAGTTTATAAAATTTCCTTTAAAAGCGTTTGGTTTGAGTTTAGTCGCGAGGGCTCCCCCGAAGTTAAAGATGGTTTTGAGCACGACAATTGATCCTGTCAGTAAGGGTGACCTTTCGGGTGTTTATGTTATTCCATTTATTAGGGAGGGGGGTGTTAGGAATTAATATGTTGGTATGACACAGATGAAATTCAATGTTAGATGTAAGGAGCATATTGCAGATATTAAGTATGGAAGAAGGAATACTGCCTTATCAAGATTAAATAATAGAGAGAGCATCAACATCCTATTTAATGAAGCTAAATTAATTTATAGTTCCAGTCTTTATTTTCAACTTTTTGTGAGGAATCTATTGAAATTTATTTAAGAAGCTCGAAAGCATGTAATGATACGTTGTCATTTAATATTCCGAAGATTTGGGTTGAGTGGTTGAATAATAGTATGATGCGATCTGTAGATGGATCTAAGAGCGGTGTTAAAATTAAAAGTATAGAGGGCGTTGTATCTTCTTTCACATAGTGACTGTTCAGACTCTCTGGTTTTTAATTAATTTAATCTCTGGTTTTTATGTACATTGTATTTGTGGTTTGTGTATATTCTGATGACGATTTGATGAACAAATCGAAACATGTAAATTTTAAATTTTAACATCTTTAATGTTTATATTGATATGTTGACGTCTTTTAAGCAAAATAAAAAGTGTTTTAGTGTATATTTAAAAGTTAATTCTAATGGACGTATTTTGACTCTCCACTTTATTTGAAATATAATAAATAACATTTGAAGTATTTTTCACTTAGTAAAACTTTTTCTGTGTATTGTAAAAAATTTGTATAATGAGAAAATTAAAAGAAATTTGAAAATCCCCTCCGAAAGTGTACGGATACCTTAAGATAAGTAGTACGCGATAATATTATACTATAGGAAACTTATTGGAAATTTACCGGTTGAACCAAAAGTTCGTTAAAACTTTAAAAAATCATAAAAAAGGAAGAAATTATGATAAAGAAGTGCGGTTTGAAAAAAAGGGCTCACAAGGTAGTCGAATTTTTTTTAGAAGCAAAAAAAATTTAGTTAAAAATGTCAATGGTAGAGGGCGCTGGCGACCCTAAACACAATGAACAGGACAACAGTACGCTCCATCCATTTATTCTTGCAATAACAATTGTTCAATATGACCTCCAGAACATTGTGCGACGCAACTAAAGCGACTTACAACGTCCTTTACAGCTGAATGAAACATGTCAGAATCAATAGCAGAAACTTTCCGTTCAAATAGAACAACTTCACCAACAACACTCGATCGGGTAATGATAACATTCTGAAAGCGAAAGAGAAATCCTCGTGTATCCCGGTCTTTTATTGCTTGCCCGGATAAATTTGCATAATTCTGGTGAATCTCTCTCATGTTAGCGCCATCTACAGGTGACTTTTTTAATTTTTTTAATTTTTTTTTTTTTTTTTTTTTTTTGCTGCTAAAAAAATCCGGCTACCTTGTGAGCAGTGGTGTAGCCAGGGAGGGGGTCCAAACGCTCTGGATACCAGTAAAATTCTAAAGTTTTTTTCCGTTTGAGTATCGCAGAAAATTTTCAGATTACATAAGGCAAAGAAAACTTTACAAAATTTGTGGTATAAAGAGCATCTGGACCCCCACCCTGGCTACGCCACTGCCTGTGAGCCCTTTCTTGCAAACCGCACTTCTTTAACATAATTTCTTCCTTTTTATGAATTTTTAAAGTTTTAACGATCTTTTGGTTCACCCGGTATATGGTTTAGTGCATTACCATGATAATTGCTTCCAAGTATACCAGGTCAGAACACTCTTCATATGTTACATAACTGTCACTTATTGTTTGTACTTCGTCGAAAGCTCTTTCTTGAATCTCTGGATGGAGTCCTAAGAGGAACAGGCACCACAAGGTCGAGTAAGTGACGGTGTCATACCCCTAAAGGAAAAAGAAATACATAAATATCAAACATCATAGTATCATTGAGGACACATTCAATATCTTATTAATTTCTGAACTCATAGTGTAATGAATGATTTATAGACGCGATATTGATCGATCATTTTAAATGAAATATTTGAGATTTTTGACATTAATCAGGATGTATTATGTATACATATTGTTTCGATTGTATCACAATTGTTTCACAAATGTCAAACAATGTCAAACAATGTCAAAATATCAAACAATTGTTGGCACATTTTGCTTCGATTGTATTCGAATGTATCACATTCTTTTAAAGTTCTTTTGAGATTGATGAAAATTCTCCCGTTCATTAAAATACAAAGAAAAAAACCCTCTAAAATTTATTAACGGCCAAGTCACCGGAAGCCCTTTTCAATGACAGATTTGCGATGTTTGACGAACTTGGGCGAATTTCAGATATCATTGCTTTTTAAGGCAGATACATTAAGGAGGATTTGGCGCTATATATTTTTACAGAAAACTTTCTGTTGGGAAATTACAATAATTAGTATTAGTAGTTTTAGTATTTATTATTATTTTTTTTTTTACTTTTAAAGTAAAATTTTGGAGCAAGAGATTTTCTCAGAAACCATGTTTGTCCAAAAATAAGAATTATAATAACAAATTTAATGGCTCATTAGATAAGTAAATATCTCATGTAGCTTCGCTTGATAGATGACATTGATTACTCAATAACTTTCCAACAATACCCATCAGTTTAAAAAACACCATTTTGAGAAAAGCACATTTACGTGTTTTGGAAGATTGTATTGGCACTCTGGTAGAAGCAAACAAAAATATGTAAAGCGAGGTTTTTTTTAAAGTGAGACCTCAGCAAGACGGCGTTGAAAACTGAAATAAACGTAGAATTTTTTAGGCTAAAAAAAAGGGATTTATTTAAGATATTACACTGTCATCTCCTTTTAACCTTTTCATTTCTTGTTAAATCAAAAATGTTGAAGTAATGCTTTTTTTTAACAATATAAATGCATATTATTAACTGATTTTCAAAAGGTCACGTTATTTTATGCTTTTAGTAGATTATATTTAATTTATCGTTAAGTAATGGTAAAATACATATTACAAAATTTAATTTTTTTTTCCGCAATCCTAATAATATTATAAATCTGATTGTGCGCAAATGTTAGGCTGAAGCCAGCGTCAAAATGGAGCCTTTAATGATCCTGTATTTTTGCATACAGATTGATTATAACCCTCATTTGAACATAGGCTGGTTTCTGTTTATTTTATTCAAATATTTTTCTTAATAATTCAAAATTTCGTTTTTTCATAGAGAGTAAATGGACATTTTTTTCGTATAATATTTTAACATGGTTAAATTTACTTTACCGTTGCTAATACTTTATCGTTGCCAAAACTAATTCAAATTCCGGAATAATAATATTTAGTCAGCAATTTAGTTTCAATGGAAAAATGTTCACGTGAAAAATAAAAATTAAATAAAAAAAAAATAAAGAATTAAAAAGATGATTAAATAATATTATTAGAAATAAAACTTACTTTTTTTTAGTTTTTGATAATAATACAAGGTTTCAATATGAGTAACCATAGGAAACAGGCGAATATGACGCCATACATCAAAAATAAAGCGGATATCTTTGATTGGTGAAATAAAATGATCTTGGTTTTTTTTTTCTTCGCTTTTTTCTTTTGTATGGTAATAATTCTTGGCGTTTTACCGTCTACGCAGGGCTAATATAACTATACCGTATTTTTTATTTAAATTTTAAAAAAGTAAAAAGAAGTTTCAAAAGAAAATGGTCAGCAAATGTCAGTAATATGCTCCGCAAAATTATCCATATCGAAAATGATGTCATGGATAGCGATAAATATTTATTTTCATTCTTAAAACTAAAAGAAATAACTCGATTACCTAAAAAAAAAATTACGAATGTTAATAGTTCCATTTTTGTTGATAAAAACTAAAGATTTAATATTATTTCGTTAAAGCAACATAATTTCCCCTATGCCAGTACTGAAATTAATTGCCTGGAAAAGAAAATTAACAAGAATTATGTCATTTAAAAAGGGATTTCTCTGCGGGAAAAAGAGGCGTCATATTTGAAATAAAACGGGAATTTTCCAATGTGTTTTAAAATGAGTGTGAATCAATTCCTTACATTTATAATACAAGGATCAGTAAGTATAGAAAGTAGATGAGTTTCACGCCATATTTATAACGAAAAATTTAAATGTTTTTTTATCTATACTGATTATTAAGCATGAATATCCGTTATATACAGATGAGAATTTTCTGCTAAAAATCGCATCATAATTTTAAGAAAAGGAAAATGAACACGAATCTATGTTTGTATTTCGCAAGTACTCCTCACTGTAAAAAATTGCTGCAGTAAAATTACTGCAGCAGAGATTCCAGGCAATGTCCATAAGAAAACCGGTTTTGTGACTAGATAAACGAGCTTTGTTATTAGATAAACGGTTTTTGCCCGTAAAAACATAAAGTTTACTGAAATGGACCGTTTACCTTGAAAAGGGGGCATTTCCCGTAAAATTACGGCAGCAATTCACGGAGAATGCCCGTGAATTTACAATTTTCATTTACAGTGCCAGAATATCGAACGCAACGAGATTTACTTTATACCGGTTATCATTGATCCGAGGATGTTACACAAACTGTCATAATTTTAAAAATTAAATTAGATGCCAAGATTTTTTTTTCTTTTTTGTTAATATTAACGAAGTTTCTCTAAAAACGGAAAGTAAATTACTCCATATTTGCGTATAAAAAAAGGAGAAATAAAATAGATCTGTATATTTTTTACACCATTTTCTCATTAAAACTGAAAAACAGAATTGATTTTCACTTTGAATAGATGGTGAAAACAAAATCTTGATTTCAGTAAATTATCCGAAAAATAAAAACATATTTTCACATATTCAAACTTCATGAATCAATTTATTCTGGAGAACAAAAATTGCCTGTCAACATACTGTCATTTAGAAAATAAGATTTGTTTCAGCTATACATTAAACCAAGGAGGCAGAACTGAATTTAAAGAAAAAGCCTGTACTATTTCCAATTAATGTTTTTTTGAATGATGGCTGTTAAAACGTTTCACAAAGGCGTTAAAAGAAAAATTGTTTATCAGGTAAAATTGACATTTGTTTTTACCCAATTCGTCTATTTCCACGATTTTATTTGGCCCTCCTTTTTGCATTGGTTACAATTTCATTTTCGCGATTATTTGGCACAAAATTTCACTTTTTAAAGACTGAGTTATGTCAAGGTCCCTATAACAAAAAAATACCGTATTGTCGCCTATGAAATGTGATAAATAGTTAGTTAATTTTAATGTTTTTAATTATTGGGAGTGAAATATTTTCTTAATTAATGTATTTATTCTTCTTTTAATGTTGCGTGAACGAAGTCACGGGTAACAGCTAGTTATTCTATAAAATTTGTCCATTCAATAATATTCGGTATATAACCCAGCTTATTAAAATAATTCTCATTCTTAAAATAGCCTTTTACTATCCATATGTAAAGTCAATTTGTCCTAATCCACTTAATAATATTTATTCGAAAGTGGTTACTCTAAAAATGGCGATAGCTTTTTTAATTTATTCTATAAATGGAACATCTTTATTTTAATCCATTATTAAAATTCATTAGTATTATTCCCGTGTGGTCAAATTGCTATAACTTTTTTATTTAAATGCTAAAATATCGTATCTCTTAAAATATTCCGCTCAAAAAACCTTATTTCATAAAGTTATCCTATTATTAAATATCAAATGTCTATTAAAATATTTCCGAAAAACTTTAATTCTTTCTTTTTTTTTTCCCTTTTATAAAGATTCATTTTCTTTTCTTCTTATTATTTTTATTACGTATTAAATTCGAAGTTTAGCTACAGCCTCAAAACAGATAAGCTCGTTTGTTGATATGGCAGGCATCTGGTACGAGATTATGGAATATTCTGGAAGGGCGTAGAAAGTTTTTGGCGATAAGGAAGTCATTTTACGACAAAATAAATCCACCGGAATAATTGATAGAGTTCCAAAAGAGACCTTTTGATTCGATAGAAGTGGGTCACGTGACGTATTCTGTATTATTACGCAAGCTAGTTTAAAAACACGATCCTCCTGATTCGGAGAGAAATTTTTTGACGCTGGTGTTTGCTAAAAGAATCGGGACGGATTCTAGAAAATAATGGAACGTTGTATTTTTATTTTGTTTAGCGTTGGCTAACGAGCATTTTCCCTGAAGAGATGTCTTAAACTGGAAATAAAATGTTCTTCGACAAAAAAATGAACTGAATTTTCTTGTTGTTGTTGATGATACCACACGGCCGCCTGATGCGAGCTAAAAGGGAAACCTATCACATAGCTAACCCTGTTTATCAACGAGCACGACTGCCTTTCATCCTGGATTTGAACTTGGAAATACAACATACATCTTTACTCATCATACACTAAATCAGTTAGGTGCTCGTGTGGAACCAGCATTTTGTTACAGAATTTACGTAATCGCATAGTTTCTGCGATCAAAATAACGCGAAAATTTCTGTAAGAAAATAATGGTTTAGTTAGACAACACCGTACTAAAGGATGAAATCAGATACGTACGGGCATATACTCCTGGTGTCACAAGAGGAAAAAGGTTTACATACGGGTGTGCTACTGAAAAGTTAAAAAACCCATTTTAACATTCTATGAAAAACATTATCTACTCATGAATTACACACACGCACACAAAAAAAAAATCTGGTGTGACTCGATTTCTCGAAGACTGATGTCAACACACTGCCCAAAAAGTTACAAATACACACACACACACACACACACACACACACACACACATATATATATATATATATATATATATATATATATATATACAGGGTGATTCATAAAAGATGGGCAGAACTTTAAGGGGTTATAGTACACTTAAAGACAAATAATATTAAATAGGAGACTAAGGGTCCCAGACGTATTCCCAAGGAGATAGGGGGCATTAAAGTTTAGGGTCCGAAATTTCAAATGATTATAAAACATGGAAAAATTGGTCGATTCGTTTGCGGTTTTTGCAAAAAATTTTCTTTATGCCAGTATTTTCTTGAAATAAAATTTTAAAGTTCAATTTCAAAAAATACCGATAGGGGGCGCTTTAGACTTTGGAGTAACAAACAACTATTTTTTAACGTTATTTTTTGCATT
Source organism: Maratus michaelseni (assembly GCA_963931845.1). Classification (NCBI taxonomy): domain Eukaryota; kingdom Metazoa; phylum Arthropoda; class Arachnida; order Araneae; family Salticidae; genus Maratus; species Maratus michaelseni. Next base: position 5,572,700 of record OZ007598.1, read on the forward strand.
TCTTTAAATGATTTCGAAAGCTTAGACTTAAACTTAAATTTTGATCTAAAAATCTGAGTCCTAACGAGTAGTTAAGTAGCGTAAACTGAAATTTGAAATTTGAAACCCTTCTCCCCCCAGAACAAAAATCAGTTATTCCCGATCTTTGTGTCGTAGATTAGGCTCTAACTACTGCCGCGTTTTGCTAAAATTATTCTTTATGTCAGTATTTTCTTGAAAATAAATTTTAAAGAAAATTTTCAAAAAATTCCGATAGAGGGCGCTTTAGACTTTGGAGTAACGAACAACTATTTTATACCGTTATTTTTTGTGTCTCATTAAATGCTTTCTAAAGCTTAGACTTAAATTTTCAGCCCAAAATCTGAATCGTTAGACGTGGTTAAGTTTCTGGGGAGAGGGGTTTGAAATTTCTACTCCTGAGGACAGTTCAGTTTACCATGTCCACACATTGTGTGCTGTGATACGAGGTAAAAAGACACAAATTAGGATTATGTTACCAAAGCATATTTATTAACATGTAATCACAATAAATGTTCAAAATTGTGACCACCAGAGGTTATGCACGCAGAACAACGGCGACGAATGGAACGGCGAACATTCGCGAAAACATCAGGCTTTTCGAGCACTTCCCCTACAGCGGCGGAAAGTCTGGCGACCAGTTCCTCGGGGGATTCAATGGGTGTCTCATACATAAGAGCCTTCAATCGTCCCCAAAAAAAGAAATCGAGGGGTGAAAGATCTGGCGATCGAGCAGGCCAAGCAACAGGACCACCTCGACCAATCCATCTGTTCGGAAATGTGATGTCCAGATAGTTGCGGACGTCTCGTACGTAATGGGCTGGCGCTCCATCGTGCTGGAACCACATGACCCGCCGGATGCGTGGAGGAACAACGTTTAACAGGTCTGGCAGCACATGTTGCAGAAATGTGCGGTATGTTTTACCGTTGAGGCGTTCAGGAAGAAGGTACGGTCCGATTAGGTGGTCTCCGAGGATTCCTGCCCAAACATTGATGGAAAAGCGTCTCTGATGAGCATGTGGATACGTAGCATGTGGATTGACATCCGCCCATACATGTGCATTGTGTGTGTTAAATGTACCTTCACGTGTGAAGGTACATTCATCGGTGAAAAGCACAGTTCGTCCAAAATGTGGATTTAGCGCGTTCTGCTGCAGAAACCAGCGGGCGAATTCAATACGATTTGGATAATCCCCTGGAGACAGTTTCTGGACTCGTTGCACATGAAACGGGAGCAAATGTTCATCCTTCAGTACCCTCCAAGTCGTGGACTGTGAGGTATCCACCTGGCTAGCCACTGTTCGTGTACTTGTACTTGGCTGCGCCGCTACTACATCCAGAATGGCTTCTGCAACAACTACTGATTCGTCCTTTTTTGCACGACCTGCATTCGACCGGGAAGCGAGAAATGATCCCGTCTCACACAACTGTCTGTGCAAGCGCTCGAAAGTTTTGCGGTTAGGCAACCGCCTGTTAGGAAATCACTCTCCGTACATTCGTTGTGCCTCTGCACCATTTCCATCTGCCGCTCCGTAAATTAAATGCATCTCAGCCTTTTCCTTATTCGTGAAGGGCACCATCTTCCGATTCATTACTACAGCGACTTACACTTGACTCACCGTTCAGTGGTTTTTATGCCTGAATCGTGTCGAAATTTTGCATACGTGTTCTTCTTCTTCCCCATTTGACATTTGCATACTTTCTGTTTCCTTCTTCACCCGGTGACTAGCGTCAGGAATGGAGCTTTAACGTTTGCATGAGCGACGTTTCCAACTGTGCCAGTGCCTTTATGAGTGAATTCCGACTATGCAGTCCTTGACGAAAGTTGTATTTTTGCCTCGTATCACAGCACAGAATCGTTGGGCATGGTTAAGTAGTGCAAACTGAACTATGTTCAGAAGTTGAAATTTGAACCCCCTCCCCTCGCTACTGAACCACGCTCAGCGATTCAGATTTTGAGCTGAAAATTAAAGTTTAAGTCTAAGCTTTAGAAAGCATTTAATGAGACACAAAAAATAACGGTATAAAATAGTTGTTCGTTACTCCAAAGTCTAAAGCGCCCTCTATCGGAATTTTTTGAAAATTTTCTTTAAAATTTATTTTCAAGAAAATACTGACATAGAGAATAATTTTAGCAAAACGCGGCAGTAGTTAGAGCCTAATCTACGACACAAAGATCGGGAATAACTGATTTTTGTTCTGGGGGGAGAAGGGTTTCAAATTTCAAATTTCAGTTTACGCTACTTAACTACTCGTTAGGACTCAGATTTTTAGATCAAAATTTAAGTTTAAGTCTAAGCTTTCGAAATCATTTAAAGAAATACAAAAAATAACGTTAAAAATAGTTGTTTGTTACTCCAAAGTCTAAAGCGCCCCCTATCGGCATTTTTTGAAATTGAACTTTAAAATTTTATTTCAAGAAAATACTGGCATAAAGAAAATTTTTTGCAAAAACCGCAAACGAATCGACCAATTTTTCCATGTTTTATAATCATTTGAAATTTCGGACCCTAAACTTTAATGCCCCCTATCTCCTTGGGAATACGTCTGGGACCCTTAGTCTCCTATTTAATATTATTTGTCTTTAAGTGTACTATAACCCCTTAAAGTTCTGCCCATCTTTTATGAATCACCCTGTATATATATATATATATATATATAATAAAAATTTGTCTGTCTGTCTGTATTTGTATACAAATCCACAGTTTAGAAGTGATAATCGTGAAATTGTACGCACAGGCGTATTAAAAGACAGCTGAGGCAACTAAAGTAATTTGAAATCGAAATAAATCATAGTTATTTTTTAATTAATTAAAAATCCACCAATCTAACAGCAATTTTCTATCAAATTTAAACATTTTTCGTTATAGCAGATGTGCCAACAATTAAAAATACAAATTAAAATTCTTTCTACAACAATCAATTTTCTATTGAAAGATTTCCACGAGAAAAATGAAAATGAAATAAAAATTTTCATGAATGAAAAAGAAGAGGAATAGGACGTCATATTGGAAGTATAACAGATGTTTAAAGAGTTCTCAACAATACAAGGAGCATAAATATGAGTAAGTACAGGAAGCAGGTAAATATGATGTCAGCAGTTTAATATATAGTTTGAGGAACGTTATTAAATGATAAGAACCCGATTATGGAAATATTGACATATTTTAATATTTTGAGGGTCTCTGAATTCGTTTTCGCTATTTTTAAATCTATTCCGAATATATACGTGTGTGTATGCATGTATATTAAAATTTACACAAATGTTTAGGTCCCCAGAGCACATTCTTAGTATAGAACTAAAATAAATATTTCATTTTTTTAAATTAATATTTTTGAACTTGATTTTATGAAGCAAACATTCACAAAATCACAATCAAGACCAGATACTTCAGCTAGCACAAAATAAAAATGTATATCCAATAATGTAAAATAGACAAATGGGAAAAAAAAAGAAAAATAAATAAAAGTATGTGGAGAAAAAATACACCAGTAGAATGTGAGAATATTACGAGATGAAAATGGAAACTTATACTGCGAAACACGTTATCAAGGAAAATATTCATTTCCCAACATAAGTAAATTTCATTTGATTTCTGTTTGTGTAAAATAAGCCGTGAAGCGTAAATTACTTTACACAAATTGTCCGATCAACTACGATACCACATGTGAAAGGATTTGAATTAGGAATGGATAAATTCTGAAAATCGAAACATGAGAGATACAATATCAATTACAAGGAAACATTAAAAAAAATCACTCACTATTGTAATGAGCAGATTTTAAACGAACAGAAAACTAATAAAAAAATTGCATATGTGTGTGTGTGTGTGTGTCGGGTGCGTCATAAATTCGTTTAAAACTTTAAAATTTCATTTAAAAAGAACAAATGATGCTAAAAATTTGCGGTTTGCACGAATGGGATGGAAGGGATATCGGATATTTTTATTAACAAAAAAATTCTCGTTCAAAAAATTACCGATAGATGGCTCTGGAGTGCCCAATATGAAGCAGATTTATGCAAATCAAGCTGTTAATAAAGCATCTCGATGCACATAGATTCTTCATGCGGTGCCATCAGTATGCTATCGCTACCAGATCAAGCGTTGTTGGTTAAGCTCTTATAAAAGAACAGTGAATCAGCAACCGGTGCAGTGCAAAAATTCCGCACTGCAAAAGGACTCAAAACGAGAAATGGGCCCGTTTCATGTGTTTGGATACTGAAGCTTGTCAGACGCTTCGAGGAAACGGGTATTTTACTATAAGCCTAATTTGCATCAATCTGCTTCATATTATGCATGCTAGCGCCATCTAATGATAATTTTTTGAACCAAAACTTTTTTATATTACAAAAAATCCAATCTCCATCTAATCCCATTCATGAAAACCGCAATTTTTGAGCATCATTTGTTCCCTTTTAATGAATCTTTAAAGTTTTGACGAATTTATGGCACACTCCATATAAACTGAGCTGCACCGAGTGGCGCCCGTCAGGCACGTCAACCACCACGCCAAAGTCCTGAGGGACTTATATCGCGTTCGACCAGGAGAGTCCTCCTGTAAGCGCTGCGGCCGGTGGGAGCACCTCCATCTGCGAATCACTCCCATTAGGCCCAAGTGAATGATGACATAGGCCATTGCGGTTGTGGTGATTCTCAACCCTCTTGAGAAACCACCACGTTACACTTGGGCACGAGCCGGTGTCCCCCAACAGCTTCGAGGGCTGGACACCCAAGAGGAAGCCAGGTCCTAGGCCTTAAGTCGGGTTTTCCCGACCCGCACTTGCTCTACCAGAACTCAAAGGACGTGAAAACCTACGGAGGTAGTCGTAGTTCTCTCTTGTAATGGTTGTGACCTTTCCCTTTAGAATCCGTTGCAAAATGGTTTAAAAATGGATTAGATACCTGATCTGTCAGCCGATTTTAACAAGAATCATCTATACAGTACTTTCAAAAATGTTCTGTAACATATTAGCTAAATGAGAGCTTAATTTGAATTGCCGTTTAATAGATTACCGTGTTCACTTACACACACATAGACACAGACAAATGATGTTTACAATATTTTCCTTACACTATAATAGCAAAATCTCAGAAAGTAAAATTATAAAGATGAAACAATAATTGTATACGAGGGTGATTTGATACGTTCTCTGTCTGAACACAGAAATGGAACAAGTATGACCAAATGACAATGATGTTTGTAAAGTATGATACTTTAGATGACATGCTGCCGAGTTTCAGACGCGTTCGTTTATTGGTTATTGCTGAGAGATAAAATAAAGTAAACAAGTTTTGACATTTTCTAAAAATGGCAAAAATTGAAATTCGAGCTGTCATAGAATATTTTGTTTAAAAAGGTTTAACGCCCACGGATGTACAAAAAGAGTTACATTCCAGCTTAAAAGATTCTTGTCCTTCAAATTCGACGATAAAAAAGTGGGCTGCTGAATTTAAACATGGAAGGAAATCAAATCGCGATGATGAACCCCCAGAACGCCCCAAAACGGCTACGAACTTCGAAATCGTCTAAAAAATTCACAATGCTATATTAAATGATCGCCGATTGAAGATACGCGAACTTGCTGACTTTCCAAACATCTCGATAGACCGTGTCCACCACATTTTACACGATGTTTTGGGGTATGGAAAAGCTTTCCGCTTGATGCGTGCCGCGTTTGCTGAACGTCGACCAAAAACGCCAAAGAATGAACATTTCTCAAGAGTATACTGAAATGTATTGTGCTGCAAGTTGAAAAATAAAATGAAATATTGTCAAAAATCTTTCGTTGTCAGGCCGAGAACTTTTCGAACCAACCTCGTACAGGGCTGAACTAAAGAATTCGCACACAACAGTGTGTCTTAAATGTATTAAGTTTCAAGGGGACGGCATGGAACAATAAAATGAAATGTTGTCAAAAATCTTGTATTTTCTTTGTCAGGCCGAGAACTTTTCGAACCATCCTCGTAAAGGGCTGAACTAAAGAATTCGCACACAACAGTGTGTCTTAAATGTATTAAGTTTCAAAGGGACGGCATTGAAAAATAAAATGAAATATTGTCAAAAATCATATTTTCTTTGTCAGGCCGAGAACTTTTTGAACCATCCTCGTACAGGGCTGAACTAAAGAATTCACACACAACAGTGTGTCTTAAATGTATTAAGTTGCAAGAGGACTACATTGAAAAATAATATGAAATTATGTCAAAAATCTTGTGCTTTCATTGTCAGCCTGAGAACTTATCAAACCACCCTCGTAAAGTAGAAACATAAATATCAAGTAAACAAAGAAAAAAGAGGTGCATTAAACCTACTGTAATGAATATAGTGCTGACTTCACCGTGTAGATCGTGGAAGGTAAATGAAGGATCATTAAAATGTTCTCGTAGCAGTAGGTAGGTAAATGACTTCTGTAGATGTTTGCTGAAACGATCTGTATCTGCAGGCATTGGAAGCTGATTGTTTACAATTTGATTTGAAGCGATGTATTCCTTCATATCATTTATAACCTGTAAAAAATATCAAAGTGAAAAGAACGTGTTACCCACAGATTATGACATATTTTCCAACATAAGAAACAAAGTAGTTCATCTTAAGGGTACGATAAGCTTTAACAAGTTGGAAATTGTACGTCAAACGTGACAAATGAGGTGCGTTCGTACTATAGATAGTTATATAAATATTAAGATCTTGATAATTTTTTATTCTGTGAAATGAATTATATGGTCTGCAGATTCATTTCTGTCATAAAATAAGTATCTCGGTCGCTTGACGATTCAACCTCGGAAGCTCCTCTAACAAGAAAGCACCGATTTTTTTTTTTTCAAATTTCTTAATAAATATTTTTATTAATATTTTCTAAAGTTTTGATTCGATTTTCATAAAATTTGAAATGTCTCGACAAAATTCTGCTAAGATAATATATCTTAAATTTTAAATCATTTGGTTGGGTAGTTTTTACTCTGTTATATGCGGACAGACGGACAAACAGACAGACGGACGGACCAGACGACGACTATAGGTGCTACGTATTTATATAATTACGAACGCACCTAAAAAGGGCAAAAATGCTAGTTTTCGTTTTTGTAAATGCATCATTCTGTAGAGATGACCTTTACAGACATCGTCCAGAGCGGGTGCATCATCATCAAGGCTGAAATTTCCGCGCTTAATCTTTTCAAACCACCTTCGAACTGTGTCATTTAAAAAAGTACTTTGTTCTTATACAGCACAAATTTTACGAGTAGTCTGACTAACATTTTTACCTTTCTTGAAATAAAAGAGCATAATATGACGAAAATGAACTTTTTGGTTCTGCATTCTTAACACTGCACTGAAACAAGCAATACAAGCAAGAATTATGCAGCGCAAGCAGAAAAGACCGAGTGTAAGTATCTGGGTCTTTCAAGCAGTATTCCTTAACCCTTTAATGCACACTGGTTCAAAATTTTAATTCAACAATGACAACAGAATTTTAATAGAAATGTTTTCCATTTATTGTGTATGTGAAATATCGCTTTTTTGTTATATACAAATAAATTTGTTTATAATTTCCGGTGTCAATTATTTATTTCAACATTTTAGCAATTGAATTGCTTTATCCGTTAAAGGGTTAAAAGCAGTAGCAAAATAACTAGACGAAACCGCGCTTCGCTTTTTGAAAAATCGTAGAAGAAAATTTCGGATGACCCAATACATGTGTTTATAAACATTTATGCTAGTGTTTCTAACCGGGATTTTAAGGTACCCTGGGATTTCTTTAAACAACACTAGAACTTTTTGAGTAACAGCTATCTATAGAAGTTATATATAAATTAACTGTAAATAGTGATGATTGAATAAACAGAAGGAATAACGTATAATGTTAGAATTTCTGTACAAAGAGAAACTTACTTTTGTTATGAAATTTTCGTACTCCTTGATCTCTTTCAGAAATTTTCTGCCGAACGGCGTAAAATTCATCAATAATTTTGGACGATACCAAGGATAAGCGAATCTTTGCACCGTCATTCCACTCAAACTAGGGACAATAAAAATAAGAAAATGTGATTACAATGACATATTTGTCATCATTACAATGTATATCTTTACTATATTCATTCATTTGAACGATGGTGGACACTCTTTTAATTGGTCGTCGAATTAACACGTTCGCTGCCAACTACGAGTATACTCGTAGTGCTATCTACGTTTCTTCAATCTAAAACTAGTTATTCGCACCGGAAATTTAAAAAGAAGAATTTTTATTTTACGTAATCACGAAATGACTGCAATAAAACAAAGTAAATATTGCTATTAGTATTTTCTGGTGTGAATTTGAACTTTCTAAATAAAATGAAAATTCCGGCATTTTTAGCTTGGCAGCGAACGTGTTAAACGGTTTATCTGATGATAATCTGCATCTGGTCTTCAATGTTAATGTACTAATTCATATTTAAATATAGTAGAAGATCTTTATAACGCAATTCTATATGATAGAATTTTTTATATAGCGGACAGTTAATTTCTTAGATATAAATAATGAATTTTGAATTTAAGAAGCACCTGCATTCCACATTGTAGAAAACGTGCTACTTTCTAGAACAGGGATGACCAAACTTTTCTCCTGAAAATAGTTCGACACCACTTTTTTTTTAAATGAAAAATTTAACCTGATTTTATCACATAAGGTATTGTTTAAGGCAAATATTTCTATATAGAAAAATAGCAGTAGCTCTGTAGCATGCATGCTGGCCACCCCTGCTCTAGAATACTGTTTCATTACCAGATTGTTTCATCTTTATCTCCTTAATTAAGAGCGTTTTAATGAAAAAAATTAGCCATTCGTCGCTACCATGTCAAACTATCGAATGTGAAAAAATGCATTTCTCATTACTTTAAAAAATGGACTGATTTTCACAACTAAATTTTAATAGTATTCTTCACTAGGGCTGTCAGATTGGCATCCTTTTTCATTCAGATATTCCGAATTCATACCAGAAATTTGAATCAGATTTTTTTGTTTTATTTAATGACAGACATTTCGAAAATACTTAAAGTAAATATTTTTATCTCAAAATTTTCAGTACGAATTCGGCATCTCTAGAAGTCAAATTGGCTATGCTGTTCTTCAAAAAAAAAAAATTTTAGAATTTTACTAGGCGAAGAATTCTAATAAAATTTAGTGGTGACAATCGGCCCATTTTTAAAAGTAATGAAAAATGCAAGTTTTTACATTTGATAGTTTGATATGGTAGCGACGATATGTGACAATAAAGTCTATCAAGTATCTGGTCTGTAACAGACACATTGTTGACCGCTCACGAGTATACTCGTGTTTTAAAACTTACACCTCTGACTAAAGGTGTATCTTGAATAACTAGGTCCGCCTAGGTAATTTTTCTTGCGAAAAAGTTTGGTAAAATTTTATCAGAACGAATATGTATTTATATCATATATTTGGGGATATTTTGTTAGACTTTATTAAATAGATTAATTAGACTCTATTAAATAGATACGTTAACACATACATTCGAGTAATTTATATAGGAATCGAACTTACAGAAGACCTTAAGAAAAAGGCGGGGAATGCATAGTTTCAAAACCCAGATTTCATATTAAATTGTCGGTCAACAAAGTGTTAATATATTCATTCATATTCAAACATATAGTTTTACATCTAAAACTGTACATTGGATTTACTTTTATTACAGGATGGCCCAGGTCAGGGAAAATACTAGTATTTTCTTATATCGCAAAATCCGCCTTACTTATTCACCCGATTAAATAGCGCATTTTTTTTTAAGTAAATACTGGTATTTTCCCTGAAATATTCCCTGAATAGTGGCCACCCTGTATACACTTGATTATTTTAACCCGACTCGCAAGAACAAAACCTGAAACGATACCGAAAAAATATAATAAATCCAATCAAACGCCATGACGAATTTCCCCAAAATCTTACAGTATTGCAAAGTTGGGTATTTTTTTTTAATTCAAAGTATCTGTTATTATTTCAAAATACTAATCTTCGATTAATTTAATGACAAGCTTTCCGTGATCGAAACAAGCAGATGCTATTAGTCAGATGATAGATACAGTGATCTCTCACTTATACGCGATGTTCAATAATTGCCTTTTCATACCACTATTTTAAAACAGTAAAATTCCATTTGTAAATTCTGCGATTTACCGAATTTTTTAGAAGCCGAAAATTACCTTATAAGAAAACTGGTGCGGAAAAGTGATTTCCGTGTATCGCGTATAAGTGAGAGATCACTGTATTTTGAATAAAACAATTCCTCAATCTGGCAACACAGAAATCTTGACCGTAACTTGAATATGAGTCTGCTTTTCTGAGTGTTTTTCGGAAGCATGCTAATAGTCAAAAAGAAAAATTGCGTTACCAACAACTAAGCTTTATGACAGATTTATGTTGTATTAACTAAGCTTTATGTTGTATAAATACAAGCAGAAAAAATACAAGGAACTCATCAATTTGAAAATTTTCTTTTGGATTATAGATCTATTTCTAATTCTTAATCCTTAGATAGTTTGAATAAGGCAATTTTCCAATCTGGCAAAACAGAATTCTTGGTGAAACTTAAATATCCATGTATTTTTTCTTAGGTTTCTTAGGAATGGAAAATTGCGTAACACACATCTAAGCTTTCTGACAGAATACATTTCATAATTTGCAATAATTTACAAATATTGCATAAAGATAGGCAGAAACGATATAAAGATAACAGAAATTTGAAGTCTCCATAACTCAGCAACTATCTTTTCGATTTCAACGCAACCAATTCCAAACATTATAATTAACTTAACAGTCACCCACTATAACTTTAAAATAAATTTATGAGTGGCAATTACCACTATTTACGAATAATATTTTAAGTCAAATTTGTAATTAAGTGTTTCTAGTATGCAATAAAAGTGATGCAAACATATTTTAAGGCCATTCATAGTTATATCTAACTGTACGTAGAAAGACAGGTAATGTACGTATATTATTTTTTACGGTCTTTGGCCAACACTTTGAGAAATTCCGCCACTATGCGACATAATTAGAGATAATCCGACCTGTATAAAAATCGCAATTCAGATAAAATATGACTAACCCTGCCTAATAAAGGATTCTTGTCTTGTCTAGTCTAATGTTGAATTAAGCATTAAAGTGGAAAAAACATTTAATAAAATATATGTTATCATTTAATTCAAAACTAGAAAAATATAAATACTTAAAGTATATAAAGGATAATTTATTTAGAATAATTATAAAATTCTAATTACTTACCTATCAATCAAAGTAAAACACCTCAAATTTGCTGCTTTGTTTTCTTCAACTTGTTTGAAGCCAAAGACAGATTCTACGATAGGGAGGAAAAAAGAAAATTTTCAAACCCCAATTTTATATATATAATATTTAGCTTATTATAGCTTGTTTTAATTTATTAATGTTGAATTAATTCGTGCAAGGATGAAATTGTACATATTTTGCGGAATCTAATTTGAGCTTGATATAATTCTACTGTAGATTTCACATTTTTTTTTATTTTTTGATAATTTATCATAACAGGTATGAGTTTCTTCTTTTTTCCACTATTTGTGTATGATGAATGATGATGTCATCTATATTATGGATGTGTGTGTGTGTGTATGTGTGCGTGTGCACGCGCAATGCAATTATTTTACTACGAAACCAGCAGGTCGAATATGTCGTTGCGAATTGAATTGATTAAAGAATTTTAAGGAACTATCCTTACCTTTGAATCTGTTGTGTATACAGCGCGACGCCAACTTTATGGCCTTCGCGGACAACTAAATTCACAATGTTGGACTCCGCGGACCACTAATATGATTTTTTTTTAAATCCATAAATACATTTCTACGATAACAATCAGAGGACTTCGATTTTACTAATATGAAAGGCACATATTTAGTATAACAAAATTGTAAATGCTGATTTAATTATAAAACAATTGTAAATGCTTATTTTATCATAGCAAAAAACATTAAAAGTTTTTAATTGTTACAAAATTTTTAAAGTTGATTTAATTATTTAACCCTTCTTTGCATGAGTTTTCTTTTACAATTGTGTTTTTTTATACATATATTAAATATTAGACACCAGAAATTTTAAGATAGATTTTTAACTTTGTTCAGCAACATAGTTCACGGGAAATTTACTGGATTAATATTTCTATATAAATATAGTGGTGGCGAAGAAGTTGATTTATTTATTAAAAGTTAAATAAAAAGTGATGGAAATTTACATCACTATGCAATTAAGGGTTAAGCGTATTTAAGTATCACACATTTTTAGTATGATATTTGTTTCTGCTTGTTTTAATATTAAACATACCAGGAATTTTACTCGTTTTATTTTTAAAATCTCACACCAGAATTTTTATTCAAAACTATTTAATCTTATGTTTAGCTAGTAAAACAAATAAAGGTTGAAAATATTAAACTGGGCTAAAAGGCATATTTACTAGACAGAAAAATAGTAGGATCATGTTATTTAAAGAGTTAAAATGTTTTTTTAATGGAATTCTAGCATTTAGACCAAAATACTACACTCTGCACAGAACTGCACTTTGTTTCAGCTATGCATTACAGTGCATCATATCATGTTTCACTTGCCGAGATGATTGTTTTCTGTGACCTATACATAGGGACCTTACTCTTCTTACTGCCAATTGCTCTCCTGAACCTTTTCCTGCTTTTACTAGTCTTGTTTTGCTTGACTTAGACATCCCTTTGCTAATTTACTTCTAATTTTACTTCAAATTTCTTCATAACCATAGCTTTCTACACTTAAAAATATTGTTACTCATTGATATCCAACTCTTTATGATGTTTTGTTAATTTTATTATGCTTTACTAGCTCAAAAATTGAAAGGTGGTAAATAACTTTAGCAATCACGAAAAATAGTGATAAAAGTCCTCCTATAAGTACTAAAATATGGCATACTCTTTTATTTTAAATCCTACCCTAGCTTTAATTGACACATTACCAAATAAAATGGAATCTTTCTGGATACTCCAAGCATTCATATGCATTGGCTACATTCAAGAAAAAGAAAAATAATTATCATCAACCTAACCAGGTGTTACAGCCTTTTCTGATTATTTGACTATAACGTTTCATAAAATAATTGTAATTGATCAAACTGTATTGCATGATATTCTTGAGTGAATTATCTTTCTAGTGGTATATATCTTTTATGGTATTACAAGAAATATTGGGTGTTATGAGTCAAACTTCAAAAAAGCATCCTTTCCAAAAGATTCACACAATTTTGGCCACTACTGTATTTATGAAGGACCTTTTCAAAAATATCTAAATAAGAACCTAAATATAATGATAATTTCTAATTCACAAAATTTTGTTTATATTTTTTATGACAATTTTAATTTTATATGATTATTTTAATAAGACAATATTTTTTATACAAAATGTTCACAAACACAGGATCGCGCCCAAAAAAAAAAAACAAAAAAAAAAAGTAAGCAGACCCATACAAATTTTCTTGTTAAAACTGAAAATTCATGTGCAAAATTATTTAAAATATGTGCCAGAAATTTAATATAAAATTTGAAACATGCATTTATTTTTATTGGCATAGCTGCGATTTTTCATATAATCAGATAATAATCTCCAGAAATATTTAACTAATATTAGAAACAAGCTATTTTTGATAAAATCAATTCAATTGAAATTATTTAGTATTTTCAAGTTTTTTCTCTCTTCTCTTACTTTTCCTTAAATATAGATTTTAAGACTTGTCTAGCTGTTTTTCTTTTTTCTTTTTTTTTTTTAAATTATAAATGTAAATTTTCTGATAAAAATTGTTTTCAACTAAATATTTCGAAGTATTAAAAAATACACCTGTTTTACAAATTTCATTAAAAAAATATACATACGTATATATATTACTTTTCATATTAAGAATCTAAAACCTTAAACTAAAACCAAAACATAGGGTTGGTTTAGGTTTAGACTGGAAAGCTATACCAAAACTAAATACACAAGAAAGGATTCTAACTGTACGGAAAAAAAATTATAATATTGTAAATTATTATCAATTTTTAAGCAATAAAACGTATAAAAATGATAATATTTATAATGTCACAACTACAATAATTTGTTTCTTTAAAATGGCGTCATTTATATACAAAGCAATACTATATAGAGTGGATTTAAATTTGCTTTCAAACTGCAGTGATATTGATTGAAACACATAAAATTTTTTGTTGTAATTTTTCAAATTATCTCTACTGGTAATTGAACAACAGCAACTGAAAAATCATTTCAACAGAGACATGATATATTGCAAACAATGGTGTTAAATTAAGCAAGAAAAGCTATTGTGAAAATTCTGAGACTGAAAGACTAACTTTTAGAAGCTGACTTTTTTTTTTTTTCATTTTTGTAATATATTCATGTAAAGTGAAAAAAAAAATATTTTTTCTTTAGTATGCAGAAATTTAAAAAACGTTTATTATTTTATATTTTTTAAGAATATGTAACTTATTTTTGAGAAACATGTGTAAGAAATCAATTTTTCCAGAAAACACACGGAAGAAAACTGGGTTTTTTTTCCACCACTTCAAAGTTTCTGGAAATTTTACATCTCTAGTCAGACGTGAGGGCACTCTCGTCTCGGGGGAATTCAAATATTATCTGTTTTATTCAATTTGTTGTTGGTCTCCTAAATGCCTTCGTGTTTTTTTTTTTTTTAGACCGCTGACCAGGCCCCTACCTGCCAGGCTTTATGTGTGCTGCCTTCGTGCTTAAACTTTTACTGAAAAGTATTAAGTTGAACATGTTCTTTATACTCCTGAAGTTCCAGATGAATGCGTTAAGTATTAATCTGAATATTTGATAAAATGTCTAAAATCCAAAATGACCGGTAAAATTTGACATCGAACCATACAGAGTATATATGGATACATCTATTTAATAGCTCTGTGGTAAAATGGCACTGTGAAACATACTATAATCGAAAATAAAACCATTCAGATATTGTAAATGTTTTTTCAAACATTACATTCTAAATGTACTTTTGCACAATACTTTACTTTCATTAAAATTATATACAAAATTGACTTTTTATAAAAAAATTTTTAATTTTTTTAAAGAAAAATTAAAGAAACATTTTATAAACATAAAAGAAATGTAGTACGAAAATTCTTAAAAGTCTTATAGACAAAATCACCAAAATATAGTTTGTTACTACTCTATTGGAGTAACAAATCAAAATATATAGTTTTTGGATTAAATGTAATAAAAAGTATATATATTATTATCGTAATAGAAATATAAATGTCCCCATAGTCCAGAAATTGAAACTAAAATTTCTTGAAATTGGAGGGTGATGAAAAACTTTTGACAACATTTACTTTTTTAGAGGCTCTACAATCTATAGGCTACACGTAACGTATAATGGGAAACAAAAAGTTCGTTAACATTAAATTAAGAATGGTATCTACTTCTCTATTATCCCGTCGACCACTTTTCATAACAAAAAACTATCGCCAAACTGTAACGCCAAACAAACGGGCGAACGTTGTCATTGGAATATCAAAATAAATAAATAAATAAAATATAAGAATTTAAGGACACAATTGTTATTTTAATTAATGAAATAACTCATAAATCAGTAAAACGTAATGAAAAATACACGCCGCTGTCGAATTAAAAACCACTTGATGACATAACAAACACGTATAATGCTTCTGACAATCCAGTAAATGGGACTGCATTTTTGGTGTTTAATCTTACAGTTTGGCGATAGTTTTTTGCTATGAAAATTGGTCGACGGGATAATAGAGAAGTACCGAATGTTATTATTGAAATCGAAAGAAGAAACGCACTTACCGCTCAGAGCATTAAAATAATTGGATTTCAACGCTTCGAGAAGATTCACCGATGGTTTGCCATCCAACTTTTCCATGTCGTTGACCAGAGCTAAAGCGTGTTCGTTGAAAAGAGGGACACGGTCCTTCATCACTCCCATGTGAAACGCTGGATTCATGATCTTGCGGTGGACCCTCCATCTTTCTCCATTTCTGTAAACGTTTTATTAATAATGAATAAAAATTTGTTTCATACTATAATCTCTTAAATTCTTTTTAACTACTAATTGGAACATTATAAGAAATGTGTAATGGCTCCTAAATATCCCTCTCCTACAAATTAATAAGAGCAGCTAAGGACCTCCTCTGACACTATGTGAACGATATTTCACTAAAAGAATCTCGAGTATGACGTTATAAAGACAGTAATGTGGCAGTAACTTTAAGGTACTTGAGGCTATTCCCAGGCCACTCCAGTTCCACTTAATTTCTGTAGTGCATATATTCGAAGCCTCCAGGGGCCCAAGTAAACGTTCTTCTGTTGCTCAACATTGTTGGTCTTTTCAACATAGGTTCAACTTTTCCTCAGTCACCATTATCCAAAAATGTTCTTCTAACCTTGATCTTGATTTTTGGGAAACTTACCACATCATTAAAAGTTCTCACTCCTTAGCCAATCACTTATCTAGTACTCCTGATTTTCTAAGTATTTGGAAAGCATTAATTTAATTTCTTTTTTTTTTCTTTTGTTTCTTTCGTTCTCCGGTTGATGTCGCTACTTTTTCACTCAGTTGTTTTATGCTGCCTTCTTCTCATTGGTTGCTTTTGGCGCGTTGTCTACCCGCATCGGGTATATAAGCCACCGCCTCTCTGTCGTTATGCCCAACCGTGCTTTTCTAGCACGCTGTGCTTTACTGTTTGTCACACTGAAGAAGAATCTCGCTTGTGGATTCGAAGCAGCTGTTTGCTGCTTTTTTATTTATTATTTGTGCATTTTCAACGTTGGTTTTCTGCCTTTTAATAAACTGGATGGTTGGTAAACCCATCTAAGTGCATTCCAAACCTCAAAGAAAACACCCCCTCAAACCACCCATCATTATTTGACATGTACTTACTGTCATAACCACTAAACAAGATCGTAGGTTTTTGAACTTCTGTAACATAATGAAACAACATTATACAAAACTAATATAAAATGATCTATTTGTTGACAATTTGAAAACTTTAAATTAAAAAATGTAATGTAATGTGTTGAGCTTTTACCTCGTGGCAACACCATCTCCCATCACGTCTGCGACTATATCATATTCAGGTGATTTATCAGCTACTGCTTTTTCATTTGTGAAGAACTGAAAAAAAAATCAACTGTGAAAATTTACAATACAGACACTCACACAAAAAAAGTATAACGAATTAAAAACGTTGCATATAGGATAGATCGTTTTGAAATTTTTTATCACCGCCTTCTGAATACTAGGTCTACCGGCTGACACAAAAATGGCGTCTGTCGTAGGCGGATTTTTTAGGCGTTTGTACGGCCCTCTGAATTTAGAAACCTGTGTTTTCTAAGAGTTTTATTTGACTTATTTAATTTCATAAACTTAAGACGGCGTAAACGTTTAGAAAATATTGGTATTTAAATTCAAGGGAGTGTACAAAATCTTAAAGAAATTCACCTACGATAGCCGCCATTTTTGTATCAGCGCGTAGTCTTAATATTCAGGGGGAGGTGATTTTTTTAATAAAGATTACAATCTACTTAGGATTACAACAACTACTACTGCCTTAACTACTCTCATTAATATAATCATGCTGTTCACGGCAGTGCCTCCGCCAAGTCAAAGAGAGAGGACAGCCGTAAGCATACTTTTCTGGAAGCAACTCAGGGCACTTTTGACCCCCCCCCCCATATCTCCGCGCTGGAGTATCCCAAAAATTTTAAACTTCGTTTTTCTAGAGTATTTGGAACTCAGGACCAAAATTTAAAATTACAACTTTCTGTCTTTTCTAGTTCAGACGATATATGAACTCAAACCTTCGATTTTTTGTCACTCACTCACTCCTTCACGCGTCATCAAAAAGATCCCGTAGCCCTAATTCCCGAATAAAAGATTATATATCCCGAATAAAAGATCCCGTAGTAGATCCCGTAGCCCTAGAAACTTGACATTTGGAAAAAAGGTAGTGTTTAGGATACAAAGAAAGGAAAAATTATAAAATCCGGAAAATTTTCGAAAAAAAAAATTCGAAAATTCAACAAATTCCATCAAAATTGAAAATTGAAAATAATACGATCTTTTAGTCTTAGAAACTTAAAATTCGGTGTGAAGGTAGTGTTTAGTATCCAGAAAAAGAAAACATCAAAAACACCAAAAAAATCGAAAGCAAAATTGAAAAAATCGAAAAATCGAAAAATTTCAAATAATCCGATTTTGTTGCGCTAGAAACTTGGAATTCGGAATAAAGGTAGTATTTAGGATGCAAAATACGAAAAAATTAAAAAGTCTGGAAAATTCGAAAAAAAAATTCAAAATTTCGAAACATTCGAAAAAAATTGAAAAAATTAAAATAATTTGATTTTTTAGCCTTAGAAACTTAAAATTCGCAGTAAAGATAGTGATTCAGAATAAGTTAAAATAAAAAACGCAATAAAATTCGAAAATAAAATAAAAAAATCGAAAAAATCGAAAAATAAGCAAAATTTGAAAATAATTCGATTTCATAGCGCTAGAAACTTGAAATTTGGAATACAGTTTATATTTAAGATACTAAATAAGGAAAAATTCAAAAATATGGATAGTTCAAAAAATACCCATAAATTAGTGCAGACAATATATGAACTCAAAGTTTCGATTTTTTGTCACTCACACACTCACTCACTCTCGCGTCATCAAAAAGATTGGGTAGATTCAACAGCCACAGAAACTTAGCTGGAATAAAGCTAGTGTTTCGGATACAAAGAAAGGAAAAATTATAAAATCCGGAAAATTAAAAAAAAAAAAAAAAAAAAAAAAAAATCGAAAATTTATAAAAATCAAACAAAATTGAAAATTGAAAATAACACGATCTTGTAGTCTTAAAAACTTAAAATTTGGTGCGAAGGTAGTGTTTAGAATTCAGAAAAAGAAACATCAAAAGCACACAAAAGAAATTGAAAATAAAATCGAAAAATCGAAAAATTTCAAATAATCCAATTTTGTTGCGCTAGAAACTTGGAATTCGGAATAAAGGTAGTATTTAGGATGCAAAATAAGGAAAAATTAAAAAATCCAGAAAATTCGAAAAAAAAATCAAAAATTCGAAAAAAATTTAAAAAATTTGATCTTTTGGCCTTAGAAACTTAAAATTCGCGGTAAAGATAGTGTTTAGGATTCAGAATAAGTTAAAATAAAAACGCAATAAAATTCGAAAATAAAATAAAAAAATCGAAGGAAATCGAAAAATAAGGAAATTTTGAAAATAATTCGATTTTATAGCGCTAGAAACTTGAAATTTGGAATAAAGGTAATATTTCAGATACTAAATAAGAAAACATTAAAAAATATGGATAATAAAAAAAAACATCAAAAAAAAAAAATAGAAAGAAAGAAAGAAAAATAGAGAAATTGAAAATAATATGATCTCGTAGTCTTAGAAACTGAAAATTTGGTGTAAAGGTAGTGTTTAGGATTCAGAAAAAGAAAAAAATTAAAAACACATAAAAAATTGAAAATAAAATAAAAAAATCGAATAAAAAACGAAAATTTGAAAATAATTCGATTTTGTAATGCTAGAAACTTAAAATTTGAAATAAAGTTAGTATTTAGGATACAAAAAAAGAAATAAATAAAAAATCTGTAAAATTCGAAAAATTTTCTTTTAAAATTCGAAAAATTGAAAAAAATTCGATTTTGTAGCTTTAGAACTTAAAATTAGGCGTAAACTTATTGTTTAGGATACAGAAAAAGGAAAAATTAAAACACAATAAATTCGAAAATAGAATAAAAAACTCGAAAAAGATCGGATATTTCAAAATAATTCGATTTTGTAGCGCTAGAAAATTGAAATTTGTAATAAAGGATACAAAATAAGAAAAAAATAAAAAATCCAGAAAATTATAAAAAAAAATTCGAAAAACAAAGCAAAAATTGAAAATAATTTTATCTTGTAGTCTTAGAAACTTAAAACTTGGTGTAAAGGTAGTATTTACTATTCAATAAAAGGAACAATTAAAATATTCGTTAAATTCGAAAATAAAATCGAAAAATCGAAATATCTTTAAGAAATCGAAAATTCGAAAACAATTTGATTTTGTACTGCTAGAAACATTAGTTTTAAGATAATTGTCCTATTAGCTAGTACAACACCCCTAATTGTTTTATGTTATTTCCCCCGGATTATGGTTTTCTTTTCTTTCGTTTACGAATTTCGTTATAGAAAAGTTCCGCTATAGACTGGCTACGATATAGGCGATTTCTTTATAGACAGGTTTGTTTTCTTTCACAGGCTGTACTCTATTTACTTCACATATGAAATATGGATTGTTAAATGATGTTAGCAGCAAAAAAATTTTCACAGCTCCCCCTACCCTCCGACATTACTGGCTGGTTATGGCTTGATACTCCTTTCTAAATAAAATCATGGTGACCCTTTGATTCACTTGATTTATCTCTAAATTGAACTTAAATGATCCTAAGAAGACGGATCAAATAATTACTATATTGGCATGACAATCAGGTAACTTAGAATTAAAATCGAAAAATCAATAAATTTATAAAAAGTCGAAAATTCGAAAATAATTCGATTTTGTAGTCCTAGAAGCTTGACATTTGGCAGAAAGGCAGGGTTTAGTACACAAAGTAAGGAAAAATTAAAAAATCCGTAAATAATAAAAAAAGGACTAAAAAAAAAAACGAATAAAAAAACATCGGAAAAAGGAATATAGTTTGATTTATTGGAAATTTCCGGAAATTTTAATTTTGGCTTTCTTTTTATACTAAAAAGTTCTTTTATGTTAAATATCAAGTATCTAGGGCTGCGAGTAATATCTCAGATGGATAGAACCTATCCTGGAAGCAACTGAGAGTACTTTTGACACTCCCCCTCCCATAACTCAGTGCTTGCCTAGGAACCTGAAATCTCTTTTTATCTACAGTACTTTGAAAACGAAACTAAAGCTTCAAATTTTTTATACCTGTAAATAATAGGGACAGAGTGTGGGCTTAGCGAAAATTAGTGGATGATCTGCAAAAAGAACCCAAAATCAAGAAAAGGAGGATTACTTACAAAATGAAGTGAAATCTCATCAAAAAGTCATCTGTAAAAAATGCAGCCAAGTCTCGTAACTCATTTACCGTAAAAAGTACTGAGATCGTATAAAGCCAAGTTTAACTATCTTATTAATTCTGAAATTTTCATTCACAAATCACTCCTAGTCTCTACATCTTTAGTTAATTATTATTTTGTGACTTGGCAATTACGCAGCGCAGGGAAGTGATTACACCTTACTATGTTATGGGATGGGATGGTATAATTTAATTAAGGCAAATTATATATGCACAGGGAAGTTATTACACTTTAATATGTAATAGTATTATTTGATTAAGACTAACTATATACATCACATTCTCGTGCTGCGTAATTGCCAAGTCACAAAATAATAATTAACTAAAGATGTAGAGACTAGGAGTGATTTGTGAATGAAAATTTCAGAGTTAATAAGATAGTTAAACTTGGCTTTATACGATCTCAGTACTTTTTACGGTAAATGAGTTACGAGACTTGGCTGCATTTTTTACAGATGACTTTTTGATGAGATATAAGTTAACATTTTAACAGACAAACAAAATCCTCAAATTTTACGACAGTTCAAAACTTGCATAAACAATAATGCAAAATAATGTTATAATAACAAATCATAAAACAGGTTCATTACCCAAATCAATCCCTTTAGAGTTAGAGTTTTCAAACTTTTTTCCTGAAAATCATTTGCCACCACAAATTCTAATATTTTTCCACTCTCAACAACTCAAAATTTTGAGACACGTTTTCAGACTCATTTTTAAAAGTAAATATTTGAAACTTGGCGGCGTGATTTATGAAGAGATTTATAAGGGACCCATGTTTTTATTTTTCGTTCAATTAATTAGAAATTGATTTACGAACAATTATTTTCACAGTTACGATAATTTTTTTTTTCTGTTTCCAGCGCTATCGCTTCGGGAAATTCGGTTCAAAATGTCCACTTTGACAGCATTTTTTGAAATATCTCTTTATCAAAAAATCGAGACAATACGGACATTATAAAGTTTCTGAATAAGAGAACCTGCCAATTGGATGCATTTTAGAGCAAAAATGTATTTAAAAATGTGTCTCAAAATAAGCAGTTTGGATTTGAATACACCCTTAATAGCAACGTTTCTGTGATTTAATAAGGCATGCTTCTCTTTTCTAAAATTGTGGTTGCTTGGTGAACCGTGGGCTACAGCTTCAAAACTTACTTTAGAGTATTTCAAGAAAGTCTTATAACATTATCTGGGTACCTTTTTAAATTGCAATATTTCCAATTAAAGTAAAATGTTAAAAATCTTATTTTCAGAGAATGCTGTATGTAAACTTAAACTTATATTGTAAATATTAATTTACTAATATTCGAATATTTGTAGCTTAATTGCTTAACAAGAATAAACAAATTCAAGATTAAAAGCTTGTCATCTAGAAAGCTAAAAGCCATGTAGAGGTTAAGGGTGTATTCAAATCCAAACTGCTTATTTTGAGACACATTCGTAAATTCATTTTTGCTCTAAAATGCATCCAATTGGCAAGTTCTCTTATTCAGAAACTTTATAATGTACCCACTGTCTCGATTTTTTGATAAAGGCAGAATATATTTCAAAAAATGCTGTCAAAGTGGACATTTTGAACCGAATTTCCAGAAGCGATAGCGCTGGAAAAAAAAAAAAAAAAATGATCGTACTGTGAAAATAATTGTCTGTAAATCAATTTCTAATTAATTGAACGAAAAATAGAAAACATGGGGCCCTTATAAATGTCTTTATAAATCACGCCGCCAAGTTTCCTGTTGTTACTTTTAAAAATGAGTCTGGGAATGTGTCTCAAAATTTTGAGTTGTTGAGCGTGGATTTTTTTTTTTTTAATAGACACTTAAATAATATCATTAGGTAAAAATTAGACAGTCGAGTTTTTCATATACTTACCTTTATTGCTTCTGCACTGAAAATGAAGAGTATTGGACGATTGAAGTATGTCATTAACAGCCCAACATTAGTATACTCCTTACAAAGGTCCATCAATTCATGAAAAAAATCTGGAATATTTTTGTCAAGATTTTTAATGAAATCAATTAATTAGTAAAAAATATTTATAAGATAGAAAAAAAAATAATTCGTAATATTTGAAAATTATTCAAAATTAAATTTAAGAACTGAGTATAATAATCTTAAATTTAAAATATATATATATATATATCATAATGATTATTAATCATCAAATGTCCACAAGGATTCAAGATGGCTATTCAGCACCCTTGGGTCTAATGTTTCACAGCGTTTTTTAAAAGAAAATTACAGCATGCTTGGAAAGTGTTTATGTCTTCGGTTCGGCTGTCTGCATGGACAACTGTTGTGTGTGTTCTCGTGTGTACGCATTCTACAATTTCGTAAATATGCTTGGATTGTCACGTAATCGGCATATGTTATTTACAACATTTATGGGATGTTCATATAAAACATGGGGTGTCGCGTCAATTCGTCGCGTACAATTCATCGTGGAACAATTCATCGCGCACAATTCATCGCAGCGTCAATTCGTCGCGGCAACAACTCATCGTAACGTCAACTCGTCGCAGCGACAATTCGTCGTGGTGTCAATTCGTCGCAGGGAAAATGTTTTTGAAGGCTATGATGATAAAATTATGGATAAAGTAGCAAAATTATTTAATGATAATTTGTTTTTTAGATATAGAAAATTATAACTAACAATTTACATTATTAAATAATTTTACTAAATTATCTTTACTTTTATCATCATAGCATTCAAATATATTTTCGTTGCGACGAATTGATGTTGCGATGAGTTGTCGCTGCGACGAATTGACGCTGCGATGAATTGTGCGCGATGAATTGTTCCGCGATGAATTGTGCGCGACGAATTGACGCAGAACCAGAACATGGACTGTGCAGCATTTCTAGTTCATGTACCAGGACACACAAAGC
The DNA here is from genome assembly GCA_963931845.1 of Maratus michaelseni. Taxonomy (NCBI): domain Eukaryota; kingdom Metazoa; phylum Arthropoda; class Arachnida; order Araneae; family Salticidae; genus Maratus; species Maratus michaelseni. The sequence goes on from OZ007598.1 coordinate 5,596,777, forward strand.
AATTCTATTTCATTAGGGTCTATGGGGAAAACTGTTTGCAGTGTAATTTAATAATTTCACTAAATAGATTTTTCAAAAATATTGAACATGCATTTTTCCGTTGTTCAATGGCTAATTTCATGAGTGAATGTAGTGTAAGTCACATAACCGCAAAAGTTTACCATTCTTGGCCACCGGTATTTTTTTTTTTAATTCTTCACTATATTTAATTGTAGATATATGGGATTGGATTAGTCAAAAAATTTTTTACTATAATACTAGTAGTCAAACACTGCAGCCATTTACATCTCTGTGACTGACACTACATTCACTCATGGAATTAGCCTCAATACGATGTATATTTCTGGAGCTATTCGAACGTTTCCAGACATTGCAAAGGTAACGATTCTCACAGCATTGCACTCGATTACAGCGTCATCTACAATGTTTCGAAGAAAATGTTACGTATTTTTTCCCCGTAAAATCCGAATCTGCAATAAAAAATGGGGGACATCATTTAAAATTTCAAAATTCCTTTCCCCCCGGGGGGCAACTTTCATATCCCTAAATAGATTTTTCAAAAATATTTAGCATGCATTTTGCCGTTTTTCAATCCGATGTATATTTCTCGAGTTATTTGACCGTTTCCAGACTTTTCGGACACCCTGTATATAAATAGCTTTGGCAAACTAATTTACTTTATTTATTTTTTTTTTTTTTAATGTTAAAAATAAAATTACCAATATGGTTGCTGAAAAAGAAAAAAGAAAAAAAGGGAAGACAAATTTCAAGTAGCAAGTGGAACTTTTTTTGGTATTATTCCTGTTAATTATAGATACACAAAATGACGTATAAGATTATAAGATAAGAACACTAAAACCTTTTTTTAGGAAACATTGAAACAGCAACAGAATGATTCTGAATAGGAATAGATAGACAAAAATTCGTACACTCCTTGCAATGTCACCACTATTTCATATCAGAAAATTTCTATTTAATATTTCAATCGCAGAAGTCGTAGTCACCACATTTAATGATAGAATTAGTCATTTCTTTTCTGCTATTAAATTGGGCGAAAAATAATGTTGAAAACTTGCGATAAAGCACCCTGATATAGGTTACATAAACCAATGACGAATTCATAAACAAATTCTGCAATAGGGTTCATAGGCTTAGATCATTCAGAGAATTTGAACACCAGATTTTTCGTAAATTAATGGACACAATATTTAAACACTTAATTTTTTTTTCATTAAATAAGGCAAATATTACTTTACGAAAAATCTGGTAATGCCCATAATATTTAAACACATATTTTTTTTCATTAAATAAGGCAAATGTTACTTTACGAAAAATCGGGCAATGGCCACAATATTTAAACACATTTTTTTTTTCATTAAATAAGGCAAATATTACTTTAAGAAAAATCGGGTAATGGCCACAATATTTAAACAGATAATTTTTATTCGTGAAATAAGGCAAATATTACTTTACGAAAAATCGGGCAATGGCCACAATATTTAAACAGATAATTTTTTTCATGAAATAAGGCAAATATTACTTTACGAAAAATCGGGTAATGGCCACAATATTTAAATACAATTTTTTTTCATTAAATAAGGAAAATATTACTTTACGAAAATTCGGGTAATGGCCACAATATTTAAACACAATTTTTTTTTTCATTAAATAAGGCAAATATTACTTTACGAAAAATCGGGTAATGGCCACAATATTTAAATAGATATTTTTTTCATCAAATAAGGCAAATATTACTTTACGAAAAATCGGGTAATGGTCACAATATTTAAACACATATTTTTTTTCATTAAATAAGACAAATATTACTTTACGAAAAATCTGGTATTTAAATCCCCAGAAGCGTACGAACACTGAATAACTCGAAAAAATTATGGTTTTATCAAAGCTATATTGTTTGAATAAAGCCATATCGTTAATTTCATTAAAAGAGTATTGACTTAATAAAAATATTATATTGTGAATTAAAAACAAAATACTTCTATTTTAAATATCTATCTCAAAACATTTAATGTTTACATTCATTTGCATTTCATAAAGAAAAACTGATTTAGTTTGAAGCAATCTTACTCCCACCTATATAAACAGTACTGAAAATTTAATTTAATTATAGCAATGCAAAATGTGGCATTTTTTTTTAATCGATAATATAATATTATTCTTACGGGTGCTTACTTTTGAATACCATTATTTCCAAAAAATAATATTAGCTTTAATTTATTGCAAGATTTTGCATTCAACCGTTTTAATACTGAAAATTCGGCCTATAATCCGCGGAACAAACAATTGTGTTTCAACCCAGAAATTTTATCTTATAAAATGTAACTCACTTGATCGCTGTAAATACTTCAACTGTTGAATAAAAATTAAATGATTTAAATTATTGAATAATATTTCTGGGTTGAAACAAAATTTGTTTGATTCGCAGATACATTGCGGCGCTATCGCGCTTCATGGCACTCAAACAGTTAAGTAAGGTGAAAATTACTTTTTGGACATAATTGTATTAAAAATTAAACATTAATACGAAGCCTGTATGTAATTACGCGAACATTTTCTAAAAGAAAAGTAAAAACTTACAACTGGTAATTGGTACATCTTTTGGTATTTTTCCCGTGATGTGGCGATATATAAGTTCCGGAACTATAGGATAAAATGGAAATCCTTCAACTTTTTTCTTAGCAACCCAGGCACATCGGCACAGCAATAGGAAAATTATGAACAGAAGTCCACATGTTACATACATATATGATAAATCCATGTCCAACTCCTAAATTTTTCAGAAATTATATAAAAGTTTTCATCTTTGCGCTTTTTTATAATATCCCCTAATCTTGAATAGAAAATAAAACCTGTTTGAGAGATTCCCATCTTAGACAAAACTGCATAATACTGCATACCGAAAAATAATTATTATGTACATCTTACCTATTTTTCTTTTACATTCTTTTGTTTCTATATCAGTTTAATTTCACAGGCGTACTTCTAATGAATTGTATTTTTTTCTTTTCCCCTTTAAAAAAAACCTTGACTATTGGAGGTTAGTGAATGTAACTGGTGTTACGCTTGAGTTGGTACAATGATCGGATTTCCCATGTTTATCATTTCTTCCATAAAGTCCGTTTAACTATTTTACAGTTTTCTTTCTGTACTTCGTTTTGTTCGTAGGTAATGAAGAAATTCACGAATTTCTTGTAAAGTATATCTGACTATGAGTTTCAAAACAATTGAATTGAAATTCATGTTTACATCATATCTAACTTTCCTTTTGGCAAAAATGCCTAAATAACAATTGTTATACGATTAATGAATTCCGTGGGTTCTTTGTATTATATAAATATTATAATTAAGCTTTTCTGGGTAATGTTTCTAAGAACGTTTCCTTCCTTTTAATTTTGGAAAATACAGCTACTTTTGGCGAAAGAGTTTAGTTGATGGGTCAATTTCCTTTAACCCATTAACGGATAAAGCATTTAAATTGCTAAAATGTTGAAATAAATGATTGACACCGGAAATTATGAACAAATTTATTTGTATATAAGAAAAAAAACGATAATTTACATACATAATAAATGGAAAACATTTCTATTAAAATTCTGCTGTCATTGTTGAGTTGCGTAATTAAAATTTTGTGGTTTCGTGGAGAAACCAATGTCCGTTAAAGGGTTAACCTTACATTAAAAAAACAGACATTAAAAAAATACTCTCTAAGAGGAATAGATGAGTAAATAAAAAAACTCTCTAAGAGTAATAGGTAAGTAAATAAAAAAAAATCTATGAGTAAATTATTTTTTTTTACTCATATAAAGATTTAAGGGATTATGCAAGTTTTTCGTTTTCAAAAAATACCTTTCTTTTCTTTCTTTTTTTACCTTTTTTGAATATTTGACATGTTATAAATGTTCTCTGTAAGCAGTTATTAAAAATTTAAATATTGTGAAAATTAAATGAATTCTTTGCATTACATATTGTGTGAACATTTTTATTAATCTATTCTGAGAAAGTTCTCTTCCCTGTAATTTTGGAAAATACAGATACTTTTGACGAAAGAGTGATTAATGGGTCAATTGCCTTTAATTAGACATTTAAAAAAATTTTGTAAGAATAATACATGAGTACATAAAAAAATCTACGAGTAAATAAAAAAAATAACAAGTTATTTTTACTCATATAAAGATTTAAGGGGTTATACAAGTATTTGGATTTTAAAAAATATATTGCTTTTCTTTCTTTTTTTTTTCCTTTTTGAATGTTCTCTGTAAGCAGTTATTAAAAATTTAAATATTGCGAAAATTAAATGAATTATTTGCATTACATACTTGTATAAACATTATTATTAAGCTATTCTGAGAAAGTTCTGTTCCCTGTAATTTTAGAAAATACAGATACTTTTGACGAAAGAGTTGCGTACTTTATTAATGGGTCACTTTATTAGTGGGTTGATTAATGGGTCAATTACCTTTAAATAGACATTAAAAATATTATGTAAGAATAATACATGAGTACATAAAAAAATCTACGAGTAAATTAAAAAAAATTAAAAAGTTATTTTTACTTATAAAAAGATTTAAGCGGTTATACAAGTATTCGGATTTAAAAAAATACATTGCTTTTCTTTCTTTTCTTTTCCTTTTTTGAATGTCTGACATGTTATACATTTTCTCTGTATGCAGTTTTTAAATATTTAAATATTGTGAAAATTAAGTGAATTCTTTGTTTTACAGATATGTACGAATATTATTATTAAGCTATTCTGAGAAAGTTCTCTTCCCTGTAATTTTAGAAAATACAGATACTTTTTGACGAAAAAGTTTGTTTAATGGGTCAGTTACCTTTAAATAGAAATAAGAAAAACTCTCTAAGAATAAGATATGAGTAAATATATATGTACGTATGTATGTATGCATGTATGTGCGTAACGCGATAACTCTTGATAGAAATATCCGATTTGCTTCAAATTTTGTATATAGGTTCATTCTGATAAAGCACTTCTCTGAATAGTTTTGGGGGCTCATTGGTTAAGTATAAAGGTTGGGGGACGAGGGCTAACCCCCCCCCCCCTTAATTTGGATAAATGGGTTTTTCATGCAGAATTATCCAATTTGCTTCAAATTTGGTATACGGGTTTATTCTGATAAGGCACTTCCCTGATTAGTTTTGAGGGTTCGTTGGTTAAGTATAAAGAGGGGAAACGGAGGGACGGGGGCTAACCCCCCCCCCCCCTTAATTTGGATAAATGGGCATTTCATGCAGAATTATCCAATTTGCTTCAAATTTGTTATACAGGTTTATTTTCGATTTCTTTAGTTTTCGAGGGGCATTATTCATTGAAATAAGAGTACAATATACAATTAGTGTGAATAGGCCGTGAGCTCAATGCCTTCAGTTTGTCTGTGCACTTTTTACTTTATTTTCATTCTCTCCATGTGAAGAACGGGTTTCTTGCTGCTAGCAATACACTATTTCGATTCAAACTGGGTGCAAAAATATCTATTAAAGAGTGATGGGAAGTACAAATTCAAACAAAAGCGTATTACAATTCGTAACAAATTATTCAGAAGACAATTACATAAATCATAACAAGTATGAATGTTGTATGCATAATATATTGGATTGAGGAATAATTCATGAGCTGTGTTTTTTTAATTATTTGGTTTAAACAAAAGCATTACAACAAACTACTCCATAATATACTCTCTGTTGTTGTTTACGACTTCCTTCCATCGTTCAATAAGTATTTTCATGCCTCAGTGATAGAAATCTCGCGGTTTGTTACTCAGAGCATTCGTCCAACAAAGCCCTCTGCTCTACGTCATTACTAGACTATACACTATGCAAAACATTCGAAAGAAACGAAACAGGGGAAAATGTGACGGTGACAAATCAGGGGAGTATGGAGAATGCAAAAATCAAATAGTGTCAAAAATGCACAATTTTTGTCCACTTGACATTATATTTTAATGATCTAACAAGAACGAAAAATCATGCGTCAAGCGTAGATTATGTAACACTTTCCAACACTTCCTAAATTATTATACAAATCTTTATCGTAGGGTGAAAGATGATATCTAAGTAAACAAGATCACCCAGCCGGAGCACCAACCTGTAAGGGTTTGCGGCGTAAAACCTCCGGCGGTAGATTCCCCTTCACCACCCAGCAATATCAAAGCTCAAAGACAAACCCGAAACAAGGGTTGTTGGAATTAAATCAAAACAAAACAACAACACTCCACCAACTTAGTGAGAAAACGCTGCTTCACGCAGGGAACTAAAATAAATAAACGAAGCGAACCGAAAACAGAATACTACTAAAGCTAATTTACAAACTAAGAATTATAAGAGACTCTAAAGATAGATTGGTTACATCTGTCTCACTAAACCTAATTCTAAAGCTAAAAAAACCAAAAACAAATACATAGCCTCCCATACAAGGCAATTACTCTAAAATACAATTACTAATTATATAGCTACTGAAATCACAAAATTTACAGCAAAACAAAATAAAAAACAATAAAAATAACAATAAAATTACAGAGCATCTCACCACGGAGAGTTACAGTATATTACAAATGAAACATGAGATGTGAGCAGATAACTTGCTACCCATATACATACACAACTGAAAATGCAAAAGTCAATGTAGATCAGCAGAATTTACAACATACAGTTTGATATAGTTTAGTTCACCTCCGCAGAAACCAAGCTATCAAATGAGGTCTCTTTAAAAATCACTCATCAGCCATTCACTTACCGAGATCCAATGAAAGCACCACAGCTTACAAGATAGCAATAGTCCATAACTGTAGTTAAAGTAGCAGCCAGAATTTAATGTCAATGTTATTTAACAAGTAAAGTCCAGATATGCCACAAAAGTCAATTGCAGGAATTAATTCCAGCATTAAAATCACACTGAAAAGTATGAAACAGGAATAAAAGCATTAAAAGAATCATTCACAGTTAACGTTCCAGAATATATTAGCAAACCGACTGCAACAGTGACAGCTGAAGAAGAGCCAACACAGTAAAGCAATACTTTAACTAAAGAGTAGTCGCACAACTTTAACTAAGTAGAAACATTATCACTGCAACTTGCAAGGATTTAAAACAAGTACCACTGAAAAGCTATAACAACTAATTAGTCTTGGAAAACTGAAGAGCAGGTGCATAAAAGAGAACAGTCCAACGCATTACAAAAGCTCATTCTATCAAATGGCTGAAGTAAATGAGTGAAGTCCGTCATGTCCATAGTCTTAACCGCATAGTCTTAGTCGCATTAATATGTGTAAATGATGAAGGATACTACATGTAATGATTTATACTGCAACATCACTGCAACTTGTTGAAGAAGAAAACCAGCTGAAAGAACATTGATATAAAGATAAACAGGAAAGTCATACTTGAACACCGCTTTAGCAAAGCCTTAACAAAATAAAACTAAATCTATGAACTCGATAAGGATTAACGTGCAAAGGTTGGAAATGGCAACGTCCCAATTCACAACTAACTTATAGTTCATAAACAGTAGTTACACCATGACTCAATTAAAACTTATATCTAATAAAAGAATATAAATCATTCAACTTATTATAGTTTAAAGTCAGACGAGCAAAATATTGAGGATTTAAGATGACATTTTTTAAGTTCCACCCTACAGATTTATCTCTGTCAAAAGTGAAGTGTTCTGGCATTAAAGAGCATTTACCAAAAATGAAATGAAAAACATCTCCTTTCTTGCCACAGTCACAGAGGTCATTTCTACGTTTTCCTATTTTATAGAGGAAACTTGGAAAACTGCCATGACTAGAAAGATAATAAACTAAAATTTGTTTTCTACAGATAAATTCAGTGTTAACATTCTTTAAGACATTATAGGTATCCCTACCATCCGCTGAAGCTATCCAGGACTGCTGCCAGGTATCAATCAACTTATCCCGATAATACGGTTTCAGCAAAGAGACTGGATATAAAATTTCAAGTAACGGAGCATGAGAGTCAGCAGAAGTGGCCCGCTTTGCTAAATCATCTGCCCTTTCATTACCATGTAACCCGGCGTGGGCCTTTATCCATCCAATATAGATTTGTCTGCTACCAGCGGCCAGAAACTTTTTATAAATAGAGTGTTCAAATTGATTGTTGGGAAAAGCCCTAAATATTGATTTAACAGAGGAACTACTATCCGAATAGATACGAACTGAGTTATGAACTGAATTTACAAACCATTGTAATGCATTATCCAGGGCCGTTAACTCGGCCTGATAAACAGAATTCAGACTTCTTAACTTCACTTGATGATCATATATGTAATCGCCCTTGTGAAAGACTGTAAAGGCCGAGCCCACGTTATTGTTCGTCTTCGAGCCATCTGTGAAAATTATAGGATCAAACGAAAAAGGAACTTTATCAGTTACTGGATCCAGCTGGTAGACGTTCTTTATGTTCAGATATTCAGTAAAGTCAAAGGTATGCATTCGTGGCATAAAATCCGTATTCTTCAACGTAGTGTCACCAATTTTAATACTACCCGTGCCTTGCATAAATGCGAGTTTCTCAGCCTTATTTTTCAAATTATAATAAATAGGAGGTATACCAGATAGTACACAAAGCGCTTCAGTTGATGTTGATCTATAAGGTTTTAAAATCGACAGTATGCCCATACGTTGGCACGAACTCAGTCTTTTCTTAGCCGGGATATGTAAATCATGAATCCATACTTCGTAACCATATGAGATCTGTTTTTCAATAACACCAATGTACCATAATTTTAGATAGTGCGCTTCCAAACCTCTATGACGACAGCCAACTTTCTTCATGTTAATAGTAAACTCTAGAATCCTTTCTCTAACATATTACAGGTGACATAACCAATTAAATCTGCTATCAAGGACCAAACCAAGATACATTACCGAGTCCTCCACTGGGGCAGAAACGCCATTCAATTTAAAGATTGGACGTCTATTTTCTAAATTAAAACTTCCAAAAAGCATGGCTTTCGATTTTTGGGGACTTAGATTTAAATGTAAACTTACCGCCACATCACTGAATCTCTCAAGACAGCTGTTTATCCTATGTTCTAGCTGAGCCCTCGTATCTGCTCCCTCCAGGATCACAGAATCATCCGCGTATGACACAATGTAACGTTGATGAACCCTGTAAGTCTTGATTATATTATCAGCTACAATAGACCAGAGGAGGGGCCCGAGGCACGAACCCTGCGAACACCCTTGACAGGCAATAAACCATCGTATACCATTTGAAAAGTCAAAACCGATAAGGCGATGACTTAAATAATTCTTTAAAATGTCTTTCAAATAGTTTACTATAGGTAACTGAGTGATCAGTGTGACAAGAACTGCCCATTGCATAGCATCAAAGGCGCCCTCGACATCTAGGGATACCATTGCACAATATTTGTAATCCAACAGCATTTCTTTGACATACTTTTTGACCTGCATGACTGCACTCACCGTGCTTTTGCTTTCTCTAAATCCGTACTGATTCTGTGCTAGAAAGCCCAAGGACTCCAGCTTAGTTATTATCCTCGTCTTAATCAGTCTTTCCAAAATTTTCCCAGAATCGGAAGCAAAGTAATGGGTCTGTAGGCCCGCTGTGAATGAGGCGGTTTATTTCGTTTACGAAAAAACAACACTATTCCCTTTTCCAGCAGTTCGGGAAATAAGCTAGAGCCAAGCATCTTGAATACAATCTGCACATCAGGACTGTGAAGCCGCGGCAAAGTTCTCTAACCACTAAACCATCTATCAAATCGTATCCGGGAGCCTTACTAGTTGACTGTTGAGACAAGACGTGAAACAATTCTCGACGTGTAACAGCCGAGAATTCAGGGTCATTATCGTATACTGTATTAGGATTAAATTCATGAATAACATCCGGTTGACTATCTATCTTGAAATGTTCATTCATTAGACTATTGGCAACATCATCAAATGAATCAAATACAGTAGCGTTCTCAAGTGTGGTGAAAATTAGATCAGAAAATTTAAGGTTTTTCCCTCTTATATACTTATACAACGTTCCATATGTATCAGAAGTTTTTTCGCAAAAACTGAACCATGAATTTGTTTTAGCCTCTCTTACATGTTTTTTATAGAGATTCCTTGAAGTAGTGAAAGCGTCTCTATAATCCTGATTGTTTGGATTACGAACATGTCTTCTGTAAATAGCATGGAGTCTGTTTCTCTCAACACGAAGTTCTTCGGTGAACCAATGAACTTTTGCTTTATGGCTCAGATAGCCTTTTCTGAAGCATCTCTCCATGGTAAAAGAAAGTTTTTCATAAAACTCTGCCATCCAATTTTCAAGTGCATCACAATTGTTCACCATAAACAGCTGTTCTAACAGAGTATCAGCAAATGACCTAAAAACCTTTTTAAACTTATTAAAATTCTTATTTTTGTTTTATATCTAGACCTAGTCTTGATGACAGGAGAGCAGTCAAGTGAAAAGACAATATACCTATGGTCACTATGTGAAAAGTTCAAAGAATCCACTTCCCATGAATTCAAAAGGCACACAATATTGTCACCACCTAAAGTTAAATCAGGGCGACCTCGAAGATTACCCTGCACAAAAGAATGTTCTGCATTCGAATCGTTCATAATTGAAATCTTATTGGGAATTAAATATTCCAATGGAGTTTCTGCTCTATCATCATCTCGAGCATAGCCCATGGCCTTGCGATTTACGTTGAAATCCCCACCAATCAGCACATTTGAACAATCCGTGAACAAAGGCACCCACGATTGTAGATCATGTTCAATATCGCCTGAGGGAGCGGAGTATTGAGAGCCGATGTTAAGTACTGAATTGTTCACATTAAAATTAACAAACACCACGTTATCTCTGATCAGCGAACCTATACTCACATAATCCCGGTTAGTTATAGTTACCATAGCTGTGTTACTAAAGAAAGAAAAGTAGGCCAGTCCGGGGGAATAGAGTCCGCTACACCCCTAAGGATGTAGGGATCCTGAGCCAGAACAATATCAATGTTATGTTTAGAACATAGTCAACTAAAGCCTCATTGGCCTGTTTACAATGATGGAGATTGATTTGTAAAATTTTAAGACCCGCATTGACACCAGGAGACCTAGTGCAACCTCATAAACTTTTTACCAACAATGACTTCCTATGATCTTGAAAAACTGGACTATCCGCTCTGTGTTCTACATCGCCATCAGGATTTGAAAAATAACAGTTACTACATCTCGCCTGCTCCGAAGAACATTTCCTAACTGAGTGAGGTCCCGAGCACTTCACACATCTCTCTTCTCCCTTACAGTTAAATGACTGGTGCCCGAAAGCCTGGCACTTGAAGCACCGCGTTATTGGAATGAAGTCTACTACACGGTAGCGTTCAAATTCAACACAGATCCTTTTTCGTGTCAGTAACAATTCTTTAACCTCTGTGTCAACATCTATCATGCAGTTTGTCCTACCAGCACGAGTCGGCGTCTTTCTTATAATTTGAATGTCACGCTCTCTGTCGCCAATCAACTTTCTTATCAGCTCTCTGGTATTCGAATCGAGACTAGGATCCGCTATCCTATCAAGTACACCACCACAGACACTCTGTCCCAGCTGAAAATCAGCGGTCATCTTGTCCAAAGCACCCCTCAGCATACCTTCATTCACCTCCGGCTCAACACTCAAAATCAGTAGACGCTCCCTCCGCTTCCGGGGAATGTTCACCTTGACCCTATCCTTCAGCTCCTCTCTGGAAGATATCAGATTCTTCATTTTCATCGAATCCTGTTTATCTCTCAGTCTAAGCATGACTTGCCCTGCCTTTGTCACTACCACGTCCCTTGGCTTTGGGGCATCCTCTACCTCTCTACACATATCCCTCAGTTCCTTTTTCAAAACTTCCAAGTCCTGATCCTCATTCAAAGGAGCTATTACCACCGTAAAGTCATCCGGAGGAGTAGGCCGCTGATTCCGTAATGGCGTCTCCTCAGCTGCACCCATAGAATGTTTTGTAATCTTGGACGCCAAATCCTCATACACCCTATAATTTTCTGTCAAGGCCTGTAATTTCGTCTCATAGACAACATTTTCTTTGAAAACCGAAATAGTTCGTAGTGAAATAAAGTCTGTTATCTTTTTTAAGTTAGACATAGCAACCTGAGTCACCTTATTTTGTCTAACTCTCAAAACTTCAAACATGTCATAGATCCTTGAATTAAGAAGTTGGACAGCTGCCGGAAAATCCATTGTGTCCGCTTCCTTCAACAAATCATCAAAATTATCCATCCAAGACTAAAACTAAAACTACTCCTACCAAAAAGACCAGCCCAAAAAGTAACTTCACAAAAACCCGTGACTCCACTGACAACAACGTACTCTACCTACCCGGAACACAAAAGCACTTAATCACAATGTCAAAGACTCAGAAAACCACAAAATACGCCAACAACTGTAAAATTACCAAATACCAGAAATGTTTAGGCAACACACAACGAAAAAACAAACTATTGTTGTATATAAAGGCCACCTTAATGTTGTCGGCACAAAAGAAATTGATCCAAAATGAAAAATAGAATGAGAAAGGCTAATAACCGACGATATATTACTATCCAAAACTATCACCAGTCATGTGACAGACTCAACAAGTGATCCCCAACAACGACACCCACAAAAGAACAAGAAAAACGAATTAAACACGTGACCAACAGCCAAAAGCAAAGCCAATCAGCAAATACACCACCAACATGTGACCCAAAACTGCTCACAAACCTGCCCAAAAGCCCCCGAAAAACCAAGGAAGAAAAACAGGCTACCGAAATGACGCAGAAGCAAAACACAGCGAAGCTTTACACCTGAAAACAACAAACTAACATATGCAATCCTAATACGCAGAATGCAAAACGCAAGACGCAACACCTAGTAAAAGTTAGCAGCCAAAAACAGCTCAACCCTGGCAACTGCCAAGATGGCGATCAAAACAAAACGCCGTGAAACGCCCACCGAACAAGAAAAATCATCAAAACTTGAAAAATACTGTAAACAAATGAATCAAAGACAAGAATTAGATGGGTAAGAGTTAATTAATTAATAAAGAAATTAATTATTAAACAAGTACTTTAAGGTTACAAATTTGCGTGAAGCTTGCCGGAAAGAAACAAAGTTCAGAATCAAAGAAAATATTGTTAAAAATACAGGATAAAACACACTGAAATATTTAAATATGATTAGTTAATGGGATTATGTAAGAAATAAAACTGCTGAGTAAATAATTACCACTTAACATGACTTCGAAATGAGAGCTCACAGAAACACGTCAAACACCGACCAAAGCATAGGGGAATCTTATCTAAGTAAACAATTTGGAAAACGCATAACATATTTTAAAATCCAATTTCACGAATTATCTACAATATTTGAAAAAGTATCCGAACTCTTTTGTGCAGCCCTGTATATGATCTATAGATTTGTATATATACTAAATGCAATGCTAAATTTTAGTTCAGTTAGGAAACGTGTAGCACAGTTTAAAACTTCCCTTCTGGAGTTTCTGTCAATAAACGGAAATGTGTTCGCGAACTTTTGTGCTGCCCTATATACGATCTATACAATTTATACACACCAATTAATAGACAACAAATGAGTTAAATTTAAAAACGCATTCAACAACTGAAAAAGAACTTCCAGCAATTATTATTAACAAGCAATTTTTTTGTGTGTCCCTGTTAATGCACGAGGAATGCTATACGCACAATATTCTATAGTAAGTCTCTTTTAATACACCTTAGTGATATATATCAATTTCAATATGTTTGAAAAAGTGAAACATTATTAAAATAAACCGCAAATGATTTTTCATCATAGACCGTCATGTAACGGAATTGTTTTGAGTGTCCCTGTAAAAAAAAACTATAAGTGCTGCACACTTCATTTTCAATACCGAACTTGCCATAGTAAACCTCAATAACATATATCAATTGCATGACAATCCGAATATATTTACGTGAGTAGCACGGACAGACAGACAGACAGACGAACGGCAGACAGACAGACAATCCGAATTCATAAACATTTTTCAACTTTGTTGGAAAGTGTTAAAAATGCTCAAAAATCAATAATATTACGATATTATGGTCCCCTGAATTTAGACACCACTTTTTCTAAAAGTTTTCTTTGACTTATTTAATCTGAGAAAAATAGGCAGATAACATAGAAATTATTGGTATTCAAATTTTAGGGACTTTACAAGCGCTGAAAAGATTCCACCTAGGTTAACCGCCATTTTGGTGTCAGCGCATAGGCCTAGTATTCAGGCGGCGGTAGGTAGTCTAAATCCAAAGAAACCGCCTTCTATTATCAAAGATGCTACAGAAAATAAATCTAAAAAAGTTATCAGAAAATGCTTGTGGTATTTTTTTTTTTTTCGATTAAGTTAGTTTATTTCATATCTGTTATTTTTGTATAAATATTACTGGTGACAAATATAATGTTTCCGGTATATTTCTTTATAACATCTTAATTTCATTTTATGAAACTTTTGGATAAACCCCAAATACATTTTTATATATAACATTATAAATATTTAAGGAAGAGTATATAAATTACACTTTTTAACACTGCAATAAAATTTCTGGTGGAAGTTATAGATTTAGTGGGTTAAGCTTCTTGGAAGTGGCAAAGCCTCATCCAATTTCCATACTTATGAGAAAAATTTTCCTTAAAATCATTTAACGCCTTTTCAGAATTATGACACTGTAAAAATATAGAATACTTAATAAGCTATAAATGAAGCATGTAAAGCGCAAATTAAGAACATGTTAGACAAAATTAGTCAAACATCCTCAGTTTTCCCTATATTATGATTATTTAATGCTTCTTTTATAAAAATGAAGACCAAATAGTAAGTAGAAAAATAATAATCGAAAATTTATTTAATTTTTTACATATAATGCTAAATATTGAAGTGAGACGGTCTACTGCTATTACATAAGAAAATTTTAATGCGATAACGAGGGAAATATATATATATATAATGTACATACATAATTAAACATAACAAACATATAAAATTTAATTTAATTTAGAATATTTTATGTATAAAATAATCTCCTATATTTTTTTACAATAGTTATTTATTTATTTTCTGAAATATTTACTAATGTTTTCCTCGAAATTTCTGAAAATTGATTTCCAATATCATCAGAATTATAGGAATATTTTTATTTGAATGCCACGTTTGTTAGTATGAATATTTATCTCTTTTGTTTGTAGTTTCTAATAATTATGATGTTCTGTAATGCTTCATAAAATCGTTGGAAAACAATAAATAATATTATTACATCTGAGATCTGAGATTTCAATCTTTCTTTCTCCACCTCTCAATTTGAATAAAATATTTCCTTTTTAAAAGTAAATTTATTGCAATGGCTTTGCAATGGCTATCTTTAGATTATCATTTACGTGCTTGGAATTTATGCGCTTTTTCTAAGCTCAAGTGTTTTTAGTAAGCTTTCTTTTTAAATTCCTACTATTAGCTCACACTCTCTCTCTATATATATCTTGTTGGAATTTTCAATCGTTAATAAACTATTTTCTATTCATCCATTCAAGTTCAAATAAATTTTTTTAAACTTGTACTATATGACAATTGATGTTAATACAGTTTTTTCAAATATAAATTCATTAATTTAATTTAATTAATTAATTTTAATTTTATATTTCATTTCTGTTCAAAAATATAGACTCACTCCATATTTATAGTCTCCCTTTACACGTAAAAAGATAATGGGCTGTTCACGGACGAAGATCAGGCGGCTCGCGGACGAAGGAGACTATAAATGTGGAGTGAGTCTATACTTTTGAACAGAAATGAAGTATAAAACTAAAATTAAATAATAAAATTTAATTAATTAATTAATATTTGAAAAAAACTGTATTATCGCTAACTGTAACATTGCTATGGCACTTTATTGTGAAGTTTGGTAATTTTTGAAACTCAATGTTTGAAAAACGGCATAATCATTAGATTTTAAATTTATATCAAGAAAAATACAATTTTTTTACCTTTCTAACGCAGTTTGTCTAACAATTTTGTGAGAAATACTTTTCGAGCTATTCATTTTTGGTATTTTAGCTATTTATTTTTTATTTAATTTTTAATACATTTCAAAAATTTCTCTTATGTAAGATATTTAGCAGGATATAAATTTAGGAATAAATACCGTCAGTGGCGGAGCGTGTAGATCGCTGGAAAAAAATTTCTATTTGACCTAAGTAGGAATTGACTTTTAAAAAAAATTATATTACTTGTTTTGATATTGTGTTTTTAACACTTATAATAATTCTATTTTATAATCAGTGAGTTCATGGATACGGCTTTAGTCTATGTTTTCACGTCAAATAATATGATTTGAAGGTAATTTTTTTTTAATTTGTAAAGTGCTTAATCATCCGATAATAATAATTAAAATAAATTAAACAAGAAAGTAAAATCATGCATCAAGCATAGATTATGAAACATTTCCCAACATTAAAAAAATACTTTTAAAAAATCTTCGCTGTTTAATAAGGTAAATAAGAAACCTAAGTAAACATTTTAGAAAACTCAAAGCACATTTGAAAACCAAATTTCAGCAATTACAAGTCATACACGGAAAAGTACTCCAATTCTTTTGTGTAACCCTGTATATAATCTATAGATGTGTATAATCTCTATAACATGCTACAATTTAGTAAAGTAAGGAAACACATAACACAGTTGAAAATTAACATTCAGAAGTTTCTACCAATAGACGGAAACATATTTAAATCCTTCTGTACAGCCCTGTATATTACATTAAGATTTTTATACACGCCACATATTCAGCTAAAGTTTAATTCAGGCATATACACACTGTAAACTACTGAAATCACACTTCCAGAAATTATCATACATAAGTGGGTCATGTATCCAGTTATTTGCGTAGCCCTCTATATGATTATATTTATATTCAATAAACATCTTTTAGTATATTAAATATATTTCACGTTCGAAATGCTTAACTCGGTTAAAAAAAAAGAACCTTTAAGCAATATACACCGATACACAGAAATAATTAAGAATTCTTTTGTGTAGCCCTGTATATGATCTAGAGCATTTATACATACCACATACTATGCAAAAATTTAGTTAAAGACATACCTAACTGAAACCGCACTTCCAGCATTTATCGCTTATAGACAATACTTCGCATACAGTACTATATCCGAAATCTTTTGTATGTTCCTGTAAATGAACGATAAATGCTATGCACATCATATTATACACCAAGTATCGTGTAGTAAACCTCAGTAATGTATATCAATTTCATTATATTTGAAATAGGGCAACGCAATTAAAATAGGCTGCAAACAGTTTTCTCCGTAGATCATTATGTGAATGAATACTTTTGCGTGGCCTTGTAAATGGATGATAAATGCTTTATACTCCATATTCAACAGAAAGCATGTTTTAGTACACCTCACAAATTGATATCAATTTCATTATGTTTGCAATAGTGTAACATGATTAAAATGCATTTTTCCCATAAACCATAATATAAGGGAATTCTTTAGACTTTCCCTCTAAACTAATTATAAGTGCTATACGTGCCATATTCGATATTAAGCATCTTGTAGTGCACTTCAGTGATGTATATCAGTTTCAAATATATTTAAAATAGTGTAACATCATTAAAGCACACTGCCGAGGATTTTTCCCATAGACCATAATGTAACGGCATTCTTTTGAGTGCCCCTATAAATGAAGTATAAGTGCTACATAATCATTTTTAATAACGGACATGGCATTACTTATATCAATAACATATATCAAATGCATGGCATTCCGAGTATATTTACGTGAGTTAGAGCACGGATAGACACCGACTATAAGATATTGTTTCTAACTTTTGCATTTTGTGACAACCCTTTATTGTTATCCGCTCGTGGTTGCCAGATTTTCCTCCTTTTATCTTCAGAAATTCCGAATTGATACCGAAAGATTTTTTGCTTTAAAAAATGTCTGTCATTAAATAAAGCAAGAATTAGTATTCGGAATTTGTTGTATTAATTGGAAATTTTTGAATAAAAAAGGAGGCTGCGCGAACCACAAAATTCCATTTGAACTCAAATGGAATGACAGGACCTGTTTGCCGAATATGCTCGGGAAGCCCATGCTTACTCAAAGAAATACAAAGGGCCCCAAAAATTTACTTTTCAAGGTAAATTTTTAGGAAAAAAAATTTCAATCAGGTTAAAAAATTCATTTTTGTTCTTACAAAACTTTTATCTAAATTGTGAAGCCCCTGTTTCAAAAGTGTTATTTACTCGAAATTTTGATGGTAAAATTTCAAATTGTTGCAACATACGAAAAATGGATTTAGCAAATAACAAAGCAATTGGTAGAATTAGGGGGGGGGGGGAGGTGAGTAACGTCGGGCTTCCCCTAGTTCTATGTCCTAAGCGGGCCAATAGAATGAATGACTAAAACTGCGGGTCAGGTCGTCCTCGCATTAAATTGGGTTAACTAACCCGACGTTAAACTCTAATCTACATTCGTTTAGATCCCATTTTTACTGATCTTGCTTTTTTTGACGCACAGTAGACGATGATGTATTAAAATTTTTGACGTGTCCTTATTACATTTAGTGTGGATATCATTGATTACGTAATCGTGTTGTTTTCAAAGGTGACATAAAAATATGTAAATTTGGTTTGCTGGCAGTGTTTACCTAAAGATGTCACGTCGGCATCAAGAAGCCCATTGATGAATAGCCCACTGAGACACTTGATTAGCATCGCATGAGCTACAGCATAAAATTTCAACCAATAGCACCGTGGTCAAATTTTTAAATAATTTGTGCGTGGTCTTTTTGTATTGGGTTGTTCGAAAGTTCTTTTCGTTTGCAAAAGTTAGTTCGTACCGGAAAATTTTGTCATTTAATTATTAGACATTAATTCCGATATCTAGCGTATAACAAAGGTGCCAAGCTCTCACTAATCTTCCGTAATATGTGGAATAATTTGACCCAGTTTAACAACGTTTCGAACCAGAAAAATATTTTTTTTTCAGATTTTTACATGGAATAATTTAAATTTCATTTCTTAAAAAAAATTCTGGTGCAAAACGTATTAAACCTGGGTTTAAATTAATCCACATATTACGGAAGATTAGTGAAAGTGTGGCACCTTTGGTATAATAATTAACAAGCAGAATTTCCCGGTGCGAATTGGTTTTCCCAAACGGAAGAAACTTTCCGAATAACCCAATGCGTTTACAATTCCTAATTAAAACAAATGCTGTATCGGAAAGCTTCTAGTAAAGCTTGTATAGTTTTTGTAATTGGAAGAATGTTTCTAGATACTCGCCCATACCTCTCTTTTGAATCACCCTTTATAACATTTTGCAAACGTGGTCACAGTCTCCCGAATAGAACAAGCGTTGAAAGCGGGAGACTGTAGTTGCGTGATCAACAGCAGTGAAATACTAACATATTACAACTTTACAGAAAGTTGTTTTTTATAATCATCACCCATATCATCATATAATTATTACCCAAATATCACCTATTTGGAAAATGGATTTGCGCGATTCCGATAGTTATGAAAGTGAAATAATTGTTGATATGCAGTGTTGCCTAATTTAGCGGATTTTTAATTCAGACATTCCAAATTTATACCAGAAAAATTTGAATAGTAATTGTTTTTTTATTAGAAATTATAAGTTTTAGGGGGAAATTATCAATTTGAAAATATAAAAAAATCTCATAGGGTTAATGTTATACATACAAGAAAAGAAAAAAGATTCTTCCAAGCGTTTTACCTCTAGCTGAAAGGAATTTTATTTAATAAACTAGGGGGTTCTGACCCCTACGAGCTACGCTCAACAACCCCGTTCTGACACCAGAAACTCTAAAAACAGGCTAATTTGATCTACTCTAAAATGATTATAGAAGATTGAATTATAATTAAGCGACCAGTGGCTATCTGTTGTAATCGGATTTTCATTCATTTTCTTTCCATTGAGGGATTTTAAGGACGAATCAACTGCTGTCGAAAGAACTAACAGCTGTTTTCATGATTGATTAAATAAGATCAATTAAACAATTGAAAATCAACTTGTGTAAAATGGCTAAGTAAAAGAATGTCGCTGCATCGAGGAATTTTATAATGATGTTATAAAAAACTGGGTATTTATCGTTATCCCGTTGACCACTATCCAAAAAAGAAAAAAACTGTCGCCAAGATATAGGATTTAACGCGAAAAATGCGTTACCGTGGCGACACATTCAATTGACATCAGATGCGTTACACGTGTTTGTTATGTCATCGAGAGACTTTTATTCGACTTGACAGTACTTTTAATAATATTTTATCAATTTATTAGTTATTTCGCTAATTTAAATAATAAATACGACCTTAAACGGCGCCACCATGATATTAAAAGAGAAAAAGCGTTGAAAAAAATGTTGCTATGCGTAGTTACGCACAACAGATCCGTTTCAACTGACGTCATAAACACTTATCCATCAGCCGAGGGGGATAATTAAGAAAAATATTGTAAATAAATAAATATTTAAGATTACTTTTTTCTCTTTTCATTAATGTATTATAAATTTTATTATTTAAGATTACTGATAATTGACACTTTAGTGAGTGGGGCTTTAGATTCCAATGGCAACATTCTTCCATTGATTTTTTGGGCATTAGTGTTTAGTAAATAGTTTGGCGATAGTTTTTTTTTTTTTTTTTTTTTTTTTTTTTTTACTGGAAAGTTGTGAACGGTATAATAATGAATAAGTAAAGAAAATTGCTTTCAGTAAGATGTTTTAAATGTATCGTTTCCAATATGACGTAATTTTCAAAGTTTTCCTCCTATTATTAAACGTAAAAATATAGTTTTTAATTGAAGGGAAATACTATTATTAACGCCTTTTTTAAAATTTTCAATAATAGGTAAAATATTTTGTCGAAATAAATTAATCCCTCATGTAAATATATTTTTTAATTGAAACTGTTTGGCAATATTGTTATTTGAGCATTTTAAATACGACGTAAGTTTCCCCATTTAGTGCTTTGAACGCATAATAATTTAATTATTTCTCTTTTTAATATTCACACGCAAGTATATTTTTTATTTTCTACAATTACTGCTTTTCACACGTGATCATTTAATTTTTAAGTTTTATTTCTGTTTTTGATAGTCGCGTGTAAATACATTTTTTAATTGAAAGGGAATATTATTATGTGCGCTATTTTACAAATTGGCAACAATTCAAATAATGAACATTTTTGAAATATGA
Organism: Maratus michaelseni; assembly: GCA_963931845.1. Classification (NCBI taxonomy): domain Eukaryota; kingdom Metazoa; phylum Arthropoda; class Arachnida; order Araneae; family Salticidae; genus Maratus; species Maratus michaelseni. The sequence goes on from OZ007598.1 coordinate 5,618,097, forward strand.
AGTAAATCTCCATCAAAATAATGAAAATTTGAATAAAAAAGTGAAATATAACCTCAAAAAGAAAAACAAAGCACTCAAATAAAAAATAATTGCAGCCTGCACACCGCAAGCTTGTCAACGATATTCTTTTAAATTATGGTTAAATTCCTGTGCATAGTTTTCGTTCCAATAAAACTTTTTTAAGAGAACTTTTTTGTCCAAGAATGGACAAAATCAATTCACATCGTGCTCAATGGACAAAATCTTCATTGACAGCGGCCACGGCGGTGCTTACTTTTTTTTAATGCAGAGAGATATAAAATTATACAAATCCGAGGGTGTACGCTGCCGTAGGCAGTAGGGCCTCCAACATTAGGTTCGTTTGGAAATACTTTTGTTTAAAAATATAAAATCATTCAACACTGATTTTAATTATATTTAAGGGGGCCGGAACACAAAAATCTTCAAATATTTGAAAAATATTTTATTATATTAAAACATTCTCTGTTTTTGTCCGCTTAAAATGACGTTTAAATCATGTTTCTATCTTAAATAGAGCAAGATATTTTTTTTTTTTCAAAATCTAGCTTTCAAGTAGTGGTTGTCATGGTAATGTTTTTGCGTTTTTCTGCATGATGGGTTCTTTCATGCATTCTCGTCTTTAAATCGCTATAAATCAAAAACAATTAAACATAAATGGTTCAAACTTGGAACAGGTCTTTTTCAGTTATTTTACTTAAATTTTGATTCAGCAAATTTGAAAAAAAAAATTTACTTTTGAAAATATGATTTTTTTTTTTAAAGTTACATCATTTTTTTAAAGTTTTTACTTTAAATATTTTTAATTTTTTTTTAATTAATATTTTTCAAAATGCTGAATCAAAATTAAAATTTATATATTTCTGTTTATTTAAATGAAAAAAAATTGAAATTCTACAATTCGACTTATAACGAGTTTAAATGACTCCCCTTTTTTAATAAATTTTAAATTTAAAAAAAAATTAAAGATATGAGAAGTTTTATCATGTGATTTTGTTTACAAATAATATGGTTAACCATCACAAAAAAAAAAATCAAAATTTTAACTCAATAAATATATATATTTTTTAATGTATCCCGGACCCCCTTAAAGTTATTATCGCGGGTACGGGACACGCCGAGCGATTTATCTAGTATTATATAAAGCAAAGGACTATTCAAACTTTCTGGTGATAATTCCAAAATGAATTTTCGCTTTTAGACGTTCAAAAACACTGAAAATGCTGCCCGCCCACAAAGTGATGATGCTTGTCTTTGTTCATGTATTCTTTAGAATATTTTGAGTAGTTGCGTGGGAATTCCGAAAATACGGATATTCTTTACAGAAGTGTGTTATTAACGTTATCATTAGATGCAATTTTCTACTACTGAATATTTAAGTGTTTTGTTATCTAAAAACAACCGTTTCAAAGTCATTGTCAATGAACTTACCTTCCAAGAGGAAGTATTTTATTCAAATTCAGAAGTGATGAATGGGAAGATGGTAATCTCTTGATGTAAGAACATTATTTATTGTTTCCGAATAATTTTATAAGGCATCAAAACATCTCGGAATAATTATGAAATCTTAAACAAAAGGAATAAATATATGAGTCATAAAGTCATGACATTCAAATAAAAGGATCCTTGTTTTACATGTTGTTGATGTTTTACATTATAAGTCATGACATTCAAATAAAAGAATCCTTGAATACTGCACAAATTTTTCATGATAATAGAATTTAATTCTGCGAAATGCTAGGGAAAGTTTTTTGCTATATATCTTTAGCTTGGTAGATAAAAAAGGCCAATGACATATTTATGCGTTTTCAGGAAGAAATGATATAACGATTATGTTTTCGGCACTTTCCAACATAGATGAAAAGTGTTCAGGAATTCGGTTTCTCTGGCCGTCTGTCTGTCTGTGTGGCCGTTTAACTCGCGTAAATACAGTAGGATTTCTACGTAATTGATATACAGTGATCTCTTTTTTAAACGCGATGTTTAGTAATTACTTTTTCGTACAACTATTTTAAAACAGCAAAATTCGATTTATAAATTCTGCGATTAAATAAGAAAAAATTAAAAAGAAACTGGTGCTGGAAAATAGTTACTGTGTATTGCGCATAAGTGAGAGGTAGCTGTATGTGATTTAGGTTTACTACAGCATGTTCGTTATTGAAAATGAAGTGTGTAGCTTTTATAGTTCATTTACAGGGGCTCTCAAAAGAATGCCTTTACATTATAGTATATGGAGAAAACTCGTTTTCGGTGTATTTTAATGATGTTGCACTATTTCAAACCTATTGAAATTAATATACATTATTGAGCTGCACTACGAGATGCTTACTATAGAATAGGGTGTGCATAGCATTTATCGTTCATTTACAGGGGCACACAAAACTTTGGTTACAGTACTGTCTATGAGCAGTATTTACTGGAAGTGCGTATCCAACTGTGATATCTGTTTTTAAATTTAACTAATTCTGTGCAAATGTTATTATATTTCAAATAAAGTGGAGAGTCAGAATACGTCCATTAGAATTAACTTTAAAATATACACTAAAACACTTTTTATTTTGCTTAAAAGACGTCAACATATCAATATAAACATTAAAGATGTTAAAATTTAAAATTTACATGTTTCGATTTGTTCATCAAATCGTCATCAGAATATACACAAACCACAAATACAATGTACATAAAAACCAGAGATTAAATTAATTAAAAACCAGAGAGTCTGAACAGTCACTATCGGAAAGAAGGTACAACGCCCTCTATACTTTTAATTTTAACACCGCTCTTAGATCCATCTACAGACCACATACCACTATTATTCAACCGCTCAACCCAAATCTTCCGAATATTAAATGACAATTGAAATGAATGAGTTTTTATTTTCAACTTTTTGTGAGGGAATCTATTGAAATTTATTTAAGAAGATCGAAAGCATGTAATGATACGTTGTCATTTAATATTCCGAAGATTTGGGTTGTGTGGTTGAATAATAGAGGAATGCGGTCTGTAGATGGATCTAAGAGCGGTGTTAAAATTAAAAGTATAGAGTGCGTTGTACCTTCTTTCCGATAGTGACTGTTCAGACTCTCTGGTTTTTAATTAATTTAATCTCTGGTTTTTATGTACATTGTATTTGTGGTTTGTGTATATTCTGATGACGATTTGATGAACAAATCGAAACATGTAAATTTTAAATTTTAACATCTTTAATGTTTATATTGATATGTTGACGTCTTTTAAGCAAAGTAAAAAGTGTTTTAGTGTATATTTTAAAGTTAATTCTGTGCATGTTATTTGGTGTGTATCAAATCTATAGATAATATACAGGTGTGCACAAAAAAATTCGAGTATATTTCCGCTTATTGACGGAAATTTTTGAAGGGGGATATTTAACTGTGTTATGGTTTCCTAAACGAACTAAATTTTTGCATACTAGAAGAACTGGTATACTCAGAATAACCTGTAGCTGGAACCATATGACTACGTGGATCTTTGAGTTCATTTGTATAAAATAGCACGTATATCATATCATCATATATTATAATACTATCAAATCTTGTCTGCCTGTCTGTCTGTATGCAAATTTTATCTTAAAAACGGCTATAACGATTTTGACGAAATTTTGATCTTACCGTTTTCGGGCACGAAAAGACCATTGGATTACATCACATGTTGGAGACAATTCAATTAATGGGTCATTTTGGGTCACTACGGGTCAAGGTCAAACTAATTATAGCTCTAAAACGGCTCAAACAATTTTGAGTAAATTTTGTATCGTACAGTTTTCGGGCACGAGAAGGACATTGCGCTAGCTCCCATGTTCGAGAAAATTTGATTAGTGGGTCATGTTTGGGTCACTGCGGGTCAAGTTAATTTTATCCAAAAAAGGCTCTAACGATTTTGACTAAATTTTGTATCCCGCCGTTTTGGATTACGGGAAGACCATTGGGTTGGATCACATGTTCGAGAAAATTCGATTAGTGGGTCATGTTTGGGTTCTGCGGGTCAAGCTAATTTTATCTAAAAAACGGCTCTAACGATTTTGTTAATTTTTTTATCCTGCCATTTTGGATTACGAGAATACCATTAGGTTGGATCACATGTTTGAGAAAATTTAATTAGCGGGTCATCTGTGGGTCACTACGGGTCAAGCTAATTTTATATACATAACGAATTTAACGATTTTGACTAAATTTTGTGTCCTACCTTTATCGGGCACGAGAAAGCCATTGGGCTAAGTCATATGATCAAGAAAATTCGATTAGTTGGTCATTTTGGGTCACTACGGGTTAGGGTCAAACTAATTTTATCTAAAAAACGGCTCTAACTATTTAGACTCAATTTTATATATGAAACAGTGAATAGGTTGCCAGAAAATATATTGCCAAATTCCCTTCTCTTGCCAGGTCCAGTTTCTTTATCTCTTCAAGGCTGGGAAAGTACCATTTTTTCCATTTATCCGCGGCCTTTGTCGTGGTTACCGGCAGGTCAGCTGCGATTGTTTTCCGCTATCTCTTCATAACCACATAAGTATTTTCCACCCCGTCTCCTGTCGCGTTTACTGGCGGGTTCAGCTCCCGGTGAATTTTGTAATTGTTTAAAGACTTTAATAATGGGGAGCAGGAGGATCATCTATTCTCTACAGACTTGGTTTCCTCGTCTGAGCTGTCCCTCTTAGGTAGTCAAAATTAAAATCTATACTCTGCCAGTTGCTAGTTGTGATGGTCACCTTAATTAAAGATTAAATTCGGCTAAATCTGTGTTATTCATCAACCAACTTATTGTGTACGAATTCTAACAAAGTAATATATCTCAACAATTTTCTTTCTTTCTGCTAACGAGCAGGGAAGATCGATCTATGCTCGGTCAAAATTAGCTTTGAGTTCAAATATCATGACCAATGACCAAAATGACCCACTAATCAAATTTTCTAGAACATGTGACCAAGCCCAATTGTCTTCTCATGCCCGAAACCCGTACGATATAAAATTTAGTCAAAATAGTCTGAGCCGTTTTCTAGCTAAAGTTAGCTTGACCCACAGTGACCCAAAAATGACCCACAAATCGGATTTGCTCGAGCGTGTGATTTTCTCGTACCCAAAAACCGTAGGATACAAAATTTAGTTCAAATCGTCTGAGCCGTTTTTAAGATAAAAATAGCTTGCCCATAATGACCCATGACCCAAATGACCCACTAATCGAAATTTCTCGAACATGTGACCTAGCCCAATAGTCTTCTCGTTTCCTAAAACTGTAGGATACTAAATTTAGTTTACATCCTCTGAGCCGTTTTTAAGATAAAATAGCTTGACTCAAATTGGCCCATGTTCAAAATGACCCACTAATGAAATTTTCTCGGACACGTGACCTCGCCCAACAGTCTTCTCGTGCCCGAAAACCATAGGATGCCAAATTTAGTGTTAATAGTCTGAGCCGTTTTTTAGATAAATTTAGCTTGACCCACAGTTACCCAAAAATGACCCACTAATCGAATTTTCTGGGACATGTGACTTAGCCCAATGATTTTCTCGTGCCCGAAACTCGTAGGATACAAATTTAATCCAAATCGCTAGAGCCTTTTTTTAGATAAAATTAACTTGACCCGCGTTGACCCAAAAATGACCCACTAAGGGAAAGTTCTCGAGCTTGTGACCCAGCCCAATAGTCTTCTCGAATATATGATGTAGGATTCTTTCACGCTATTCTGTTAAGTTGCACGAATTTGCGATAAGCAGACGATCGCACACAATTAGTCAGGTGCATGAACTTATCTTGTTATTGATTGTGGCACGTACAGTCGAGACTTAAATCATAGAGGCAAAAGGTTAAGTATCGCTTAAGTTGTAAACAATGTAATGTGTTATTTAACAAAATTTTCATTACATTGTTTTTTTTTTTTTTTTTTAACAGCAGCGAAGTGAAACAAAGGATTGTTCTGTGAGTTCGGCGTGCATATGAAACATTTAGTAATATATTTAGTAGATGTCACGTTATTGAAATCAATTACTTTAAATGGAAATGTGATTTAAGCAATCTCTTTGCACGCTTGATGCAGCTTTAACAGAAGTATAAACATTGTAATTTCATCACTTTTTTTCCCCGTTGAAGTTTTTCAATATAATAATTGATTTGAAATCTGGTGGAGATATATAACTAATTTTACCCCCCTTTAGGATAAGCATTGCCGTATGTGACTTTTTATATTTTTTGTACTATTATTTCCGAATAGCAATCTTTGTCTTATTTCGTGGAAATTCTGCGATTAGGTAAGGCGAAGATTATTATTTGGAAGAAGGTCTTAATTTGCGATGGAGCCAAAGTATTGTTCTCTATGTTTTTAGTAAAAATTTAAATAATGGCCAGATTTCACCGGAGCTTATAAACACTGCGCTCCGGAGCCCAGTGCAATAACTCCTCCGAAAAACGAATCCTAAATTACCCTTTCCTTTTCCTCCCATCTCCGATCTTTTGCCTTCATTTGTATATCAAAACACTTATAAGTGACGTAATGTGTCGCCCGCGTAAGTATTGGAGATGAAACGAGCTCGATTTTTATATCAGTCTTCGAGTTTGGGCATGCTCGAGTTCAATCTGTCTTAAATTCAAAATTTTATTTATTTCCATTTTAAATCATTTTAATGCTATTTTGAATAAAGAGTAAACAGAAATAGTCTTTCAATTCTGCATAGGCTGCAAACTATTCACTCTAAATAAGAAAGGGTGACTATTCACTCTGGAGGAGTGGATATTCACTCTATCGCAGAGTCAAAATTTGCCCAACCTCTTTAGAGTGACTATTCACTCTAGGCAAAAGTGAAATTTTTCACTCTCTGAAAGAGTGAATACTCACTCCCAAGAGGTGAATATTCACTCTAAACAGGGGTGGATACTCACTCTTTCAGAGGAGTGAATATCCACTCTTGCAAAAAGAGTGGGTTTTTTCACCCTGATAGGAGTGAATAGTCACTCTTTCATAGGAGTGGCTATCCACTCTTTCATAGGAATGACTATTCACTCTTGCAAAAGGAGTGGATTTCTCACTCCTTACAGGAGTGAATAGCCACTCTTTCATAGGAGTAAATGTTCACTTTTTATGGAGTGAATTTTTTTTTTTTTTTTTTTTTTTATGTTTCTTTTATGGGCATTTTAAAAGAATCATATATTTTAGAGCATGCAATGAAAATAGACACAAGCGTGGTAAAGATTTGAATAAAATACTTTATTGGCAATATTTATTTAATTCATAGTTTGTAACAGTAATTGAACACTTAAGGAAAAATTCAATTAGAGTTACATAATGAGTTAAATTAGATTACTGACAGAAATAAACTAAAATATTTTATTCCAAGTTTATCACTATTGTGTTTGCTTTCATTGCATGCCTTATAAAGATATGATAGTTTTAAAATGCCTATAAGGGCAAGTAATTAACCAAAATCTTAATCAGTTAATATTATTTCTTTCTTCACTGTAAACTGAAATGCCTGAAATTCAGACACTTAAGTGTCTGAAACGGATGGTTAAAAAAAGAGACACTTTAAAGTGTCTTAAAATTTAAGACACTTAATAGTGTCTGAATTTCAGACACTTGAAACGTCTGAATCGCGGCCATTTTTGTGGTCTGATTTGTGAGCAATTGGCAGCCATTTCTGACCACACTTTTTTTTAAAAGCATTAAATACAGCCATGTTTGACCACATTGAATCCTGAATAAATTTGAATAAATTTGACCATGAAGCAGGGCTGGGGTTTGTTACAGAAGCAGAACAGAACCAGATTAAAGCATGGACAAACTTGTTCATGACCCCCCTCCCGCGATTTTAGGGGCCCCCCAAATTTGGTATGCTATTTTCGTAAAACGCTTCCGACATTGTACAATCAATATTTTGACCTTTTAGAGTAGGAAAAATTTACAAAACAAAAAATATATTTATCTAAATACAATAAAATCTCTCAGTAGTGTACACCGCAGCATCTGTCTGCTATTCGGAGAAAACGGACTCTTCTGAATAACAGGCAAATTCCGTCGTGCTGGGGTGTCCGCTATTGAGAGGTTTTACTGTATTTAGATAAATATATTTTTAATTTTAAACTTATTCTACTCTAACAGTTCAAAATAATGATTATAATCAGTGCAATGTTGAAATAGATATAAACTATCAGCTGCACAAAAATTGCATACTAAATTTGAGAACCCCTAAAATCTACGGCCCAGTTTGCCCATGCTATAATCAAGTCTTGCTTCTGAAAGAAACCCAATACTGATTTATGGCCAAAATATGTATATGTATTCTAAAGCATAGAAAGTGTTTCATTTTTTGTCATAGTATAGAAGATGTGCACTAAAAGAATTCGAGGCCAGTGGTAACCCCCCCCCCTCCCCCTGCCCTTCTCACGTACTATCGCAAAAAATTAAATACATTCGATTACTTCAAATATATATATAAATACATGAACATATAAAAATACATGTTTCGATAATATTCTTTGTCTTCAACTTCATTCTACTCTAAAACTAAATACAATATTGATTATAACTTTTCTGTACCACCTTATTACACGAATGAAGTCGTTGAACACTGTTGTGGGCAACGACTTCTTCATTGGCGGCGCACATTAGTGTGGCCATTTTTTTTTTCTTAATCATCTTAGAATGAAAATTCAACTCTGCAATATTAGATTAAAACTGTAATTTTGTTTTAGAAGAACAATACCACTTTTCATCAAAATTAGCTATTTATCCTTCAAATGAGATTTTTTCAGATGAATAACTGTTGAAAAATACTTCTGCTGAATTGTTTAAAGGATCATCAAATTAAAACTGATATAAAATAAATATTTTGTACCATATAGTATGTTTTCTTAGTATAAAGTACAAGTTTCTATACTTGAAGTATGCTTTGATTTGTTTTAAGATTTGAATAGAATTGTTCCATAATAATAATAATAAAAATAATAATAATAGCAAATAGAGCTCTTTTCATTCTCTGAATATTTTATATTTTCATTTAAATACTAACATACGCATAAAAACTAGGTTTATGTTATGAGAATCTTATATATATATATATATATATATATATATATATATATATATATAAAGAAAGAAGGAATTTTTTTTTTTAATGTCAAAACATATTAAAATTTACTGAAAAACCTACATTTTAGATCTTGTACAATACAGTTAAACAGTCTAGAATTAAAAAAAAAATAAAAGAAAGAAAAAGAAAAATAATAGAATCAGTAAATTTAGATTCGGAATTTTATTAAAACAATGAAAACGCCTTAGGAAATTATTTAGACCACAAATATGCAAAAATGTAAAGATGTAAAAGTCTAGTTTTTTCTATTTTCCATTTTTAACCTTTTTACTAAAAGTAATTAATAAAAAAATCAATATTAAAATTAGTTTTCAATATCTCGAGTTTTGCAAAACCGAAAACTAAAGTTTTTAGCAATAAATCAAAGTAAATAATGATATATTTATTTACTTTTTTTAATTTTAACAAATCAGATTTGACGAAAATCAACCCCCCTCCCCCACAAAAAAAGGCTAAAAAGATTCCCCTCCCCCCCCCCGGATTCCGCATAATGATCAAAGCAACATTAAATTCCTTAACATATCAAAATGTTAAAAAAAAATAATAATAATAATAAAAAATAGACGTTTTAAACACAGCATTTTTTTTCAGCATAAGATTTGATAATTTTCTGTTATTGCTTTTTATAAAATGGCATATTTTAAAGTAAGTATATATATAATATATTACTGATATTTTTACAGTCAGAGTAACAACATATAATCACATTAAAAAAATGTATTTCTGAATTTCTTTTTACTTTTATCGGTTGGTGGAAAAAATATAATACGAAAATTATTGATTAATTTTTGTGTGAATACATAATAATAAAATCAATGCTATGAGTTAATCAATAATCCAGATTCTTTACAATAAAAAAATTTATTGATAAAGTGGAGATCTAAAGATATATTAAACAAATTTGTTATTTTTAAAAATTTTGAAAGTGATAAGAATTAATTGAAAATCATAAAAAAAATACACAAATCTTTTAACATTAAAATATATTTATTGGATTTAAAAAGATACAAATGTAATAAATAGACATTATTCTTATCAATTTAATTTAAATAGGAATTAAATAATAATACATAAGTAATAATATTCAAACAAAAGTTGTATTTGAAAACGAAAATTAATCGTTTTTTGTTTATAATCGCACTTACTTAAATTCTTGATTGAAAAAAAGTTACAGATACAATCCTTTTGAAACGGGGAAAAAAAAAAAAAAAAAAGACACCCGACTGCAAAAAAAAAAAACTCACCGGTTGGATTTTATAAAAATATTTAAACACTTCTGGCAAAACATAAAAAAAAGCACGGTTTCGCAATCCGAATTGTTGAAAATATCAAAATTCTTGATTGAAAAAAAGTTACAGATACAATACTTTACGGAAAAAAAAAACACACCCGACTGCAAAAAAAAACTCACCAGTCGGATTTTATAAAAATGTTTAAACACTTCTGGCAAAACATAAAAAAAGCACATTTTTGCAATCCGAATTGTTGAAAATATCAAAATTCTTGATTGAAAAAAAATTACAGATACAATACTTTTGAAACGAAAAAAAAACACACCCGACTGCAAAAAAAAACTCACCAGACAGATTTTATAAAAATATTTAAAAAGCACGGTCTTGGTGATGAACGGGAAAACACTATGCTGTAGGTTTCTCTGCAATGGAAGCATTCATTAAATAAATATAATTCCACAAATATAACGCACTTTTAAAACATCGAGTAATGATTAATATTCTCAAGGATTATACTCATATACGTAATTAAATTTTTTATATCAAGTTTGAAAATTCATCTTTTTTTGGCATTTTAAAACAATTACAGAGAAAACAACATTACAAATTTGCCCTTTTGCTCGGCGGTCAGAGGGTTAAGACACCCATACTGTAGCACACATGCAACTGTAACACACATTACTGTAACACACACATATTGAATAACACAAAAATGTAATCACATAATTTTTCGCTGTAAAAACTACGAACACGTACACCTCTTCTAACTACTAAATCGTTGAACTATATATTAGCCAATCAGCATACACATTTCCAAACAAAGAACGCAGTGGTCTTCTGCGGTCTGTTAAAAAAAAATAATAATTACGTCAGCATTTGCAAGGAAGCGAAAGCTTTTTATCAGCTGTCAGAAACTTTTTATTTACTGGCGTTAAATTTATCAATTATCTGAATAGTATACACTACAGTTGTTACATTTTCAGAGCGAGGGAAAATAGCTTAAAAAAAATATTTTGACGTAACACTTGCAAATAATGTATCGAATTTAAAAGAATTTAAAAGCAATTTACATACAACATATTTTTGCTTTAGATGTAGAAAATCCAAAATATTATTCCTTCATTAACTTTTGAAAGCCTTGATAACCTAATCTGTATTTTCATACACTTTATTAATGCTAGAGTGGTCACTATTTTGTATATACAACTTTGAAATCAGTGTTGCTAAACACAGTGTTGAATTCATGGGGTAGCCCGGGGGGGGGGGGGTTATCACCGGAACATTGGAATGTTCCCCCGGAAGATTTGAGATTTTATGCTTTTAATAGATAAAAAATGCAATTTCCCCCAGGAACTCTACAGTGTCCCCTCTGGGGCAACAGAAATCCCTCCCGGAGAAAAGTGTCTGAATTCAACACTGGTTAAACATTATATAGAGACCACTGATTGGTCTCATCATAATCTGAATTTTGCGATCGCTTATGGAAATTTGGAATCCCGTTTCTGTTTAAAATATCAACAAATAATTATTATTTTAAAAATTAAAATATGATATTAAATTGTTTTAAAAAATTATAAAACTTATCATTCCCGGTGAATTTATAATAATTAAACACCAAAAAAATAAGGGACTAAGATTTTTTTCGTCAGAGGGGGGGGGGGGCTCTGTCCCCCTGAATCCACCGTAGAAGTCAATTTTTAATTTTATTTCCCTTGTTCATGTGTTTGAATTTATTTGAGACGGGGACTCAGGGGGACTGAAAGCTTCTAACGAAGTAGATGGATATTCTATGACTAACAATATGTGATTTCACTTTAATTTTTGTTTTAAATATAAACTCTTATCTTTTGACCGTACTTTTCAGTAAATTAGCGCTATTTTGCAAAGTCCTATTATTATAAAATCATTCATGTTATTTCTGTTGTCAACATCATTTTTTCTATGAATTTACAAAACACACAACAACAAATGAGGTATCCTCCTTCGAAAGGTTTTGAAGCAGCTTCTGACATAGTACTACCCCCACATTTCGTTAAAACATGGTTTTTGATTAAATATTGCTATTAATTAAAAATTAAATCGGCATTGTTTTTATAAATGAAATGCAAGATTTTTCCTCAAATTAGTGTTGCCACAAAAATAAAATAACTGCACTATATACTGCTGAACAATGATTAAAAAAAATAAATAGTAGTACAAAAAAGATAAAATATCCATTCTCCACATAGGTTTATTTTATATTTATGGTTAAAAAGCAAAATTGATATTGAAATGTTTAAAAGAAAAAAAAAGACACCATCGATTGGTCGAAACAGTGGTATTTCACGTGTATAATAAAAGGTATGCTTTGTTATATTAATATTTTTTTTTAAGTGCATTCAATTTTTTTTTTCATGTTTTCCAAGAAGCGGATGGATATCTTAGGAATTGACGAAGTTATGAATTTTTTTCTTCTTAAACTCCTATCCCTCCCCCCCCCCCCCCATCTTGAGGCCATTTTTAATGATATCAAAAATCTGTCATACATAAATTTTCGGCCCTTTCCTTAGAAGTAATAATAACTTTAAACGGATTTGATACGATATCATAATTAAGAAGTTATGGATTTTTTTTCTGTTTTCACAACCCCCCCTCCCTCCCATTTCGATTTTGCCCATTAACGAACTTGACCAAGATTTTATGTCCCTTGATTATATGTATCAGTTTGGAAGAGATTTGTGCAGAATTATTGAAGTCATCGTGTCCATAAAAAAATGATATAGCTATATAGACAGATAGATAGATAGATAAAGTTTTGAATTGGGGGGTTTTTGTTTGGGGTTCTAGGGGTCATGATCGGCGTAGATCTGCAAAAATTTTCAGAAATTCCAACATAGGAGAGAATGTAATAGGTAATATTTCTTACGAAATCTACCTCAAAAGAAAAAGAAAAAATGATAATTTCGTTTCTCTCAATAAATAAATAGGGACAAAATTATATAATGCCAGGCTTTCACTCTTCAGCGGAGTGAAATATTTCACTCTTGTCAAAGGAGTGAGACAGTCACTCTCGACTACGGAGTGACATATTTCACTCCTTTCTAGGGAGTGGAAAATTCCACTTTTTAAGGAGTGTGTTTTTATAAAATTCACTCCAAAAAGAGTGAAAATGCCTCTCACTCTTCCAAAGAGTCAACTTCTCACTCCTCCCAATTTTAGAGTGTTCATTTTTTGTGTTAACACTCTTTCCGAATCATAATCCCGAGCTTATTGAATCGCAGAATTCTGCGATTAATTAACATTCAGATTAGGCAAAGGTTTCTATTTGGAAGTAGTAATAACTAAATGTGGAATAGTTGGTAGCTATGTATAAGCAGATCGATGTATTTAAAATTTTTATTTTGTTAAATAAAAAACCAATGCTTTAAATTTTGAAAATAATGTATGAAATATAAATATGAAGATTAGAGTGACGGCGGAAGGGGGTAGGGAGGGGGGAGTACGCTACTGGTGTTTGTACTGCAGAATATTAGGGCTCCGGTACTTTTTTCCTTAGAAATTAAGCCCTGTTTGGAAGTAGTGGCATTCCAAAATAAAAACCGTGCGCACTTATATGTGACGTATATACGTGACACTCCACTTGAAAAATGTCAGTTCATCTTAGAAAATCAATTACATAACCCCATAAAAAGTGGTGGAATATATTTTATACCACTTAATTTTAATCAAACATTGTACCAGAATTTTTTAACAAAATTTTACTTCTATAACTTTGATGGAAAAAAACCTGTAAAATTCTATTTCTTTTTTTTTTAATTCATAAATTTCGAAAATGTTAGTATGAATTCAAAATTACAGGAACACAATTGCTTGCCCCGGAAAGGGTTAATGACATTAATATCTGGATATAAAGTATAAATAAATTAGTAAGAAGAGTCTGACTAAGCAATCCTGGGAAACTTGCCAGGCAATCATTTCTGTCTCCGAACAGTAATTTGTGCTCTATTTCTATTATGTCAGAAATTTTGCGTTTAAATAACAATTATAATTCGGGAATAATCAATTTTAATTTATATTATTATTATTATTAATATGAATAATTACTAACATTATTTATTCCATTTTAAACATTCTTATTTTACTTAACTTCTTATGTAGTTTATAACTACAGTCTATATCATTTCTCCATTGGCTCAATATTTGATAAGACATCATATCCATAGACTGGGCGTTAAATCGGTCTCAACTAGGAAGCCCCTCAATGCAATTTCACTGTTTAAACAATGTTCAAGTTTTCACTTTTTTCCTACCCATCATAAGTAGTATAGGGTAAGTCTTGTAATCGTTTTCAAAATCGAAAACTTATTTTTTTTTTGACGGATTTACACGTTTCAGACACTGAAGATTCAGAAAAGCATATTTTTAGAAAAAAAAAAAGATGCCGTCAGTCTGTGTATCTGTATGTATGTGTATCTGTGTGTCTGTAAACGCTCTATCTCCCGATCAAATTGAGATAGAGACTTGAAATTTGGTACTTACGTACATTGTATGTAATAATGGGAAGAAGCTTATTGAATTTCAGCAACCTCGATTATCGAAAATATTTTTTTCGGACTCTCGAAATATTCGTTCTGATAAAAGGTATCTCATCAAAAACAACTCGTTGTAAATGATCCCGCCAAGCCACAAACCTAAAACGTCAGTCACAAAAAGAAGTGATATCACATAAAAAGAAGCGATATAGAAGTGCATACTCCGAGTCCCGTGTAAAAATCTATCACCACTCATAATGTTTCCAAAGGACTCGGAGTGAGGGACAGTATGTGAAAACTGCTTGGCGACCTGCAGGCTTTTATAATATATGCAGTATATCAATTTTGAAAATAGAAAAAAATAAATTTTTAATTTTTGTTACATCATTTTTTAAATATTTTTGTATGCGAAAGAACTGACAGAACGGATTTTTCCCCAGATCTATGCGATTCCGCTTACGCTAGAATTACTGCAATATATCTCAATTTAGTTAACGTTTATTATAAGGTACAATGTTATTAATATGCGTATGATCATCATATATATATATATATATATATATATATATATATATATTACAAACTCAAAATCTTTACATGTTTACTTAAAAAATCCTCTTCGTAAGAGTGGTGTTTCTAGTTTAAATAATGGTAAATAAAATCAACAAATTGATTTTTCAAGCTCATAAATAAGAAAGGACATGCAAACACAGAAGCTTCAACTTTTTACAATTTTATTGGAGCAAAATAAATAAATTAAATTAAATTAAATTAAATTAAATTAATATAGTCATATGTAATGGCAGAAAACGCAAACATTATAAAAGCCTGCAGGTCGCCAAGCAGTTTTCACATACTGTACCTCACTCCGAGTCCTTTGGAAACATTATGAGTGGTGATAGATTTTTACACGGGACTCGGAGTATGCACTTCTATATCGCTTCTTTTTATGTGATATCACTTCTTTTTATGACTGACGTTTTAGGTTTGTGGCTTGGCGGGATCATTTACAACGAGTTGTTTTTGATGAGATATCACTCCTTTTTGTAAGGTATTTAATTTCAATTATACGGATTACATTTTTATTCAGAAAAGAAAAGATAAAAGGGGCAAAAAAAATAACAGTGATGCTATAATCAGAATTATACATCAGAATTATAGAATTTATTGAGTGACTTATTCCAATGTACATGTCGCTACCATAACAACTGGGAAACTTTTATATTAATTTCCTTACATTGTATTCATCAGATTATTTATGACATATTTATTTTCCTTTTTCTTTTGTTTATATCACTCTTCCGTTTATATACATTCAAAAACAAAAAATTACACAATTTTACAGTAGTTTACAAACTAATTAAAATACTACAGTTTCAGAAAAATGTGGAAAAATAAGAAGCACTTTTTTTCGGTCAACTACAACGATAAGTATATGGAGCATACTTTACCGAGGATAATCAACTTTTTTTTTTTTCTACAAACCTATTTCTATTAGTATAAAAATTTACAGGGATTTTTATACTAACATATTAAATATATTATTTTTGAAAATTACTGAGCACCTTAGAAGTTTTTTATTTGTTTAAGTTTTTTAACTCAACGTTTCGAGAATTTGAAAAATATAAAATTCGCAACGTTTGCAAAAGTATAAAAACTATTAAAGTGATTTCTGTTCATATAGTCTGTTCATTCCAATTCGGTGATCCTAAAATATAGGTCCCCAATCTCCGGCAGTCCATGAATTAATTAGGACATATGTATGCAACTGTTAAAATGTTCTCAAAGTTGACAATAGAGGCAATAAGTATAGCTCGGCAAATATGAAACACGGCATTGCTTCATCATGGCTTTGTTTCTTGAGGAGTTCGTTCTCCGAACATAAAAATCTCACGCGAAAGTGTTCGTTAACCGATTTGTTCGTAAACCGAACAGTTCGTTACCGATCACCTATTGTATACGAAATTTAGCATTTTAAGTTCGTCATAGCCGGAGATTCGATGAACGGCAAATATTTAAACGCAAAACTTGCAATCTTGGGGTATCAACATTTTACATTCTATTACTCAGCGCATGAACGTAAAGTTGGAATTTTGTAATCGCTATTTCAATCAATTCCTAATACGCTAGAATTATATATTTATAAATAAACACAGTTTTTTTAATCGATGAAAATACTATATATTAATAGATTTAGAGCTTAACATCGACGAGATTTCAGACGGACAAAATGATCTTATATTAAATTTTAAAGCAAGATAATGAAACCTTACAGAGTTTGAAACAGTGTAAAATCATTAAAATACATCTCACTCAGTAAATATACATCGGTTGTAGTGTAATCAAGATCTTCTAAGAGACTCTGTAAACGAAACGTATATGCTTCAATGCCGCTTTACAATAGCGAGGATGTAGTAACATATTTGAATATCTTGTGTATATATAGCGAATTTGACAAAAGTTATGCAATTTACTATTGTTTTTCCTCTGTGTTAAGTACAGGAATCATGTACTTCAAGGTAAAAATTTGCTAATTACACAACTTTTTAGTCTAATAAAAAAATCTTTTAAAAAATCTTTTGAGTTACTCTGTAAACGAACAGTAAATTCTACAATTCTGTTTTACAATAGGAAACTAACTTAGGTAGTTCGTAGTAACATAATTTAACATCATGCGCATACGTTCTTTTTGAAAAGAGTTAGACCATTTAATATTTTGTTTGCTTCATCTTAAATATAGGAATAAATCACTTTAAAGTGGTATACATAAAAAACTAATTAATATTTTTACACGAAATATTAAACATTTGAACTACTTATAAAAACAATTCAAATGCTGCAAACCGCGTAAAAATCGGATAATTACACAACTCTTTAGCCCTATATCAAAAGATCTTTTGTGAGACCCTGTAAACGAACCTTAAATGTTAAGATTTTTTATAATAGGAAGCTTACTTGGGTCGAGTGTAATAACATATCTTAATATCATGTGTATACGACCATTCCTAAAAGAGTTGGGTCATTTATTATTTTTTTGCTCTATGTTAACTATAGAAATCAATAACTTTAAACTGATATAAATCCAAAACTAATTAATATTTTTACACGAAACTTACAAAGGTTTGAACTACTCATAAAAACGATTCAAATAACGTAAACCGCGTAAAAATCCGATAGTTACACATTGCTGTAGCCCTGTCAACAGTTTTTTGCTCTATGTTAAGTATAGGAATCAACAACTTTAAACTGATATAAATCAAAAACTAATTAATATTTTTACATGAAAATGTGTCAAAAACCCGTTTTGTCCCGTCCGCAAAATATAAACTAGACAGAGTTAAAAAAAAAAATTTGTAAAATCGTTTGGCATCCATTGGCGGAAATTCCTTTCATTTACGGTTCAATGCATTGCTGTTTCTTATGCTTGGCGAGAAACTCTGTCGAGTTTCTATGATATTAAACTAGACAGAGTTAAAAAAAAAAATTGTAAAATCGTTTGGCATCCATTGGCGGAAATTCCTTTCATTTACGGTTCAATGCATTGCTGTTTCTTATGCTTGGCGAGAAACTCTGTCGAGTTTCTATGATATTAAACTAGACAGAGTTAAAAAAAAAAAAATTGTAAAATCGTTTGGCATCCATTGGCGGAAATTCCTTTCATTTACGGTTCAATGCATTGCTGTTTCTTATGCTTGGCGAGAAACTCTGTCGAGTTTCTATGATATTAAACTAGACAGAGTTAAAAAAAAAAAATTGTAAAATCGTTTGGCATCCATTGGCGGAAATTCCTTTCATTTACGGTTCAATGCATTGCTGTTTCTTATGCTTGGCGAGAAACTCTGTCGAGTTTCTATGATATTAAACTAGACAGAGTTAAAAAAAAAAAAATTGTAAAATCGTTTGGCATCCATTGGCGGAAATTCCTTTCATTTACGGTTCAATGCATTGCTGTTTCTTATGCTTGGCGAGAAACTCTGTCGAGTTTCTATGATATAAAAACTTTCGAAATTGTTTATTTTGATGAGTAAATATAAAAGACAATAAAAAATTTTGCATAAAGAATGAAGTTGGTCGGATAATGAATTTGCCGAGATATTTGGAATCCTATTTCCACACTCTTCGATTTTTCATGACCCTGTATTTCATCCAAATTTCAATTCAAAGATATATTTTAATTGGAAATAAGACACTTAATGCGACGCAATAAACCGTAAGTTAATATGATTATTAGTTTTGGAGTTATAAGGATGTTTCTTTTACGCAATTCAGTGAAAGGCCATTTAACCCCTTGGGGACGAGCGACACGTATACGTGACGCATAAGATGCTCAGAATCCTCGATTATTCCCACCAGTTATTTTTTATTGTAAGCTTTGCCTTATGTAATCCTAGCATTTCTGCGATTCAATTAGGCGAAAATTTCTGTTTTGAAAAACCGGTGGTAAAATATTAAAAATTCTGTAAAGGACGCTCTTTGCGAAGGGGTTAAAGTTTATGACGTCATCAAGCCACGATTTTATTCGAATTGCAATGCATTTGATACGTAGTTTACACATTTTTTATTTTAATATTTTACATTACGCATATCCATGATGGGTAAGTATTACGGTGGCCCCCAACGACTAGTTTGCATAGTGAAACTAGGCTTCCATTGAGCAAACAGCAGAGATCTCTCCTTTGTAGGTGTTTCTGTGAACAACATGTGTAAATCACAGTTGCTTGGGGTGCGAAACTGCGAAAAATAAATTGCGTTATATCTAAAAATGTTTTTCAGTAATGAAAAAAAAAGTCATTTAATATCTAAAAATGTTAGAAAACTATATGGCTCAATGCCAATGATGATATTCAGTAATGACAGAAAATATATCACTTAATGTCAAAAAGTCAGATGTTGGGAAATATTGGCTAACATTGCCAGACGTAAAAAAATAAAAAATATAAATAAATAAATAAATAAAATAATGAATATCATTTAGAGGGGAGTCATTTAACGTTGGTCAATATCAAATTTTGATATTGGCCGAAATTACATTTTGATATTGGCAATGTCTTTGCGCTACCTGGAACCCTCTGATTTGGCAAAAATGCAGCTTTAGATTGAAGGATTTCAGGTAATTTTTACGTTAGATTGATAAATTTTTAGTATTTTTAGGAGAAATGAGCAAATCAAAGCAGAAATTTTCGTGTTTTAATGAAAAAAAAAAGTAATGGAGAAAACTCCTTCAATTCACGAATTTTTTTTTTTTTTTTTTTTTTTTTTTTTTAAGCGTGTATATTGATCGAACGCAAACAGGGTGGGTGATCTTCCAACTTCTGAAAAAATACAAAATTTAAATCTGAAAGTGAAACTGAAATACAAAATTCTCAAGAAAAATGTAAGCGAAGTGAAAACTTGTAAAATAGCTTAGAATCTAAAAGTGCATTGTTTTAGTATCAGTTAAATCTTAATAAAACATAAAGTCTTGATGATGTTTTAAAAAAATCTCTAAATTCATTCTTATTTCGTAACAGTGTAACTAATTTATTAAATAAAAGTGTTAAATCTAATAATGCAATCAAATTTAAATTTTCAAGAAAGTCGGTATTCCGATTTACACGAATTTTTAAACTTCCGGTTGGTACTACACAGCCCTGCACGGGTCGAGTTATGCCCGACCCAAACTCAACAAATTATTTTTTGTCAACCCTGCAACCCGACCCTAAACATGAAATGAAAAATAAATACCAATCCATAATTTAAAGCATTTATAGGAAAATAGCCTACAATCATATCTCTAACATCCATTTTATATTCCTCGAAGGAAAATGAATATACATATATATATACTCATTCATATACAAATATATATATATATATTATCATTTAAACCAATATTCTGGACTTTTCTTTCGAAAAATTTGGGCATACCTGAACCCGACTCGCAAGAAATAAAACTTTAATCTGAAACTACCCGAAAATGGAAACACTAATCATCCACTATCCACAGCTAAACATTTAGATGCAATGTGCAACACATTTGGGTAGAATCGGGTTATCTGACCCGATGTAGGACTTTAGTTATTGCTATATATACAGTGGTCCAAAATATACATCTTCCCACATTTTCAAATGAAATATATATAAACATAATTATTTTCTCATTTATACTTTTCCATTTCTCATCTACATATTAAATAGGGTAACTTCGGATAGTATGGAGTACCATTTACCTTTGAGGCAATATCACATCTTGATATTGTTTAAAACCCGAAAGCCGAATACAATCACAAACTTCAACTATCTGTGATTAGTTATTTGTAGACAAAAACATTTTACGAAATTTCATTACATGCAAACAAATAATAATAACGATCTTTTTCTTTTTTGGGGGGGAGGGGGGGGGGTATTATGAGAAACGTTGAATGTTGATTATTTTGGTTAATTAAAAGCAAAATTAGCGAATGCAAAATTAAAACTTTCCTACAAAATTCATGAAACAAATTACACGAGATCAAGTTAGGGAACTTTGCCTGTAAAACACATTACTCAGCATTGTTACTTATCGAAAATGAAGCCAACATAGCAGTATTTGTTAGAGTTGCTCCAGTTCAGTCTGTTTAAAAATTTCTTTCCGTTTTATTTAATCCCTTAACAGTTTCGATTTTTCAACACAATAAACTAAAAGTAGGAAGCAAACACCACTTTTCCCGTACTAAAATATTTGCCTTATATATAATCGAAAAATATATGTCAATTAAAAAAAAACAAAAAAAAAAAAAAAAAAACGAAAATTACACTTAAAAATAGTTGTGTCCAAAAGCTTTTAGTAACGAAGCAAGAAAATTCTTCTTGCCTGAGAGGCGTTCGCGCAAAACTTTTAAGTGGTTAACCGTTTGGTTAAAGAACGGAAAATACGTAAATAGAAACACAGAATGCTGATTATTTAGGGGAACTTCAGGTATTATATGGAATACCATTTACGTTTGAGGCAATATCACATCTCGATATTGTTTAAAACCCGAAAACCGAATACAATCACAAACTTCAACTCTCTGGGATTAGTTATTTGTAGACAAAAATCAATTTTACGAAATTTCATCCCATGCAAACAAATGATAATAACGAAAATAACTTTTGGGGGGTGTTATGAGATAGTCGG
The DNA here is from genome assembly GCA_963931845.1 of Maratus michaelseni. Lineage (NCBI taxonomy): Eukaryota > Metazoa > Arthropoda > Arachnida > Araneae > Salticidae > Maratus > Maratus michaelseni. The sequence continues at coordinate 5,640,094 of OZ007598.1, forward strand.
GCTATATGGAATAGGGGGTTAAAAATGAAGAAAACGAACATAATTCGGCAAAAAACAGTTTCAATAGTTTCAAGAGAACATGATAAAAATATAGTGTCTAGGTATTCAGCCAATATACTTAAGTACATACAGTGATCTCTCACTTATACACGATGTTCAGTATTTACTTTTTCATACCACTATTTTAAAACAGTAAAATTCGAGTTATAAATTCTGCGATTTAACAAATAGAAAATTACCTTATAAAAAAACTGGTGCGGAAAAATTATTTCCACGTATCGCGTATAAGTGACAGATCACTGTACTTCAGATTTGCACAGATCATAAATATAAAGATCTGTCTTTACTTTACCATAATCATGGAGTCTTATGATATGCTGGTATTCCATATATATGAGATATTGGTATTCCATAACCCAACATCACCTGTTTGGGAAAAAATTACTCTCTATTTATAGGTGTGAATCGCGATCTAAAAAACGAGAATGACATCAAAAACTGTTCGTATTTCGGTGTACATCATGCTTAGTTGCAATGTAAAAATATTACTTCTAAGAATGAATAAAAAATATTAAAATCGTGCCCATAGAACCCTAGAAAAGAACGCTACGTTAATGTTCGAAAATGATGGTAACTGAAGTCTAAATTTAGGAAAACATACTTTTAAATATAAATAAAGGGGGAGTTGAATGAACCATTTCCCGTTGAAAAGGATCCCATAGAACCTGAGAAAATAATGTGACGTTACTCTTCGAAAATGGTGGTAATTGAAGTCTATATTTAGGAAAACATACTTTTAAATGTAAATAAAGGGGGAATTAAATGAACCGCTTCCCGTTGAAATCGGACCCATACAGCCTGAGAAAAGAACGCAATGTTACTGTTCGAAAATGGTGGTAACTGAAATCTATATTTACGAAATCAAACTGTTAAATGTAAATAAAGGGGTTGTTGAATGAACCATTTTCCGTTGAAATAGGTCCAATAAAGCCGAGAAAAGAACGCGACGTTACTGTTCGAAAATGGTGGTAACTGTAGTCTTCATTATAGGAATACATACTTTTAAATGTAAATAAAGGGGAGGTGGGGTTGAATGAACTTATTGGATTGAAATCAGGCCAATAGAACCCGAGAAAAGAACGCGACGTTACTATTCGAAAATAGTGGTAACTGATGCCTGTATTTTGGAAAACATACTTTTAAATGTAAATAAAGGGGGGGGGGGGGTTGAATGAACCAATTCCTATTTAAATCCGTCCCATAGAATCCAAGAAAAGAATACGACGTAACTGTTCGAAAATAGTTGTAACTGAAATCAATATTATAGAAGAACATTATAAAATACTTTTAATTGTAACTAATGGTATTGCATTCATCTAAATTTGGACATCACAGGTTAGTATTGATATCCGTCAATTGCGAGCTACCTCTGCAATTGGCATCTGCCACTGCAACAACTGCCACGCCACTGTCTACACACAGCCTACATGCTCTTCAATATTAAAAATTCATCAAAATTCTTCAAATATTAAAAATAAACTTAGAAATTATATTCAAACAAAATATATTTTTAACTTCTATTTTTAATTTGGAAAAAATCAGTTCATCAAATGTCAATTTTAAAATAATAAAATCAGAAATATTTGACGATTTCGACAGGAAAATAGGCAAAAAAAAAGTTTTCCTGCTTCACTATTTCATCGATGAACCCCCCCCCCCCCTCATAAGAAATTTAAAACTTTCGGCAATCAACAATTCCCGAACATGCCAGTTAATAACCCTTCACAATATTTTTAGGTATATATAATTTTGATAAGTTTCATTAGAAAACTTAATTTCCATGATCTTTCTAAAATATGTAATTAATAATTCTAAACTACGCTTGTTATTATTTTTTCTGAAATAATTCATAAAACTTTTGTGCTTTTTGAAAATCAATGATGGAAGAGGTGGGGGGAGGGGTGGGGTTAAATATGTTTTTTTTTTATTGGCGACTAGAATTTTTTGCTAGCTACCACATTTTATTAAATTTGTAGCCCTGATCGTGAGTGAATCTTTTTGCGTAATTAATTAATTTATTGTTTTTTAAATGTTATGTGAATGAAGTCAAGGATAATAGATATCAATTTATGTAAATGTCTAACATTTTAAAGTTATTAAGAAAACAAAAGAGAGAGGGGGAGGGGGTACAAGGAATATATTCAAACGTAATGTAAACATTTTTAAATTTCAAACACATCTTTTTAATTATTAAAAAGTCCTTCCGGCCTGTACCGGGTGGAAAAGGTAGCTTTCCTACATCTTCGTTTAAAATTTTAGCTAATGTTGCTCGAAAACAGCAAGCTAAAATGCAAAGAAACCGTTTACAAAAGATTCGTTAATACTGAATTTGAATAAGAAATTCGCCAAATTATTGAGCTATAGCCAAGTTGGCTTCATTTAAAAAGACTTATTTTGGTCGACAAATTTGACGATATTTCACCGATTGTCGCCAAGTTTGGCGAGAATTTGGCGTTAACGGATGTGAATATATAGTTTTATGCGTGTGGTTGGGAAAATGATTACAACAATGAAAGAAAATAATTTGCGAGAAATCGTGTTCACTAAAACTCTTAAATTAATCATTGGTTTTTTTTGTCTTGTTTCAAAATGCCAGCCACCCTAGAATTTCAAACTGCTCTCTCTCAGCCATTTTTTAAGACAGAGGTAAAAAAAAAAAATGCTCTGGAATCCTTGTATCAAGGCCTAACACTTAATTAAAAAATAAATTTGAATTTTTAACTTTTTTGTCTATTTATTTTAGTTTTAAATTTTTCAATGGCCGCCATCTTGAATCAAGATGGCGGACCAAGCTGGCCAACGAACTCGGTCGAGGCATTGGTGAGCTCAATACACACAATTAGTTTCATCCAAATTAATTTATAAATACAAGCGTTATCGTATGCCATAGGTCAGATATATATATATATATATATATATATATACACGCTAGATGGCCATAAATGACGGAAACTTTCAGTTTTAGACATTTTTTCGAATATTTAAAAATATACATGTCAGATTCTTTTGGAATTTTGGGATTAAAAAGAACAGGCTTGACTTCATATTTATCAATGTCGATTTGATAAGGAGGACAGTTAGGGGACCAACAAAAAATTAAAGAAAAAAATAATAATACTTGGGATTACCCTGTAAAATAAAATGCACGAAATGATCTATCGCTACAGAATATTCATAGGCAGACATTGTATAAATATGTGTATTCATTTGTGTAAGAATAGCATGCATATTAATAGAGATATAGCGATTTTTTTTAATTAAAAAGATTCTTGCATGTTTTTTGCTTATAACATACAGGGTTTTTAACCAAATTTAACGTCAGTTTCAGAAAAATTGACAAAATGTCGCAGAAATCATATAGTTCAACTGGAATATAAATATATTAAATATTTAAGGAAATATGGGCAGTTGTATAAAATAATTTTTATCTGCGCATGCGCGAACGATAACAACGATCTTTTTGCATAATTTAATAGTCAACTCTATGGAGCAACTTATTAAAAAAAATTAGTCAAATATCGTAAAAATTCAGAGAGATATCGGCGTTAGAGTGAGCTGTTTTTTAGTTTCTGACTAAAACTCGCTGAATGATAAGGGATTGTCCACAAATTGTTATTTTTAAGTTATCTAGCAGCGTTCAGAGCAAATTTTTTAGAAAAAACTATTTAATTATAATTTACGCTTATGTTTAGGAAGATTTTGACTCTAAACTACGATGAAAAGGAAAATATAGTCCATACAAAGATTACATTTAGGTAAATTGGGGAGTTTATGATAAAATTTTGTGAAATTTAGCCCAATACGCAAAAAACTCTACAGATAATAATATCACAGTTTTGGAAATCAATGGGCTGTTTCAATAGTGACTTTGACGTAATAAATTAGATGATATTCCGGCTTGACTAATGTTGTTGGCAGATATTTTTAGTCCTTAATTTTCCTTTAGAAAATTAAACCTGACTCTAAAAAATATTAGACCACAGTGCGAAATCTTCGCACGGATCCATTGGTATTTAATAAATTTGAATACATATTAACTAAATAAATGTGAAATTAAAGTGATTTTTTTTTGTGGAAAATCCGTCAAGGCTCTGATCTTGTGACTGACGGATAATCGAGGTTCCACTCTACATAAGTGTCATTTGTAGAACATTTTATATTCTGTAATTTATATTGGAGTAATTTTTTCATGAAAATGAACAGTTTCTGAGATTTTTGTAAAAAACTAAAAAAAGTAATTTATTTTAACCCCCCACTCACCTCCTATCCATCAGGACTTTTTACATAGTCATCAGTAGCCATCAATGAACAACTGTACCAATTTTTATCCCCTTAGCATTTATTATGGCACACTTTCCTAATTTGACTGGACTAATACGCAAAACGTAATTTCTCAAAAAGCTATTGAAATATCACTATAAAAATTAAATTGCAAGTAATTGACTCATAACTTATAAAAAATGTATAATATATCTTAGATTTTAGTTTATCATCTTCACTACTGGCATTCAAATTACGTGTATACAGAAAATACATATATATATAATAGAATTTAGTGTAGAGTGTTTTATGTATTGGGATTAATTTCACAAAATTTTACCATAAACTCCTCAATTTACCTAAATGTAATCAATGTATGGACTATATTTTCCTTTTCATCGTAGTTTAAAGTCAAAATCTTCCTAAACATAAGCGTAAATTATAATTAAATAGTTTTTTCTAAAAATTTGCTCCGAACGCTGCCAGATAACATAAAAATAACAATTTGTGGACAATCCCTTATCATTCAACGAGTTTTAGTCAGAAACTAAAAAACAGCTCACTCTAACGCCGATATCTCTCTGATTTTTTACGATATTTGACTGATTTTTTTTTTTTTTTTTTTTAACAAGTTGTTCTATAGAGTTGACTATTAAATTATGTAAAAAAATCGTTGTTATCGTTCGCGCATGCGCAGATAAAAATTACTTAATACAACTGCCCATATTTCCTTAAATATTTAATATATTTATATTCCAATCACACTATAGGATTTCTACTACATTTTGTCAATTTTTCTGAAACTAACGTTAAATTTGGTTAAAAACCCTGTATGTTATAAGCAAAAAACATGCAAGGATTTTTTTTATTTTTTAAAAAAATCGCTATATCTGTATTAATATGCATGCTATTGTTACTCAAATAAATACACATATTATACATAGTCTGCCTATGTATATTCTGTAGAAATAGATCATTTCGTGCATTTTATTTTACAGGGTAATCCCAAGTATTATTTTTTGTCTTTAATTTTTTGTTGGTCCCCTAACTGTTCTCCTTATCAAATCGACATTGATAAATATGAAGCCAAACCTGTTCTTTTTAATCCCAAAAGTTCAAAAGAATCTGACATGTATATTTTTAAATATTCGAAAAAATGTCTAAAACTGAAAGTTCCCGTCATTTATTTCCATCTGGTGTATATCTGGATATATCTATATCTATATATAAATCAACATTTGAACGGAGGATGGTTTTGGGGTCTGGGAGTCATGATCGGTGAAAATATATCGAAATTTTCCGGAATTGCTTTATTCCGAACGGCTGCAATAGGTAGCTTTATACTTTTTTGTATTGAAAGCTACTTAATTAATAAAGTCATATTAACATATTAGGAAATGATCTACATTAATTATTTAAATATCACTATTATTATTAAAAGTATTGTTATTAAGAACGGCCACAGTTAAACAATACATTTATAAATAATATATTTTCACAAAATCCATTTCCCTTTATGATTGTCGTTATTTAGGCTAACACACCAATCCGATCATGGATGCCATTTTCCCTAGTGCGCTACCGCCCTTTACCGATTATCCACAATAGAATCGTCCTGATCCCCATGTTTGAAATGCCAAGATATTTGAGCTCAAGAGTACCTTACTTTTCTCTTACAGGTTGTTGTGAGTAGCAACCTTTTTTTTAATGCTAAGAACACAAAATTTTACAATACAAGTAATCCTATTTAATTTTAATATAAAAATTTGTTGTATAATCTTTCCGATATGAGAGTTTTTTTTTTTTCAGATTATTTTTTCCGGGATTTTAAAGTTTGTGATGTCTTTCTCGAAATTATCACATTAAATATTAATCTAAATTCACTGGAGTGATCAGCACGTACACAGCTCTTAATAACACCATATGGGTTGTTTTAATCTTTCATTATGAAACCTCACACCTATATTTGCTTAAATCTGGAACTTTATTTTGGGAAACTTTAATTGCGCCTCTGTTAGTCTCTTTTTTTAAGCAAAAAAATAAATAAATAAATAATAGCTTATATTCTTATATTTATTTTCTTTGTGTGATTTTGTAACATCTTTGTAACATATTAAAATGCATTTATAAATTTTGGAATCATATTTCTTATTTTATTGATTTCTTAGAATAAAAACCGAACTGATTCGTTTTACTTTCTTCGCCGGAATCACTAATCCCTGCGAATTTTTAAGACGGCATGTTGGTACACAGAAGCAGTACTCTAACGACGCATGCCTAAGCTATCTTCTTCCTAGTCTTTGATCATTCTTAGTATTTCAACAGCAATATATCAGAGAAACAAGGCGAGACAATGTTTTCGAACGTGTATTTGAGCGCGTCGTTAAAATTAGAAGGGTATTTAAAGGAAAGATATTTTCAGTTTTTTGTTGTTGTTGTTGTTCGGATTAATCAACGCGGCATAATATTAAACAGTTTATTTATTCGAAATCATCTAAGTATTTAACCGTCTTAATCTATTTCTGCCATCGGTTTAATCAGTTGGTATGTATAAACTCGGATTTTATTAAAAAATTCAAATAATGTTTGTAAAGTTTGTGTAACTTTTAAAATTTAATACTTGCACTCTAATTTTTATACTAGTTTATACATTTTGTTCTTTCTAAAACAATTTAGATCAACAGCTTATTAATTATTACTGATTCATCCAAATGCAAATTCTAGAGAAGGCGGAGTTAAGCTCTGTGCTATTATTATACTGGTATAACAAATCTGCCGATTTTACAGAAGAAAACTGACGACAGTAAAACAGCTGCTTATTTTTCGGAACACGCATTTTTAACGGATTTTCTCTTATTTTAACGGTTGAATATTGTGCTTAACTAAAACTGTTAACCATACTGTCTATGTTAAAAATAGAACATTTTCTGGCGTGTACAAAGTCATATGTTGAATACAATGCAATGGAGAGAAATTAAACCTTTAAAGATCAGTAGTTAAAATATTAAAATACATTTAATTATATTAATTTCTTTTTCTTCTCTTTTTTTTTATTTTATTTTTATTTTTATTTATTTATTTATTTATTTATTTATTTATTTACATTATGAAAAAGAAGGAGGTGCTGAGAAAGGGCCTGAAAAATCTCTTTAATTTCCGCAAACACACCCGATCTTTTTTCTGCTAAGGCAAATAATTATTTGTTATGTGTCAATGTCATATTTAAAACGGCGTGTTTTATTGTATAAAGTCAAATACCGCAAATACTCTTAAAGTTCCATGCCATGCATAGTGCTGTGCTTATTTATGAAGTTCTGACCCTACCTCATGTTTTGATGTATTTTCTTAAAATTAGCACCTAATGCGAATGTTCTTAATTTTTAGGATATTTTTTTTTTAATATATAATACAATAATTTCTAAACCCTTCGTAATCTAGAAAAATAGTTATATTAAGTATGCTTTTCACAATAAAATGTTAAATTTTTCTTTTGAGTGCATGAAATTCAATTTTATCCCATAACATGAAAACGGAAAACGAAATATTTTTAATAATAATTCTTGAAAATAACTGTAGAAAAAAATTTAAGTAGTTTGATAACATACTATAGACACATTTTTAATTCGTTAAAACATAAAATAAACTAAATTTAAGTTTAAAACGTTTTAAAAGTCCATCCATCCTTTTTTGTTTTTAACATGAAATTTCTAGCTACCAAATAACTTAAATTCCTTTCTATAGCATTATACGACATGAAATAGTAGCAAGTAGTACTAGAGAATTTCTCATTTAACCTTTTCTCATTTAACCCTTACCGATTATTTAAAAGTTGGTTTCTTAGTGTAATTAATTACATATTGAAAAGTAGACAATAATAAATAATTTCTGAAATTCCACGGTTAGATTAATAAACTCAGGCTTTAAAATAATTTGTAAAGGACGTAATATGTGTATATAATTTACAATAATGTTTTGATGAAAAAGTATTGCATCTTTGCGATAGTAGCTTATGAAATGAAAATAGTCAAAGACTGATAGCAGAAATTCAAGAAATAGTAAAAAATACATATTATTATTATTATTATTATTATTTTATATTAGACCAACCGCGAGCACTGGCAGTTTTGCGATTGGTTTATAGTACGGGTTCTTGCGTTTTCCCAATAGCCTACAGTGTTATTTGATCTATTCCAAAACTAATCTGGATATAAGTTTGTCTGCATTAGTAACCTTATTTTACAAATGAAACAGCGAAAGGTGAATATATTTTTACAACTCAAAACTATTTAATAAGATGAAAAAGGAGGAGCTCAATGTTTCATGTTAGGCGACTATTCTCCGAATAAAACTTACAGAATTGCCTATTTCAGAATTTATTTTTAAATTTAAAATGAAATTTTACGCTGTGTGAACTAATTTTATAATCTTTCTGAAAAAAGAAAAAAAACTCTTAAGCTGAGTTATTCCCTCACTACTAAAGGATTGACAGCAATCATTTAACTTTAATTTGAAGTTCAAACTGAGTAATTTACTTGAAAATTATTATTTGGACTAAAGGAGTGCTTTTTATAGATAAAATTATTACAGAAGATATTTTGTTTTCTTCGCTTTTATTGATAGAGACTGACGTTTATCCGAATATCCAAAAAATGAAAGAAGTGGGAAGATCAAGATATATTTCTTCTATAATGAATAATAAAATGAAAACGAAAAAAAATACTCAGGGTTCGTACGGGTACCGTTACTTTTCCAGGTGAAATACCAGTATATTTTTGTAAAAAAATACATCAAGTTCAAACATGCGAAATTTCACCTTATTTAAGAAGAGATTATCTATAAGGAAATACTGGTACCGAATAATTTCCTGGTCTTAAAATTCCAGGACCCGTACGAACCCTGATACTTACATTCGTTGTTTATTATGTTATCAATCATACAAAACAAAAATAAAATAAAAATAAGCTGTGAACTACAAACTTTCTTACTTCAAGGATCTTATATTTATAAACAGGGACAGCGCGAACACAGTCCCAACTACCAAAAACTATGCACCCCAAGCAACCGCAATTTGTGGATGTTGCGTAGCTGAACCCCTCGGTGTGCTATTTATACATACCACAGAACAAATATACTTGTACTGTGGGACATACCTGAAGTCTACGACCTTCATACTTTACTTTTCTCTTACAGGTTGTTCTAAGGAACAACCTTTTCTTGAGCTTCATTAACGGAAAATCTGTTTTAATTACAGCATGCCGAACAGTTGTTGTCGGTTAAGGGGCTTCCGAGTTGCGATCAACTTTACGCCCAGTCTATATGTGAGTAACCTGTCTTGTAAATATTGAGCCGTTGGGAAAAGCTAAGAATCCTGTTTAATTTGAATATAAATATTTGTTATATAATATTTCCGGCATGAGTGTTTTTTTTTTCAGATTATTTTTCCCTGGAATTTTAAAGTTTGTGATGTCTTTCTTTAAATTATCACATTAAATATGAATCTAAATTCCCTAGAGTGATCAGCACATGCAAAGCTCTTAATAACACCATATGGGATGTTTTAATCTTTCATTATAAAACCTCACACCCATATTTGCTTAAATCTGGAACTTTATTTTGGGAATAAAATATGTAGAAATGTTTCTTCTCTATTTTTATCTGATTTACTGATTTATTACTCTGATTTATCTGATCCCCCCCCCCCCGCTTTCTTCACAAATGAGATATTAAAAAACAGTTTGCGCGATGGCGCGGCAAACAAGAAAATTTCAATATATATTTATTTTTTTCATAATTTTAGTTGTAAAATATTAATGTACTATCTGATAAAAAAAATAATCGAACATGCAGATTACTCATTTTTTAATTATTTTTCATATTTTCATCCCTTTTTAAAATTTTTTGCGTGCTTTTTTAACATTATCATGAAAACGTGCTTGATGACTATTTAATACTCTAATCAGTCTTGGATTCAGACATTTTTCTCTGAGAGGTATTTCGAAGGTTCGGGATGACGGGTAGGTGTGTGTGTGATGGGGGGGGGGGGCATTATCATGGGCGCTGGCAAGAAAGGACAATTACTACTCTCGGAATTTTTAAAATTAAATCTGTATTTTTTTATGTTGAAATAATTATATAATTTACTTATCCCCAAGTAGCATGATTAATTACGCACTGACAGAAGAAAGAACTATGAAATTTTGGTCAGTGGGGATCTGCCCGCTAAAACTCCCATGGAACACAAATTTTATTTTTTATTTTTTAATTTTGTTTGAGTTTATGTGTTGAAAAATTATCTCCCGAACAAAAAAGAGATGTAAAAAAATTATATTTTTTATTTGTTAAATTTCTGTATTGCATGTTGAGGACTAGCAACACAACTGTTTCAATATCTTACACCTCCCTGTGTTTCGTCGGCGTCCATGGCATTATGTTAATCAGTGAGTGTGTGTGTGTAGGGGGGGGGGGGGAGATTTGCACTTTCGCGACATTAATTAAACGAAAATATGGAAACTCTAGGGGCTCAGTGTCACCTCTCAAATCATCAGTGACTCTAATGTTCAAGGAAAACAAATTCTGTTGAAATATTTTACATGATAGATAATGTTTCTCTGAAATGTTTATTTCAGTTATTTGGGATTTTGAATATATCAATACAGGAAACTGCTGATTGTTTTAATATAATATATGCTGTTAAATGTATTATATTATAAATTGAGTGGAGGAGGGTGTGAAGCAAACCAATAATTACAACGAGCAAACCAAAAATTTCTGTTTGAGTTGTTGTAATAATCAGTCTCATTACTTTGTTAGAGATTTCATAAGAAGATAAAATTTCATAAAGCGCAAACTAGCGAATAATTTAGTAAAACTTATTTTATATTATTTATAGATTTTTTTATGCAAGTAATGCTCTTTAAAAGATGTTATATATAGCAATTGTTTTAATGATGTAATATGGAGGTATTTAAAATCTCCATGTTTGGTGCCAGATGCGGTTTTACTAGCCCTGGTCCATTATGGCGATTTTTTTTGCTACGAATGATATCTTTTAAATATATTTAAGTTTTAACCAAATTTTTTGTCTATTTCCTGCCAGTTTTATTTTACCGACTCAAGCGGTCGCCCTACTTCGTTTTCGTCTAAAGCCAGCCCTATTGTGGAAATACGAGTAAAACTGATTTTTTTTTTTATTACTTCTTCGAAAAATATTATTTTATTTATTCTGTATATTTAGTTTTAATATCGCGGTATATCGTCATATCGCGATATTTAGCTGTCGATATATCACGCATTGAAATTGAGATATCGCCCAGCCCTAGACACAGCTGCCGTACTCTAACCACGCATGCCTAAACTATCTGCTTCCGAGTCTGTGCCTCATTCGTAGCATTTCAACAGTAGTATATCAGAGAAGCATGACAAGTCAATGTGTTCGGACGTGTACTTGAGCCCGTCGTCAATATTAGAAGGGTATGTAAAGGAAAAAATAATATATTTAAAGGAAAGCCATTTTCATTTGTTGCTGTTGTTGTTGTTTGTATTAATCAACGCGGCTTAATATTAAATAGTTTATTTACCATTTAGAAACCATTTAAGTATTTAACCGTCCTAATCTATTTCTGCCGTCTGTTTAATCATGTTGTTATGTATAAACTCGGATTTTATTAAAAAATTCCTAAAATGGAAAACATCCAAATATAGCTTGTAAAGTTTGTGTAACATTTAAAATTTAATAGTTGCACTGTAATTTTTATACTAGTTTACACATTTTATTATTTCCATAACTACAGTGCCTAGAAGTAACTTCTAGACACTATACCATAACTATTTAGATCAACAACTTATTAATTATTATTGATTCATCCAAATGCAAACGCTAGAGTAGGCGGAGCTAAGCACTGACCCACCCTTTTTGTAGATAGAAGTATAATTTATTGTTATACTGGTTACGCCGATTTTACAGAAGAAAACAGACGACAGTAAATAATTTCCGCAAACAGCACACGAGATCTTTTTTCTACTAAGGCTATTTCACGGCTATTTCACTAAGGCACGTTTCAATGGCATATTTAAAACGGCATTTTTTGTTATTATATAAAGTCAATTACCGCAAGTACGAAGTTATTTATGAAGTTCTGCACCAACCTCGTGTTTTGATGTATATTCTTAAAATTAGCACCTAATATGAATTTTCTTACTTTTTAGGATCTTTTTTTCTGTTATGTATTACAATAATTTCTAAACCTTTCATAATCTAGAAAAATAGTTATATTAAGTACGCGTTTCACAATAAAATGTTACATTTTTCTTTTGAGTGCATGAAATTCAATTTTATCCCATAATATGAAAACGGAAAACGAAATATTTTTAATAATAATTCTTGAAAATAATTGTATATAAAAACTTAAGTAGTTTGATAACATACAGATACATTTTTAATTCGTTAAAGCATAAAATAAACTAAATTTAAGATTTAAAAAAAATTAAAAGTTCATTCATCCTTTTTTGTTTTTAACATAAAATATATAGCAACCAAATAACTTAAATTCCTCTCTTTAGCATTATACGAGATGATATAGTAGCAAGTAGTACTAGGGATTTCTCTTTTATGTTTGAAAACAAACAATCAAAGCCCTGTTCTTTGCAGAGTACCAGGTCTTGGCGTTAGCTTCGTCATCACGTTTAGAACTTACACTTAGTTGAAAGGGAAGGTGGCTAAACGGGACCTGGTTACTTTTTGCGCGTTCTACCCAAAACTATGATGTTCTTCTAGTTTCCGTTATAAGTAGTTTTAAAAACAACTTTTTTTTTAATTATATTCCAGATGAAATGTGAAAGCTATTTTATATACATATAAATATTTGTCATATAATCTTTTGGAATCTTTTTTTTTTCCAGAAAGAAAATTTCAAATATTTTGTATGTAATTCTTTCAAATATCAATTTAATTAAACATTAATGTAAATTTATTGAAGTGATCAATATGCGCAAAGCTCTTAATCACACCGTAAGAGACATTTAATTATTTTATTATACTACCTCACACTCATGTCTATTAAATCTGGATAGTATTATACTCAAATGATGCTTTTGTTTGTTTCTTTGGAGCAAAATAATAATTTTTATGTTTTGACACTAAAAGTTTGTATTCTCATATTTGTTTTACTAATGAAATTTTGCCACATCTTTCTAAACTTTAAAAATGCATTTAAAACTTTTTGGAAATAATTTGTTCTATTTTATTGATTTCTTAGAATAAATATTGAACTTATCATTCATATTGTTATTTTCATGTTAATATTATAATTTTATGTTATTGGCATTGGAAATGTATTGATTTATATGGTGGATGGGCTTACGTAACTAACAGTATCACACCTGTACAGTCATGCACACTGAACAGTACAGTTGGTTTATCGTGTAACTTACGCCTTACCCGTTGTTTTACGATTTGTCAATTGTATTCGAAATTCTGACGCTTACAGCGCCATCTGTCTCTAAAATTTGAAACTTTTTTTTTTTTGTGCATGTGTTCCCCCCTTCTTCAATAATACGCCGTTCAATTTTGACGTCATTCTAATCAGTGGTTCGTTTTTTAGAGCGTTTTGAACTTAAACTTTAAATATAATCACCCTGTAAATAACTGTGGTAAAATTCGGAGAAATTGTGTATTTTTCGTTAAAAACTATGAATAATACAAACTTTGAGCTTGTTTTATTTATTTTTTGTCGTTCGTGTAGTAGCTGGAAGTACTAAGAAGTTGATAGAAAAAAAAAGCTAGTGAATCAGACAATTTTTAAGGGAACTATAGTAGGAGGCCCATAAGAGGCCAGCTGATAGTTTTGAGCAGGGGCCTAATTGGAAAGTAGAAATGGGGGAATAACTAAATGGAGAAAAGGCACCAAACACTAAGAAAATCTGATCAAATAGGGGCAAGTTATAAACAATTTAGGAAACAAAAACTTCAACGGGGCCATACAAGGCCCCAGGGTCTTAACTGGAACGTAGAAATGGGAGAAAAGCTAAGTGGAGAAAAGGCTCCAAAAACAAAGAGGATCGGATAAAAATAGAGCAAGTTATTAACAATTTAGGGCAAAAATCTTAAACGGGGCCCCGGGTCTTAAAAAATCAACAATTTGAGCTTCAGGTGCATCGGGACCTGCCTTGGACTATACGCAGCCAAATTTTCAGACATCTACGTGCGGTAAATTTCGCTAGCCATCGCACGCAGACACACACACACAGACACTCAGACAAACAACTTTATTTTATTAGTATGGATTACAGTGCCTAGAATAAATAGTGTACCGTTCGATGCTAAAAAAATGCACGCGAAAGTAAGCCTCCAATAGATGGCGCTGACTGCCCTACAGACTGAAAATTTCCGAAAACACATCTAGTAATCGGATAAATTAATGCTTTTTAGATACTTATTTTGATATTATATAAGAAGACATTTAACTATAGGAATTGATATTTAGATGAAAACATGTCTGAAATATTTCAATAATAAATATATTATTTACAAACTGTTATTTTTGAACAGAGACACATTTTTAAAATGAAAATTATGTATGAAAAGTAAATAAATACAAATGTTAATTTGCTTTAGCTTTATTTACAAATATTAACAACTATTCACTCCTTCTAAAACTGTGCAAACATACAATGAATATTTAAAAATAAACTCCCAATAGCAATATTTACTTTCTGTTATTTTCAAAACAAAAGCCCATTTGTTAAACAAATCTTTCTCACACTGGGAATCACATATTAAAATTCTTAAGAAAAATTATAAACATTTTCTTTTCTTTATGAGTTATGTATGAAAAGCAAATAATTTCAAAAATAAATTCAAAGGTTAAATTTGCTTTAGCTTTATTTACAAATATCAACAACTATTCACTCTTTCTGATGTTGTGTCGCTAACACAACTTAAATTTAAATATTTATTAAATTATTTATTTCTAAATTGTCTAATTATTAACCTTTATAATATTGTGTAATTATGGGATGTTTTGTTTATTTTAATACTAATTGTTGTTTTTCATAGTTAAAGTTAATATTGCAGTTATGGGTTGCAGGTTGATTTAATAGCTAAAGTTGTTTATTTTTAATTATATTCTTCTGGCACAGAATTTTATTTAATTCTCACACTGTCCACTAAGTTCAATAGTTTCTAAATAAATATTGGTTTAATTATAGATTTGTATTATTTGGGCTGAATGATTGTTTATTAACATAATGTTTTTGGAATTGGCCTTTAATCGGTTGATTAGAGCGCACTTCAACTTGTTTAACGTTAATTTTGAAAATGTTTATTTTTGTAACGATCATATTGCACCATTATTCACAGATATATTTTTAAATATGTGGTTATAATTTAAATATTAAATTGAAAGGAGTTGCTGGTATTTTAAGAAGGCTTTTGTGGAGGCTGCTGGTTAAATTAAATATAAATGATAATCCATTTACTTTTGCATGTGGTGAAAATTCTGTTTTTCTCTCTCTCTTTCCCCTTTTTCCCCTTGTTTACAATATCATCGGCGAACACCGGACCGGAGCAAGTCTTCTGGTAAAGTCATCAAAGAGTGAATACCCCTTTAGCATACCCACGTGATCTTTGACGTCACGTATTTCCGGATGATGAGTTTAACACATGTGCGCAGAGATACATATGCATTTTTAATCATAAACCTTAAATGAATTTAAGTAAGGAAAATGATTAAATGCAATTAAGAATCTGATGCTCTATTGCTCAGATTAAGATGATTTTTCACAATAGCTCCTCATAATTAAAGTTTTTCTTCAAAACATTCATGTAACTATTTACCCTGCGCGCATAAAGATTAAAAGTAAGTGATCAAGCACAAGAGAAGTTGAGTGGCGAGTTCATGAAAGCAAGGGCGAGAGGGAGATATTCTTGATTCTGACGGCAACAGAGATGGAGTAGAACTGAGAAGGTCTCAGATTTATCTGCCAGCCAGTACTGAGTGGCCAGGGGCCACAAAATGATAAGTTCTCGTCTTTCCTGTCTTTTCTTTAATTTTCTCTGCATGCTTCCTAATATTTTTTTTATGTTCATTTAAACTTCAATCTATCTTCAAGCATTATGCTTGGTTTAAATTAATTTAAAATATGGTTAATTAATTTTTTTAAACTAAACCAGCAGCTCCGATTTTTATAATAAAATATTAAATGAATAATTGAAATGTTTCACACGACTATGTATGTCGAAATTTGTGTTGGAAATACAGAATGTTTCACACGATTATGTATTGTTGAATTTTGTGTTGAAAGGAGAATTTTCTTTAATTAATTCTGAAGGCAAAGCTATACTTAATTATATATGTTTATCACAATAAACAAAATTTAATTACAATTATGGATTTGTGTTCTTTTACCTTGCAGTGCATCCTTTTATTTATTTTATTTCAGCATTAGAAGAAATGATTATTTTTACATTTGAGGGAATACAGACAACTTATGTAAGGTCTTTATTTTTGTTAATTCTTAAGTATAAATTTTAATAGTAAGAATATAATTTTAGAGCAATCTAATTTTAATTAATTCTCGCGTGATTTTCAGTTAAGAAGTTGTCTGTATTCAGTAAATTAGATTTGAGAGAATAACCGTTGGAACTGGTTGATGTGAGGGTAATATAAATGTTTTGAAATGGAGTTGAGGTAAATTGGGTTTTTATCTTTGATGGAGAATTGTGAGATATTTTTGATATATTGAATTTGTAAGATAATGATGATTTACCTTTTGATATACATCTTTGAATCAACTAGTTCCATCGCGTTATGTTTCAGGAGAATACATTTTTATTTTTCAGATTAAGATTTATTTCAGGAAGAAGAAGATTAATAATGGAGATTTAAATTTAATTTTTGCTAATGAAAAGAGACCATTGAAGTTCGTAGAAGTTTAATTTACATTTTTTGGATTGAATTTTCAGGTGTTTTAATTTTCAAATTGTCTAGTTGAATTGTTTTAAATTTGTAATTATGGAACTAAAATTGTCTCATTTCTTAGTATTTTTGAATGATAGAAGAGAGGAAGATTAACTTTTATTTAGAGAGAAGGATTTACAAATGAGTTAAGATTTTATTAAGACATGATTCACCTTGACCACGCACTTGGAGTTATTGTTGGATTAAATATAACTTAATTTGGGAAGACAGAACACAACGCACTTCCTTATAATTTTATTTAGTGATTAACTTATTTTGTAATTGGGGCCAATGTAATTTATTTTATTTAAATGTAAATGTCAATCTAAATAGTCAAAATTTATAATGTAAAATAATAAAGTAAATTCAGTTTTGAGTGAAAAAGATAAAGTAAGAGTAAATAATAAATTGGTATAATTCTCTTGTAGTAAATTAGTTAAGTAAATGAGTAAAAAGGTTTAATTTAAATGAATGTCTAGGTAATTTAGTTATCTTGTTGTGTGTTAATTTAAAGAGAGGTAAGACACAACACTAAAACTGTGCAAACATACAATGAATATTTAAAAATATACTCCCAATAGCAATATTTACTTTGTATTATTTTTAAAACAAAGTCCCATTTGTTAAACAAATCTTTCTCACTCTGGAAATCACATATTAAAATTCTTAAGAAAAATTATAAACATTCTTTTTCTTTATGAATTATGTATGAAAAGCAAATAATTTCAAAAATAAATTCAAAGGTTAAATTTACTTTAGCTTTATATACAAATATCAACAACTGTTGATAAAAAAAATTATTAAAAAAATTATAAAAAAAAAATTCTTTTACCTCTTTGTATTATGTACGCAAAAGCAACATAGGTTTAAAAATTACATATATTCCCAATTCAAAGCAAAGTACAGACTGATTGTACATCCAAAGTTGTGTAAACATATATGGTTATTTTAAAATCAATTTCTGCGTATTTTGCATGAAAAAAACAATATTATTAAAAATGGGCCAAGCAATATAACTATGGGAAAAGTTGATATGCACTTACTGCATGCGTCGCATCTTTAAGCATTTAGCTTTTTGTCTTTTTGCTAGGCGCTTTTTATTTATTTGTTTTACATAAAAGTGCAATCGAGTTATGACAAAAAATTTTATAATTTTCTTTATGAGAGCACTATTTAGGGCTATTCTTAGCTACAGAATATCCCGTACGACAATCCAGGCACAAAACAATACCTTTGCTGATATTTCTTCTTAGTTTTTTCACTCATATTTTGTGTCTTAAACAGACATAATTATAACTTTATGGGAAGAACTCGCGTTTGTTTACAATATGCCTCACTGTCACGGTGTAAAAGCTTTCAAAATTCCCAGTCGGTGTTAACATGAGCGCCATCTTGTGGCATCCTTCCTTTCAAGGCCAAAGAAAAAAGCGTTGGTAATCAACGGACGGCACACTATTTATTCTAGGCACTGTAGTATGGATACAGCTTTGATGATTACTGGGAGCCCTCATATATATATTCTTCACCCCATGAGAATTCAAAGCATTATATGCTATATGGTCATGGATGGGTATAGTGTTCTAAAGTAACCTCGCGTAAGCTTCCAGATTTTACCGGCTTTCGAAGGTTACAGGAATCTGCTTCTCTTCTTTATGAGTTGTCTTGGTAGACAACTTTTCTTGAGTAGATCATGTGTTGGGAAACATGAAGAGTAATCTATTTAATTTATATATAAAAATTTATTTTATAATATTTCCGAAATGAAAAGTATAATTCGGATTTTTGTTTTTGAATTTTTATTTTATTATTTATTTAAAGATTTGTGTTATTTTCTCTGAAATATCTGTTTCACATTAATGTAAATTTAGTGAAGTGATCAACATATGGGGAGGTTGAAGGAAAATTCTCGTTTTTATTTAACCGAACATCGTTGATTAAAGGCATGGCTTTTCCATTACAGAAAGTACATTTATATAATTATTTACAGGGCTTGACAAATGCGGTCGCCACTGACGACCAAGTTTTTAAATCGGGTGGTTTTTTCCCCTTCGTACAAAAAAAAATGACCTAAGAAATGAGCAAAAACGGCATTTTTATTTAAAATTCTCATAAGATGTCTGATTATAGACTTTGCAAAATATTAAAAAATAAACTTAGAAATTATATTGTAAAAAAAAATAGGCTTAGATGCTTTACACTCACGCTAAAAAAAAAATAATAATAATAATCGGTTAAAAAAAAGAAAAAAGTGGCCAAATTTAGGGGATTTTTTCCTTTAATGGCAACCTAGCCATTGTATTAAGTTATTCGTTTGGCGCAGTCTTGGAAATCGCGCCAACCAAACAGTTGCCAATGTTTTGTTTACATTTTAGCGTGAGTGTAACACATCTGTTCCAAAAAATATTTTTAACTTATATTTTTAATTTTTCAAAAACAATCTCATCAAATACAAATTAAAAAATGTCAAAGTGACTGACTGACAGAGTGACTGACTTCGACAGGAAAACAAGCAAAAAAATGTTTCCATGCTTCATTACTTCACCGATATCCCGCCCTCTCATCAGATATAGATTTTGTAGCACTCAACTGTACGGGCATTTGGAGTATTTAGTAGTCAGCCTTTCATGAACATGCCAGTTAATACAGCATTTATAATATTTCTTTTTTACTTCTTCTATTTTTAGAGATATATAATTTTGATAAATTCATTAGAAAACTTAATTAATACAATCTTTCTAAATTATGTATTATTCTAAACTATGTAACTAATAATTTTAAACTATGCTTGTTATTATTTTTTCTCAATTAATGCATAAAAACTTTTTCGCTTTTTGAGAATCAATGTCGGGAGGCGTGTAATATTTTTTATTGGCGACTAGAATGTTTTGCTGGCTACCAGATTTTATCAATTTTCTAAAGACATTTTATATTAAATTCGCACGTTAAAAGATATTTACTGATACATAAACTTGAGAAACCTATCTAGTAAACTCTATTACGAAAGACTTGCAGAAGAGGACGGAGATTCTAGTGTTTTCAAATCCCAATTTCATACAAAATTGCTTGTTGCCAATGTGTTACTAATACATTTTATTCTTTTATTATAGAACCTCACACTCACGTTTGTTGAAATCCGAAACTACATTTTGCGGAAAAATGATTATGCTCAAGAGATGTACTTTTTTTTTAGCAATGAAATTCAATTTTATCCCATGATATGAAGATGGAAAAAGAAATATTTTTAATAATAATTCTTGATAATAATTGTAGATAAAAATTTAAGTAGTTTGATAACATACATCAGATACATTTTTAATTCTTTAAAGCATAAATTAAAC
This sequence comes from Maratus michaelseni, assembly GCA_963931845.1. NCBI lineage: Eukaryota > Metazoa > Arthropoda > Arachnida > Araneae > Salticidae > Maratus > Maratus michaelseni. Next base: position 5,660,708 of record OZ007598.1, read on the forward strand.
TAAATTTAGGATTTAACAAAATTAAAAGTTTTTTCATTCTTTTTTGTATTTAACATAAAATATCTAGCTACTAAATAACTTAAATTCATGTCTGTAGCATTATACGAGATGAGATAGTAGCAGGTAGTACTAGAGATTTCTCTTTTTTGTTTGAAAACGAACAATCAAAGCCCTGTTCTTTGCAGATTAACAGGGCTTGACGTTTGCTTCGCCATCACGTGGCCTGTTCTTTGTATCAGGCAGAAATATCATTTAAGGGCATTAAAAGCGCAATTCAATTTAGTTTTTGAAAAACTCAAAACGTTTAGAATTTACACTTAGTTGAAATGGGAAGTGGCTAAACGGAACCCGACTACTTTTTGTGCGTTCTTCCCAAAACTATGATCTTCTAGTTTTCGTTTTACGTTGTTTTAAAAAACGACTTTTTCTTACTGCTAGTTTTCAGCAGGACCATAAGAGGAAAACATTTTAAAAGGTCCTAGTACTTAGCGCTTTAGATCTTTACGCAGTCGAAACCAAGCATAGGGTATAAATTAATCATTAGAATAATTGTTTTTAAAAATGCTTAAAAAGGGGCCCTGGGGCCCTAATAAAAATATGAGGGTGGTGGCCGGAAAGAGAGGTCCAAGACTCTTCTTTAAAGTTATGCATCGTGATTGTGACACAATTAGGAGGGTGAGGATGGAAAATACATGGAGCACTAAAATTTGAAGGGCCCGGAACAAGGCCTCAGGAAGCCATGATCCTCGCTAGAATATAGAAATGTGGGAATAACTAAATAGAGAAAAGGCCCCAAAATTTAAGAAGATCGGATTAAAAGTTGGCATGTTATTAACATTTTAGGGAACAAAATTTGCAGCGGGCCCTGTACCGGGCCACAGGGGGCCAGGGTCTTAACTAGAATGTAGTAATGGAGGAATAACTAAATGGAGAAAAGAGCCGGAAAAACGAAGAAAATTTTATAAAAAATGGGTAACTAATTAAAAATTTAGGGGACAAAAACGTAAAAGGGACCAGGGGGCCCGGGTCTTGTCCGAGAAATATTTTTGTCATTCATGTAGTAGCTGGAAGTTCTAAGACGTTGTTAGCAAAAAAATAGCTGGTGAATCGGGCGATTTTTAAGGGAATATAGTAGGGGGCCCGAAAGGGGCGCTAATAGTTTTGAGAGCAGGCCCTAAGATGAATGGTTCTAACTGGAATGCAGAAATGCCCCCCAAAACGAAGATCGGATTTGAAGGAGGCAAGGTATTAACAATTTAGTGAACATAAACTTCAAGGACCCAGGGGGCCCGGATCTTCTCCGAATTTTCTTTTGTCGTTTATGTAGTAGCTGGAAGTACTAAGAAGTTGTTAGAAAAAAAAGCTAGTGAATCGGACAATTTTTAAGGGAACTATAGTACGGGGCCCATAAGGGGCAGCTGATAGTTTTGAGCAGGGCCCTAATTGGAAAGGAGAAATGGGGGAATAACTAAATGGAGAAAAAGCATAAAAAACTAAGAAAATCGGATCAAATAGAGGTAAGTTATTAACAGTTTAGGAAACAAAAACTTCAACGGGCCCCGTACAGAGCCCCAGGGTCTTAACTGAAACGTAGAAATGGGAGAAAAGCTAAGTGGAGAAAAGGCTCCAAAAACGAAGAGGATCGGATAAAAATAGGGCAAGTTATTAACAATTTAGGGCAAAAATCTTAAAGGGGCACCCGTGTCTCAAAAAAATTAAAAATCTGAGCCTCAGGGGCATCGGGACCTGCCTTGGACCATACGCAGCCAAATTTTCAGACTCCTACCTGCGGTAGACTTCGCTAGCTATCGCACGCAGACACACACACAGGCACTCAGACAAACAACTTTCTTTTATTAGTATGGATACAGCTTTGATGATTACTGGGAGCGGGAGCCCGCATATATATACTCTTCACCTCATGAGAATTCAAAGCATTACATGCTATATGGTCATGGGAATAGTGTTCTAGAGTAACCTCGTGTAAGCTTCCAGATTTTACCGGTTTTCGAAGGTTACAGGAATCTGCTTTTCTTTTGTATGAGTTCTCTTGGGAGACTTTTCTTGAGCAGATGATGTAATTAAAAAGAATGAAGAGTAATCTATTTAATTATATTTAAAACATTATTTTATAATATTTCCGACTTAAAAAATTTAATTCGGATTTCTTTTTTTTTTTTTTTTTTTAATTTAAAGATTTGTGTTATTTTTTCTGAAATATCTGTTTCACATTAATGTAAATTTAGTGAAGTGATCAACATATGCAAAGATCTCATCATATGGGGATGGGGAAGGAAAATTCTCGTTTTTATTTAACCAAACATCGTTGATCAAGGGCATGGCTTTTCCATTACAGAAAGTACATTTATATAATTAATTTTAGGGCTTGGCAAATGCAGTCGCCATGTCACCATTGACGGCCAAGTTTTTAAATCTGGCGGGTTTTTTCCTCTTCGTACAAAAAAAAAATGACCTAAGAAATGAACAGAAACGGCATTTTTATTTAAAATTCTCATAAGATGTATGATTATAGACGTTGCAAAATATTAAGAAATAAACTTAGAAATTATATTGAAAGAAAAAGTATTTTTAACTTTTATTTTTAATTTGGCAAAAATAAGCTCAACAAATACAAATTTTAAAATGTCAAAGTCAGAATTATTTGACTGACTTCGATGAGAAAACCGGCAAAAAAATGTTTTCCTGCTTCGTTATTTCACCGATATCCCGCCCTCTCATCAGATATAGAAATGCCAGTTAATTTATTCTATTTCTTTAAATATTCATTTACAATATTTCTTTTTTTTCTTCTGTTATTTTTAGAGATATATAATTTTGATAAGTTTCATTAGAAAACTTAATTAATATAATCTTTCTAAATATTATTCTAAACTTTGTAACTAATAATTTTAAACAATGCTTGTTATTTTTTTTTTCAATTAATCCATAAAAACTTTTTCGCTTTTTGGGAATCAATGTCGGGAGGCGTGTAATATTTTTTTATTGGCGACTAGAATGTTTTGCTGGCTACCAGATTTTATCAATTTTCTAAAGACATTTGATATTAAATCCGTACATTAAAAGATATTTACTGATACATAAACTTGAGAAACCTATCTAGTAAACCATATTACGAAAGACTTTCAAAAGAGGACGGCGATATTCTAGTGTTTTCAAAATCCCAATTCCATACAAAATTGCTTGTTGCCAATATGTTACTAATACATTTTATTCTTTTATTATAAAACCTCACACTCACGTTTGTTGAAATCCGAAACTACATTTTGCAAAAAAATTATTATGCTCAAATGATGTACATTTTTTGAGCAAAATAATAATGTATTTGTTTTGACTAAGAACGTATATTCTCATGTTGGTTTATTAAATTTTGTTACATTTTTCTAATGTTTTAAAAATGTATTTATAAATAGAAATCGTTTGTTTTACTTTATAGATTTCTGAAAATACAAACTGAACGTTTTGTAATCTATTTTGTTATTTTTTCTTTAACATAGTAATTTTGTGTCAATATCAATGTCAGTATTTACCTACGCAGTAGTTTTATTATTTGCGAAAATGTGTCTAAATGGAAGGGGAGGAGGAGGAAATATATCTATAAAATCTTTCTTCTTCGTTGTTTTTTTTATGGGGGGGGAGGGCAAAAGAAATTGTATATACATATATACATGTGACGATTTAACTTGAATCATAATCAAGGCAAGGGTTTCCACCAAGGATTTAGCAGTCAGGCATCGAAAACTCCTTCATAGTGTACGTAAAAGAATGCAAATAAGAGACAGTCCATTTCTTTTCACTTTTATTCGAAACTCAAAGACAAACTGTCTAGGCTTTACTCATTATGATGCTCAATTCATACGTGCTGCTTTTAATACCGTGGCGAAACTTGATGATTTAAATTTAACTAATAAGAAGACATCTTTGCTCTTAAAAAGGCAGTTGTTTTTTAGAATCTATCGACAGCCAAGGAGAATGTTCTATGATTAGGGAGTACATGTCGGGGTTGCATACACCACCGAATCCTGGAACCTTCTGCCGCAAACGCGGGAAAAACGCCGTATATCATTTTCTGAACGCTCCAGAATACATGTTTACTAAAAAGTCTCTCGACCAATCAGCGCTCTCGGATTAATTCTTTCGGCGCGTTAATATAGAAGCGATTTTACCGTAAGCTGGAAAAAGCGCGGCAAACAAATGTTCCAGAACAATCTCGTGAAATCTAATCCCTTCGAATAAATAAGAAGAGAAGCAAAGAAAAAAGAAATACATAGGTTTTATCAAGTATGGCAAGATGCCAAGATAATTTTTACATTGAGACTAAAGTCTTTCATAATTTGAGAAGTAATATTATTTTGTCAGGAAACATAGGGAAATAAAAATAAAATAAATAAAAATACATAGGTTGTTATTTCAAAAGAGTAAAATATTTTTAGCTGGGAGATTGGTGTTTTTTAGAAGAATTAAATTCTAGGATGCATTTTATTTAAAGAAATAAAAGTGCGTAATTTTAATACAACATCGATCAGCGCCATTTTTTTTAAGAGAATGAATTTGGAAAAAACTATTTTTAGCTAGATGTAATTTTTGACAATCGAAATACTGGAACGAGTAAATAATTTAGAATAATGGGATTTACACAGAATTATAGTTTCAATGAGGTCAACGAAGAAAACTTTTTTTTATTTGTTTCATACATACACACATATATATATATATATATATATATATATATATATAATTAAAAAATGTAACACATTTTCAGGGGTTTCAAGTATTTTCCTTTTCTGTCTACAGTATTCTCTAATAGTAATCTTCGCCTTATTTTATCTTAGACTAGCAAGCTATGCCCGCTGCGCTGGTCGATTTCTACAAATGAACCTTGAATCAAACGAAATATATCGTTTAATTTGACCTTGTATTTGAAAGCAATCTGTATATTTACCTGGAATAATTACTGAAAAATGACGTCATTCCGCTATTATATTTTCTGATGTGCAGTCAAAATTTTATCTCGCAAGGACCAACTCTTTTATTTGGTCATTTACAGTTAGAGTTTGCTAAAGAATGATAAAACTATATGCAATATACTAAAACCATCACTAAAAATTATCGAACTAACAATGCAAACAAATTAACTAACAAAATCCATTCAGTAGAAGTTTTTATAAAGGCCAATCCTTGATAATCGGGTTCATCTGATTATAGAACTTTTCCACATAATTCTAAAACTAACAGAACGATATGAAATATACTAAAACCATCCTTACAAATTATCTACTTAACAATGCAAGTCGCAAAAAATACGCCCAGTAAAAACTTTCAAAAAGGTTAATCTTTCGGAATCGGGTTCACCTGACTATATAACCTTCACACATAACTGTTTGAATAAGCAACGTAGAACAATATGTAGTACACTATAACCATTCCTGAAATAGTATCTAACTAACTAACAGTACAATTCTCATCAAAATCCGTCCAGTAGAACTTTTTCAGAAGGGTAATCTTTCATAATCGGAATCAAATATTAAAAAGGCTAATATTTGATTTTAAAAAAATGGTCACCCGATTTTCGAATTTCCCCCTATAATTCTAGAACTAAAGCAACGTAGAATAATATGTTATATAATAAAACTTTCCCTAAAAAATTATCTAACAGTGTAGGTTCCATCGAAATCCATTCGGCAAAATCTTTTAAAAAGGCTAATCTTTCATAATCGGATTGATCTGATTGTAGAACTTCCCGTAATAATTCTATAACTAAGCTACGTAAAACTATATGTTATACAATAAAACCTTCCCTGAAATATTATCTTACAGTTTAAGTTCTACGAAAATGCATTCAGCAGATCTCGAGTTATAAGCACCCGGAACGAAATTTCATATATGTAGAAGAGTAGAAGTAAATAGAAGTATATTGCCATTAATATAGTTTGCATTTGAATAAAAAAAGGTACTATTCAGTTAGCCGGGCGCCAGTGATATATGTACATATATATATATATATATATATATATATATATTTATATATTGTTGTGGGAAAATTAACTCATTTTAGTTAATACTCAATTTTCCCACTCCATTATTATTCATTTATCCTTATTAACTTTTATCTCATTCTGTTTACATTTTAAATACTTTATCTTAATTTCAATAGTTATCTTTCCCATCCATTTTCGAAGTTGTAGTCTCATCTTTGCTTGAAAACAAGCACTACAACTTTCACTTCAATCTTGGCCTCGCGATCGCACGTTGGCTTTCGCCAAGATGGCGCTTTCTGCGATCGCAGAACCATTGTTTCTTCTGCATCCAATCGGATCTGTTCCCTTGTTGTTCTTGGCGTTTTTATGGTTCCTGCTTGGTGTGATTTGAAACGCAATAAGTATGGCAACCTATGTTCGTATAAATACGAACGCACGCTGTTTCTAGCCACTAGCTACAACAACAAGGATATCTGCAACAACATCAAGTATAGAAAGATGCACGAGGATGTGTGCCTGTGCCTCTCAGTTGTTTTTTTTTTTAGAATAATTCATCCAGAGTGAGGTATAAAAACTATCCTGCGCCATCAGACGCCCACGGGGGTCGCCGACGCGCGTAAACGACCATCGCACCCAAGCCTCTGAAGGGCTTTTAACGCACCAGGGCTTTGTCTCGCCCGGCGCTGCGATCGGCCTGAGGCCGCTCCCCGACTGCGGACCCCCAGGTCATTTTACCAAGGTTTGTGACATAGGTCGTCACGGCAGTAACCCCGCATCTTGGAGGAAACTTCCGCAGAGACGGAACCTTGATGAACCGCCATGGAACCCCCGACGACTTCGTTCGCGAGACCCCATAGGGGGAGACGGTCGCTAGGTCATATGTCGAGCTACCACAACGGCTCTTGCTTTACCACAGCTCGAGGGGTGTGAGCTCCAGAGTGAGGTATATTCAATCTATGTGCATCCACGAGTTGTTTTGGATTGATCTTTTGCCGAGTGTTCTTTCACAAAGCGGTAAGCCAAACATGTTGATAATATGAAACATTAAAATTAACTTCAAGAAATACACTTATCAAACTTACAAGATAAGTTGGTCGTAAGGATTAAGCTAGGATGAATAACCGTTCAAGCATTCATTATTCAATTTACCATATCAAATCTAAAGTTTTTAAACTATATTTCAAGTTTATCAAAATTCTCATTCATTTATCTAACAGCCTTTTTTTATGATATATTAACTGTGCTTATACCATGCCTTTAGATGTAGTAAAATCAACAGGTAATGTGATGGTCTCATAGCAATACAATTGTACAAGTAAAAAGATGAATAAACCAGATTTAGTTTATTCCAATACCTTTTGTTATTATTGCATTTCATAGATACACATATTTAAGTTCTTCTTATAAACCTCATGCAAACATCAGGGAAGTAAAACTTCTCTCTATATATTTAATTTAATGAACCAGGTCATCATCATCACGAACCAATTTCATTTTATAAATATTTAATTTATTCAGTCTAATACATCTCTCCCATGTACCCATGTACTTCATATTTTTTAATTGCAACATATATATATATATATATATATATATATACAGTGGAACTTCCCTTTAACGAAGTTTTCTACTTAACGAAATTTTCTGCAGAACTTTGACTTTGAACACCATTAGCATACAAATTAATCTCCATATTACGAAAATTATATTCTATATAACGAAGTTTATTCCACTTTTGTACTTGTACAGAATTCAAACTAAGAGGTTGCTGTTGCGATGGATATGCAAATTTATTTCAGCGGATTGTATGTAAATGAACACATTTAAATAATTTGCATTCTCCTTGCTGTTAAATAAAACAATTTTTTTTCACACTAAGTAAGACACTTGTTATCATTACTTTCCCACACCGACACTCCATCGCTGACAGTTGGGGAAAGTCAAAATCCCCTTTTTACATTCAATGATATGAAAGATGCAGTGACGTAATGGCGTCAGATGCATTGAAGCAAAAAATATCAGTTAGAGTCAGACTCAGACAGTTACCATTCTGAACTTCCATCGCTGATAGACAATTGCTTTGTACATCCACAAGAATGTGCTTCAAAATGCAAATCGAAGAAATCAAAGTTATTTTTGTTTCTGACAATACAACTTCTAAACTTCAGCCATTAGTCTAAGAAATAATAAAAAATCTTGAAGTACAATATCGGAAAAGACAGAAAAAAGACAATGTAGTGAAAACATTAGTTTGAGAACCTGTGTATCAGAGCTGATGAAAGCTTGAGCCAAAGTTTGAGAATGTGACGTGATTCCATCGACCATTACACAAATATTTTGTAAAAGACGGCTTCATAATTGAAACTGAATTAAATGCTTCTGAATCCAATGCCTGTTTTCTCATATCTGAAGGAAAAATTTCATGAATTTAAGTTGATTTCTATTTAACGAATTTTCTTCATAACGAAGTTTTTAAGTGTAACCTTGAGACTTCGTTAAATGGAAGTTTCACTGTATGTCGGAATGGCAACGGCCCGGTAGCAGATACGCACTGAGAGCAGCGCCACCATTGCTTCAGCGGTAAAACTTCCCGCCAGAACCAGAAGACGAGATGATTTCAAACAGGCAAGACGTATGAACTGTTGCACGGAAAATCGTAACGGACGTTGCATAAAGATGTTTAGGGGAAGGATGTAGTTTAAGCATTTAAATCTGTATATACTTTTTTTGTAAATAGTAATCAATATAATATTTAATCAAATTTGAAGCCTTCATTTACTTACGACATTAGCATGGGGAGCTCGCCGGTTTTTATATGATACTGAAGGCGATCGTTCGAATAGGAAAAGAATACGGGAATTTACCGGTTTTAATCTTGTCACAGATTCGGATGAGTTTAAAAAGAAAGTCGATAAAATTAAGGCCGAATTTTCTTTGAATGATTTAATTACTTTGTGCAATCTACTCTGTGTTGATAGCGAGGGAAATTTAGTTGACATTGCTACACGATTGATTACGTATCTTTCAGACTTAACATTGCTACAAGCTAATATCTTACAAAACGAAAGTGACGCAGAATCTGACTCTGAGCTGAATTCACATAATGTTGAAAATAAACAAAGTAATATACCGGGTTCGAGTGTTTTAAGCACTGACGAAGAATTTTCTCATTCTCCTAACAAGCATTTTCCAGTTCAACATGTTTTGCTAAGTACTGTAAATTTTCATGATATCGAAACTGTTCTTGCGCCATTCGACGGCAGTTCTTTTCAAAGTATTCGTAAATGGTTAGCCGATTTTGAAGATGTAGCTAATATTTTTAATTTGTCTGAACTGCATAAATTTTTATTCGCCAAAAGATCCTTAAGAGGTAAAGCGCTATTATTAGTTCAAACAGAGAGTCACATAAATTAATGGAATAAGTTGAAAGAGTTGCTTCTTGCCGAATTTGGTGAATTATATAATTCTGCTGAGTTACATGAAATTTTAAATGCGCGAAAATTAAATGAAAATGAGTCATTAGATTAATATTTTCTAATCATGAAGAAGTTGGGTTCACGCGGTAATATCGAAGATTCTGCTCTTATGCTATACACAATTAAAGGTATTCCTGATACTGTTTTTCAAAAATCAATCCTGTATGAATGTAAAACTATCATAGAATTTAAACAAAAGTTAAAAATTTACGATAAAAACCGAAACGACTTTATCAAGAATAAGCGCCATTTTCAAGATGAAAAACCGAAACACAAAGAAAATTTGTTCCTAAATTTAAATCTAAACCTGATAATGTTGAGTCATCATTTAATTCTTAGAATTCCAAAAATCGTAATGTCAAGTTCTGTTACAATTGTGGCCAAAAAAAATCACGTGAGTATAGACTGTAAAAATAAAGATAAAGGTCCCCTCTGTTTTGCTTGTAATCGGTACGGGCATAAATCATTTCAATGTGATAAATCAAAGGATGCAAAAAATTCAAATGATCGTTCTCAAGTAAATGTTCTAACGTGTTCTAGAAATGAAATGCATAAATTAGTTAAAATTTCCGGTGTTACGATTGATGCTCTCATCGATACAGGAAGCAATTTTACTTTACTTCGTGAAGATATGTATGCACAACTGGGTTTGTCAGCATTAACACCCGTGGGTTTAACATTAACAGGGTTTGGTAGTGCTAATTCTAAACCGGTTGGCTCATTTTCTGGTAACATTGATATTGATAATACTATTTTTTCTACAACCATATATGTTATTGAAAAGCATCACATTAATCTTCCACTTATCATAGGTACAGATATAATTACTCAAGGCACATTACTTTATGACAAAACTGGTATTTCTCTTAGTAAACCAGAATCTGATGATAATTTGTTTGTACATTTAGTAAATGCTGTTGAAGATCCCCTTGACGTAGATTTAAGTCATATTCGTGATAAAACATGCAAACAAGAAGTGTATAATTTAATTCATAGTTATAAACCAATCAAAACGCGCACCACCAATCTAAAGATGTCCATTATATTAAAAGATGATATTCCCGTTTGTCAACGAGCTCCTCGAATGTCATTGCCTGAAAAACAACTTGTTTCTGCTCAAATTGAGCAATGGCTCAAAGAAGGCATCATTAAACCATCCTGCAACGACTATGCCAGTCCAATAGTCCTTGTTAAAAAGAAAGATAATTCTACACGTTTATGCATTGACTATAGAAAATTAAACAAAAAAATTTTTAGGGATAATTACCCTTTACCCCTCATTGATGATGTTTTGGATCAATTGCAAAGTGCCCAAGTGTTTACATCAATTGATCTCAAAAATGGTTTTTTCCATGTGGATATAGATCCTAACAGTACTAAATATACTACTTTCATCACTCATGATGGTCAGTGGGAATTTTTAAAGGCCCCTTTCGGGTTGAGCATTAGCCCTGCTGCTTTCAACAAATATTTAACTTGTGTTTTTCGTCCTTTATTAGCAGACGGCACATTAATTTTATATATTGATGACTTTATCAGACCTGCAAAAACTAAAGAAGACGGACTTGCTAAACTGAAACGCGTCCTACAAGTAGCTTCAAGCTATGGTTTGAACATTAATTTAAAAAAATGTCAATTTCTTGTCCGTAAAGTTGAATTCTTAGGACACGTGATAGAAAATAACACAATTGCACCATCGCCCTTGAAAATCAAAGCTGTACAAAATTTTCCAGAACCCCAGAATGCGAAACATTTACAATCCTTTTTAGGTTTAACGGGTTATTTTCGTAAGTATATCTCTGGATATGCTGCCATTGCAAAACCCCTAAGTGATCTTCTTAGAAATAATTCTACATTTCATTTTGGCGCATACCAACAAGCTGCATTTTCCACTCTAAAAAAGCTGCTTACAACTGAACCTGTTCTTCATCTTTTTGTCACCGGTCCGAATTAGAAGTACATACAGACGCATCTAAGTTTGGTTTCGGCGCAGTTCTTTTACAAAAATCTGCCGATGGCAAATTTCATCCTGTTTTATACATGAGTAGAAAGACATCCCCTACACAAGAAAAATTACACAGTTATGAATTAGAGGTTTTAGCGGTCGTTGAAGCGTTAAAAAAATTCAGAGTATATTTACACGGAACTAAATTCAAAATTGTCACAGATTGTGAAGCCTTCCAAAAAACTATGGATAAAGCTGAGATTAGTGTAAAGATTGCCAGATGGGCTCTTTTTCTCCAAGATTTTAATTTTGTTGTTGCTCACAGAGCTGCAAAACAAATGCAACACGTCGACGCGTTAAGTCGATACCCAGTAATGTTAGTCACCCATAACGAAATTACACAAAAAATCATTGCATCTCAAGCCACTGATGATTTTATAAGTAGTATGAAGCAAGCTGTTGAGAATTCACCCGTAAATGATTTTTTCTTAAAGAACGGTGTACTTTATAAACTTGTTCAAGATCGCGAACTATTAGTTGTCCCACAAGCTATGCAAAATCAAATTATACAAGATGCACATTCTAAAGGTCACTTTTCCACTCAAAAACCTGCGGATATCCTTAACAGAGACTATTACATTCCAAATCTTAATAAACTGGTACAAACTGTCATTGCTAACTGTGTGCCATGCATTTTGTCTTCCAGGAAGTCTGGAAAGCCCGAAAGTTTCCTTCACCCAATTCCCAAAGGTGACACTCCTCTTGATACGTACCATGTCGATTTTCTAGGACCGTTACCGTTGACGAATAAAAATTATAAGCATCTCTTGAAAGGTAGTCGATGCATTTACTAAATTCATGTGGATATATCCTGTAAAATCCACAACTGCCCGTGATGCTTTAGACAAGCTTAAACTCCAACAAACTGTCTTTGGAAATCCTCGTCGCATTATTTGCGACAAAGGCCCTGCTTTTACGTCAACCAATTTTATAACATTTTGTGAGGAAGAGCACGTAGAGTATGTCCCAATCGCTACTGGTGTACCTCGTGGAAATGTCCAAATCGAACGATTTCATGCCACGTTGATCCCAGTTCTCACTAAGTTATCTTTGGATGATCCCACCAAATGGTACAAACATGTCCCTTCAGTACAAAGAATTATCAATAGTACAAAGTCAGATACAACACAGTTTTCCCCATTCGAATTGTTGGTTGGGATTAAAATGAAAAATAAAGATGACATTCGCATAAAACAACTCCTAGAAGAAGAGCTTGCCAACGTTGCATTAGATACTAAAAACGAGTTAAGAGAAATCGCTAAAAATAACATTATTCAACACTAACAACAAAGCAAACGATTTTATGACAAACGTAGAAAACCACCCAAAGTATATCAGGTTGGTGACTTAGTCGCAATTAAGCGTACTCAATTCGGACCAGGCCTGAAACTTCGAATCAAATATTTTGGTCCGTATAAAGTCAAAGCTTAACAGTCATGACAGATATGAGGTAGAAAAGGTTGGACACCATGAGGGTCCAAACACAACATCCACTGCAGTTGATATGATGAAACCGTGGTCAACCACGTAAAAGATGAATTTCAACGTTTTTTTTTAATTCTTATACTGCACATATTTTCTATATTTTTGTCTTATATTATTACACGACGTCTATCATTTTATTATTCAAGTATATTTTTGTGTTTTCCATTTTGTCAAGAAAGATTATATTATTATTTTTATTCTCAAGTGTATATGTATATGTTTTGTTTAATTACAATTTGGTTTACGAAGATAAGTTTATGAAAATTTTTAACATGTATACAGCAAGACGAAATGATGTATTCAGTTAAATTCATACGACGAATATTACGACTATAAGATGACGACGAATTTTTAAGACAATCCAAGACGGCAAACTTTAAGACGGTCTGATGACGACGAAGACGAGAAACAAAAATCATCACCAATGTTCATCAGTTGATATATATATATTTTTTAAACTGTTTGTTTTCCCTTCCTGTTGCTTTTTTCCTTTTCAATTTTCAGTTCCTGGTAACGTCGCCATGAGGTCATGGCAAGTCGAATGCCCGAGTGTCGGAATGGCAACGGCCCGGTAGCAGATACACACTGAGAGCAGCGCCACCATTGCTTCAGCGGTAAAACTTCCCGCCAGAACCAGAGGACGAGATGATTTCAAACAGGCAAGACGTATGAACTGTTGCACGGAAAATCGTAACGGACGTTGCATAAAGATGTTTAGTAGAAGGATGTAGTTTAAGCATTTAAATCTGTATATACTTTTTTTGTAAATAGTAATCAATATAATATTTAATCAAATTTGAAGCCTTCATTTACTTACGACATTAACATATATACATATATATATATATATATATATATATATATATATATATATATTCATACATATAAGTGTAGATATATGTATATATATATATATATATATATGTGTGTATATATACATGTATATATCTATCACTGGTGCCCGGCTAACCGAAAAGTACCAACAACAACAAAAAAAAATACTGCGAAAATGCTGTCGTACACTTGAAAAAACACCTTTTGGCTTAAAATCTCTCATCAAAACTGTTTTTCTTTTTTTTTTCTTTTCTTTCTCTTTTTAAATAAAATTACTAACAGTTTTTTCTTTTATTTATCCAGATGTACAGCCATTTCTATTCTTTCTGTAACAAAAAAAAAAACACCTTTCGGCTTAAAATAAAATTGTTTGGGGTCAAAAGTAAAATCAAAATCGCCAAATTTTGCCCCTTGAATATTTTTTTAAGCATTACGAACATTCCTAATCATGTTTAAATTAAATATTTTCATTTTATAATTCTCATCAAAACTTTTTTTTTCTTTTCTTTCTCTTTCTTTTTTCTTTAATAAAATTAGCAACAGTTTTTCTTTTATTTTTCGAGATGTATAGCCTTTTCATTTTTTTTCTGCAATAATAATGGTCGCCAAAAAATTAGCAATGGTAACCTTTTCGGCCAAAATAACAGAACTTTCTATCATAATTCTGTAACTAATGTACGTAGAACAATATGTTATATACTGAAACCTTCCCTGCAAAATTATCTATCGAACAACGCAAGTTCCATCAAAATCCATTCAGTGGAACTCGAGTTACAAAGGAACGGAACGAAATTTCTATTTGTGTTTTATATATATATAGTAGATGTTGGTTTTTATACACTTTATTATTCAAGCTGTTTAAAAGTTTGAAATTAAGAATTTAATTTATTGTTTAAGGAAAATATTTTAATTTATCAAATTGTTAGTCAATCTTGAATATGTTCCGCAACGCTTCCTAGCGTTTTTTCTGCGCCGAAGGTGGACGTGATAAAATCTCGGTAAGTCTGTTTTCAATTTTTAGCACTTTCCAACCTAGTTGAAAAGTGCTTATGACTTCGGTTTGTCTGGCCGTCTGCCGTCTGGCCGTCTGTCCGTGCTCTAACTCCCGTAAATATGCTCGGATTGCTCTGCAATTTTTATATGTTATTGTCGTTATCTATAGCATGTTCCCTATTTCAACGAACGTGTGTAGCACTTATAGTTTTTTTAGAGGGACACTCAAAAGAATTCCGTTACATTGCGGTCTATGGGGAAAAATCATTTGCGGTTTATTTAAATAATGTTTCGCTATTTTAAACGCATTGTAATTTATATATATTACTAAGGTGCATTAGAAGAAGCTTAATATGGAACAGGGTGTGCATAGCACTTATAGTTACTTTAGAGGGACAGTAAAAATAATTCCGTTACATTACGTCTATGGAGAAAAATCGTCTGCGGTTTATTTAAATAATGTTTCACTATTTTAAACGCATTGAAATTTATATAGATCACTAAGGTGCATTACAAGAGACTTACTACGGAATATTGTGTGTATAGCAGTCATCGTTCATTTACAGGGACACGCAAAAGAATTCTCTACTGTCTGTTAACAATAATTCCTGGAAGTGCGTTTTAAGTTATTGAACGCGATTTTAATTTTAACTTGCTTTTTGTCTATTACGTGGTGTGTATAAATTCTGTAGATCCTATACAGGGCAGCACAAAAGTTCGCGAACGCATTTCTGTTTATTGACAAACTCCAGACGGAGAATTTTAAACTGTGCTACGCGTTTCCTAACTGAACTAAAATTATCATCCTATGTAGTATATATACAAATCTATAGATCCTATACAGGGCTGAATAAAATTATTCGGATATTTTTCCGAATATTGTATATGTTGGAAATTCCTGAAATTATGTTTTTAAATATGTTATGCGTTTTCTAAATTGTTTACTTAGATGTTAGCTTTTAGCTTATTAAACGGTATGATTTGTAAAATTATTTTGGAAGCGTTGGAAAGTGCTATATAATCTATGCTTGACGCATGATTTTTCGTACTTGTTTAATTTTATTTTGTTAAATCTAAATTACTCTAAAGTAAGTTAGTTGTTTTGTATCTATTTAATTTAACAAGTAATATAAAAAGTTTTTTTAAAGTCAATTCTTACTTTTTAATCATAAAAATATAAAATAAACCCGTGCAGCATTAATGTCCCACGTTATCTTTATTGAACATTATTTTATAATCATCCTTGTGGTATTTTATTTTTGTGGCATCACTAATTTGAGGAAAATGAAAACTATGGCAGATTTTTTTTTCTCCCAAATAAAACTAAAATTAATTAATTAAATTTAATTAATGGATTAATATTTGACAAAAAACTGTATTAACATCAAGTGTCATCCACTACAAGTTTAAAAAAAATGTATTTGAACTTGAGTGGATGAATAGAAAATATTTTATTAACGATTGAAAATTTGAACAAGATGTATAAATATATAGAGAGTGTGAGCTAATAGTATGAAATGGATAAAAGTTTACCTTCTTTTAATGAATAAATCTGCACAGGCATTTTTGCTGTAGTTCTTGGAAAAAATTAGAGGAATATACTTTTCGCCAGTTTTCTATTATGTTTTTATTTTATGACCTTTTATGTTATGTAGCATATATTTATATTTTCGGTTCTAAATGAACTAGTGCTAATTTTTCGAACGCTTTTTCATTCCAGTAAGTATAAATGACAGTTTAGTATTAGTTATTTACATGTTATTTGTTTACCTATTCCTTGTTTACATATTCTACTAGTAAATCTACAGATCAGAGGCCTCAACGTCAGCTCTATAAATCATTGTTTATTATTCTCAGTAATTTTTAATGTAATCTGCACATAATTTAATATCCTACAAGCTGATTTTTCTTTAAGAACACCAGGGGCCTCTGCCCCTACTCGCTACGCTCACCAACCCCCGTTCTGATTTCACAGCCTCTTAAAACCTGGTAATGTATCCTGTTTTAAAAAGATGATGATGATGATGATGATATCAGGAACGGCGACTTTCTTCTGTAATCAGGTTATAATGCTTTTTCATTTAACTGGTTATAATGCTTTTTCATTTAACTGGTTATAATGCTTTTTCATTTCATCTTTTTTATTTTTAATATTCATGTGTAAACACAATTTTTATGACGTAATTTTCTTTATTTCCTGCTTTCAACACGTGATCATTTAATTATTATTTTAAACTTTCATTATTATTTTTAATAGTCTCGCGCAAATACATTTTTTATTTGAAATAAAACATAATCCTTTGCGCTTATTTAGAAATTGGTAACAGTATAAAAAAAATGACTTTTTCAATAAAAGATTTTTTACTCGATTTTTAAGGATTTTTTTAGTTTTTATTGTCCGACCGTGATAATTTTTTTTTAAATTTCTGAAAGCTTGTTATATTTCGCGTCTGGTGGTATGATTTTCGAATCCGTAGGATGGCTAGAAAAAAAGTAATAGCTCCTCAAAAAAGTCCCTAGTAAAAAAGCGATGAGACTAACACGGAATATCTACGCAGAATTTGACTGGTCCATTTCGTGTCTGGCTCAGTTCTAGATTACTTTTTTTAATATAGAAGGATATGTGCATTTATAAGCACATAAGATTTGTCGAAGCTTCCGGAAATTTTAGCAGTATCACGTTAAACACAATTATATTCAATGATATGATAAACTACTTATTATTGTATTTTTTTTTCAGAGTAGGAATACATTCCTTCAGAGGACTCTGCCTCCCTGATTCCCCCGTCATATTAATTTTATGTTCTCATTTCCCAATAATTGTACTATTTCATTATTTGAGTACATGTCTGAATGCCTTCACTATTGTAATTTCATAACATTAACCATCTCCTTGTACAGGATATTTTAGCCTATCCTTAAGCTTATTTTTCAACCACTAAACATCATAATTTGCTGTTGAAATTGAGTAAAATTCCGTGTAAGAAATATACTTATAAAAATGTAAATTCTATTTGACACTTATAATTCAATTTACGTATTCAACGTTTTTATAATTTTCATTTAGAAAACCGATTTGGTCCTCTCTCTTTAGCATCCTCTTTAATAAAAAGCTATGCGTTGCTGACGACTGGAATTTTCACTAATCGTTGCCACAGATTAATCTCGGAAAATTAAACATTTGAAGTTACTAAAAAAACAATTGCTCGAAAAGTATTTGTCAGAAAATTGTTAGACAAACTGCGTTAGAAAGGTAAAAAAATTGTATTTTTCTTGATATAAATTTCAAATCCACTGATGACGCCATTTTTCTAATATTGAATTTCAAAAATTACCAAATTTCACAATGAAGTACCAAAGCGAAAACTTCACGCGTAAAAAATAATGATAACAGCAATGTATATAATTTGCTCGAGTCACAAATTATAGTAGCCTTATTCTTCTGTTAAAATATAAAAGTGAATTATGATGTCACGAGTGCATGATTTTTATTTAATTCTCGACAAATACTAGATGCGCCATTTCTGTTTAGTTGTGAATAATATAGGTTAATTCACGTTATTAAAAAATGTAGCTATAAAACATATAAACCAATGGAAAACGGTCAGTAATAAATTGTAAACGTAATAGTAAACCGTATTAATAAAACATAACTTAGTGAAATAAGTATCCGTTTTTATGTTATTTTAGGATATTCCAGGTAAAGGTACAGATTACTTTAAAATACAAGGTTAAATTCATCTATAGATTTCGTTTGATTCACGGTTCTTTTTGAGAAACCGACCAGCGCAGCGGGCGTAGTTTTCTAGTTAAAAATAAATCTTCATCTATTTCATCAGCAAAATCATATTAAAAATTAAAATCACTCGAAAATTTGTTAATACAATTTTTGTCAAAATAATGCGACTCACTTGAAAAAAAAATGTTGATATTCTTTGAAATGCAGTTGCTTGGCAACCATTTAATACAAAAGAGAAAAAAAGAAATGCCTTGGACCTTCTTGTAAAAAATGAAAAATTAAAATGTTTCCTCCGTGATGCATATTTTAACATTTGAATCAATTTACCCAATGCGTCATTTTCCTTTTGGGGAATATTAAAATTAAAAAATCGTCTGACTTCCCATTGAAAGCATTATGTCTTTAAAAAAAATGCTCTATATTTTTCGAATCAAATTTAACCCAAAACTATACAACTAATTCCGGGTACTTCACTAACATACCTATCAAATACCAACCTAATCGAATGTTTTTTGCGGCAGTCATCGGGGAACAGACAAACAGACAGATGGAAACCAAAAACTTTTCGCGTCTCCTCAGTGAGCCCCAACTAACGTTTCGGCAACTAGTAAATCTGCAGATCAGGAGCCTCAACATCAGCTCTGAAAGTCATTGTTTTTTAATCTCACTTTTCGTATTATTTAGCCTCTTACAATCCGCAATTTAATTTTTTTAATATTGCATACATATTTATAGGCATAAAAAATAATTAGAAGGTTTCAGAAATTAATAACGTTAAATTTAACACGGTTTATGCAATAATATTCTGACATTCTTATGAACTTCTTACTATTGTAATTATATATATATATATAATAAATAAATACATTTCTTCAAGGGGGCTCTGTTCCCCTGTAATCTCCCCCCCCCCTCCAACCCGCTAATGAAAATTCTGGTTATGTGTGTATATAAATTTGATTCTTAAATATTTTTCAGTCGTGGCTTATAAGAATCAAAACCGTTAGGTATGAAATTTTAAACATGTACTCTAATACATAAAAATGACTATTTAAAAAAGAATTATTTTAGGAAATAAAACGAAAACAGCGCAGCTATTATTCGAATTATCTAATAATATATATATATACTAGGGGGCCTACCCCATGCGAGCTACGCTCGCCAACCCCCGCTCACACTTCGAGGCCTCTAAAAACATGACAGCGTGCTTTATTTTTTAAAAAATATATTGGTAAATCTGTAATTGGGTTGCCATGCTTTTAACGTTTTAATGGGACATTTTTTGATTATCATGGCCTCATACACAGCTGTTGCGACAACTGACGACTGTTTTCGGGATTGATATCAATCACAACTTGAAAACCAGATTGTATAAAATGGTTTGGTTTAAATTGTGGCTACCTCTCGGACTTTTATTACAACGATCTGTATTATATTCTTCCTTTGCGTTTAAGGATGAGAAAAACTCCATCTGCTTGTGAATAACATTAAGAACCACGGTATTGAAAAGTACTATGTTATAGACATTTTCAGTAACAGGTTTTAATTTTCTCTCTATTTTAGTGCACCATCATGCATATTTTCATGTTATTTTAAATATGTAAATTATTTATATTTTTAATATGTATATACGAATTTTCTAATAATTATTTATCATACAAAATTAATTAAATATTTTGTGCATGCATGCCTGCATTTATTCGGCATCAATTGATGAGATATTTAAACAAATTTGCTATCCGCGATAATTTTACACCATGAATATTGTCCATAAGAAAATCGGGTACTTTTCCAGTATAGGATACTTTGCTTTTAGGTTTGGCGTAATTCGAGCTTCAAAAAGGGATATATTCGTTAATATACATAGATTTGTTGCCAAAAGATATGAAAACAAACCCAATGAACTTTTGGTGCTTTTCTATTATAGGGGTCTTGACGCTTTTTTAAAAATCAAGCAGGATAGAAAACCAAGCAGGATATTTTATTCTCCTTCCGTTCAGTTGAGCAATTATTTTTTTATATTAGTTTCAAATATCCGAATTAGTGATTTTATAAATTCGTTTAATTAAATTTTACAAAACAAAACAAAAAAAATGATATCAATAAATAATAATTACTATTAATTCCTCCCCCCCCCCTTTATTTTGCGTTTATATAAATGACGTCATTTGGACGAATTTATTCAAAATATTTTCAGTTTATAAATTAAATTAAATGCTGACAGACGATTGAATCCTGACGATAGAAATGTGATTTTTTTTTTTTTTAATTTTCTTGAAAAACATAATTTAATCACAATCTTGTCTTCATTATCGATTGAAATAAAAGATAAATTCAATTTCAATTTGAAAATGACGAATAAAAAGAAATCAATAATCCCTATCGGGATCCTTTTCAATTTTTCCCCCTTTTTTTCAAAAAACAACTAAATAATTAGTTGCCATCTTTGCAGAAATGCCATTAAAATTAGAAAAAAATTAATATCTCGAAAACTAATTCCAATTTCAAAATTCTATTACCAGTTTTGACATCCGCTGATTTTTATGGACAATTGGTATTAATTTCACTATCAAGCGTTTAATATTTTATTAAAAATATCCCTGAAACATAATCAGTCGTTTAATCAGTAGTTTCATAAAATCGTTTCATAAATTCGTTTCATAAAATCGTTTCACAAAATCGTTTCATTAAGATTTTATATATATAGGATAGATATTTTCAGTTTATAAATTAAATTAAATGCTGACAGACGATTGAATCCTGACGATAGAAATGTGATTTTTTTTTTTTTTAATTTTCTTGAAAAATATAATTTAATCACAATCTTGTCTTCATTATCGATTGAAATAAAAGATAAATTCAATTTCAATTTGAAAATGACGAATAAAAAGAAATCAATAATCCCTATCGGGATCCTTTTCAATTTTTTCCCCTTTTTCTCAAAAAACAACTAAATAATTAGTTGCCATCTTTGCAGAAATGTCATTAAAATTAGAAAAAAATTAATATCTCGAAAACTAATTCCAATTTCAAAATTCTATTACCAGTTTTGACATCCGCGGATTTTTATGGACAATTGGTATTAATTTCACCATCAAGCGTTTAATATTTTATTAAAAATAGCCCTGAAACATAATCAGTCGTTTAATAAGTAGTTTCATAAAATCGTTTCATAAATTCGTTTCATAAAATCGTTTCACAAAATCGTTTCATTAAGATTTTATATATATAGGGTAGATAAAAAAACAGCAATTAATTTTTCATCGCTATATCGTTCTATCTTTCTTTTTTTACATGATATCTTGTTTTTTTCCTTTGATGATGATGGGAATGGGCAGAAAAGTAGAAAAATCTAATTTCAAAAAACGTGCAAAGTGCAGAACGGCAAATAAAGCACACGATTGATTGATCTGCCCGTGACCTACGTTATACATGGCCGCACCATGACTCTTATGACGTCACAAGGACTGGATCATCTTTACACGGCAAGATGAAGCCCGAATAACGAAATACACGGTTTTGGGATGGACACAACTAAAAGTTTACAAATATACTACAGGTTTTTTTTTTAATCTCTTAAATTTATTAATGGCGATTTACAAGTAATCCCATGTGTTGGTTACTAGATAGCAGATTAAACAAATTAGATATATTGTTTAAATTTTTTCAATTTACCAGTATCTGGTAATACTTTAAAAGGTACAGCTGTCTCATATGCTGCGGGGTTGGCGCTATTTTTGTTTTGCGCCATTTTGGCGAGAAAAATCCCGCTTTCGGGTACCTGTTAGACCTAGTTTGCTTAGCAGCTTGTTAGTTTCATTTTATTATGAAACAGTTTATCCTAATAATATTATAAATCCGATTGTGTGCAAATGTTAGGCTGAAGCCAGCGTCAAAGTGGAGCATTCAATGATCCTGTATTTTTGCATGCAGGATGATTATAACCCTCAAATGAACATAGGCTGGTTTTTGTTTATTTTATTCAAATATTTTTCTTAATAATTCCAAATTTCGTTATTTTCATAGAGAATAAATTGACATTTTTCCATACAATTTAACCATTTTACTTTATCGTGGCTAGGGCTTTGATCGTTGCCAAAAAATAAAAACATGGAAAAATAACTTTTCCTCAACAACTAATTTTCAATTGAACGATTTTCACGTGAAAACTGAAAATTAAAAAGAATTCAAAAGAAGATGAATTTCCGTGATATTTGAAAAAAAAAAATACTTGGAGTATCTGTTGAAGTATGAATATCGATTACATTAAAAAGATCTTTTTCTGTCAAAAATTGCTTTATAATTAGAAGGAAATATGAACAATAATTATATTATTAAAAATAGATTTCGCTTGGACCATGGAACTATGAAAAGGTTTCTCCTCGGCTTGGACAAATATGACGTCATAAATAAAACATGTATTTTTAAATATTCGTAATAATACAAGGAGCATGAATATCAATGTATAATGAAAGTAGATAGATAATGGACGTAATATTTAAGATAAAAACTGAAATATTTTTTTTTATCGATATACTGATTAATAATTAGCTTGAATACCAGTTACACACAAATGTGAGTTTTCTGCTAAAATTTACGTCCTGATTGCCAGAAAAAGAAAATTAACAAGAATTAAAAAGAGATTTTTCTGAAGAAAAAGTGACGTCATACTCGAAATAAAACGGGAATTTTTAAATGTGTTTTACAATGAGTGTGAATTAATTCCTTACATTAATAATACAAGGATTGGTAAGTTTAGAAAGTAGATGAGTTTCACGCCGTATTTAAAACGAAAAATTTAAATATTTTTTTTTTTTATCTATACCGATTATTAAGCATGAATATCAGTTACATACAGATGAGAGTTTTTTGCCAAAACCACACCATGATTATCAGGAAAAGAAAAATAAATACGAATCTATTATATTTAAATCTGACTGCCTGATTGTATTTCATAATTACTTCTATCATTGATCCGAGGATGTCATAAACTCTCGGAATTTAAAAAAAGGAGTTAAATTCAATTTTTTTTTTGTAAGTTTCTCTAAAAATGGCAACTAAATTATTCCAATTTTGTGGATAAAAAAGAAGAAATAAAACGGATTAATATATTTTTTCTCATTAAAACTGAAAAAAAGAATTTAGTTTCAATTTGAATAAATGGTGAAAGAAAAAAAAATCTTGATTACAGTAAAATGTTTGAAAAATAAAAACGTATTTTCACATATTCAAACTTGATGAATCAATTTATTCTGGAGAACAAAAATAGTCTGTCAAAATATTTTCATTTAGAAATAAATTTAGAAATTCTAATTATCGGGAATGAAATATTTTGCTTAATTAATGCATTTATTCTTCTTTTAATGATACGTGAACGAAGTCACGGGTAACAGCTAGTTTTATTATAAAACACACAAATTATTTTATTATAAAACATACACAATGCTTAATTTATTGTAAAATACGCAATGTTTAATTTAATATAAAACACACGCAAATTGCTCTAACAGGTTGCCATTCCAAAACGAAATCTAGCCAATGTCGCCGAGTTATATTTTTATATTGTATTTGGTACTTTTCCGTTATACGGACACCATTGTCGCCAAGCATACATTTACATACATACATTTACATACATACATTTACATACATTCACATACATACATACATTTACATACATTCACATACATACATACATTTACATATATTATGCATTAGCATACATTTGGCATGGTGTCCGCATAACGGAAAAGTACCTTGTATTTTTATATTATTATCATATATATAAAAATACACATTACATTATTACACATATTTTTTTACAAAATTTAGGCTGTTAAAGACCAACTCGTTTATTTAATCATTTACAGTAATATTTCCCAAAAAACGATACGCAGAAAAAACTATCCCTGAAAAAATAGTAATGCAGGTTTCATCGAAATTCATTCAGCAGAATCTTTTAATAACGACTAATGTTTCATAATCGGGTCCAATTGATTATAGAAATTTCCCCCTAATTCTATAACTAAGCAAATATAAATATATAATAACAAATAACTTTATAAATATAGATGTGTGACAAAATGTATATGACCTGTATATATTATGTCATGTAACAAAAGTGAAAAATCATAAGAAGGTCAAAGGTTTATTTTGTTGATACAGTACATACAGCTTATGGAATTTTGCAAGATAAACAATAATGAATTATAGTATAACAGACTGTAAAGAATATTTTTTGAGCCATAATCAGAAATTTTGGTACTGTTTACGTATAGCGCACCCTGACAAATAATTACAAAACAAATATTTGTTTTGTTAATTTTGTTCAATCTGTTTGTTCAATTAACCATATGGTTAATACATTTTAACGTCACACTTTGATCAACTTTACCATGAATTTAAAACATTTTTCATAACATTCAGCTACTAATTACTGATCTGTAACACATATCTACGAAATAATCTCTCTAAAACTATCACTCATTCACATTTTCAATAACAGAGTTTGCTTTGCTCATTTCCGGTTTTCGGTATTATAAATGCAATACGTAAAAGAGCAATAAAATAATTATTTTGTCTCTGCACAATACAAATTTCCATTTCAAAACTACAATTGAAAGCAAACTCGCTGTAAAATGTTTTGTTTCGCCACAAAATCTCGGAATAAACAAATCAAAGTGTCTATTTCCCTTAGTATAAAAACGAATTTAATTGTAATTGTGCTATGAGGATGCATCTAAAGTCTGTTTTAAGAAACCATTAACGCATGCATTGAAAGCAATTTTTAATTGCAAATTATTGCTAATTAACTGTATAAATATAATAATACTTTATACATATAGTAGATGATGATGACATTATTTCTGTAATCGGATTCGTTGTCAAGCTTTCGTTTCAGAAAAAAACAACGTAGACGAAAACTTTGCTACAAACAATTCCTTAATTTAATAATAATATAATAGAAATAAGGATAATAACGAAAAGCTTTAGAAACTTACCTTGATTTACAGGAAGCAATACAATTTTCAAAGCTTTATTTCATCGATAAGACGTGTTTTTAAATGTAAATACACATTTCATTACGCAAAAGCCGATTCAAAATTTGTTTTCTGTTCTCTGAGAAGTTTGATCCAATAATCATGACGTCAGACCGTGAGCGGGCCATGTCCAGGGCTACACTAGATACCGGGCTTGCTCATTCATTATCATGACGTCACAAAAGGTGGCTGACTGCGACTTTAAGCGCGACCTACGTTATACACGGCCGGTGCATGACGTTTAAAACGTCACATGGAGTGCATCATTTTTACACAGCCATTGGTGCAAAACGGTGGGTGCGGCGCTTTGCACCAATCACCATGTAAAAATGATCCACTTCGTGTGACGTTTTAAACGTCATGCACCGTCCGTGTATAACGTAGGTCGCGCTTTAAGACTCCTATAATAGGAGCTCTAACTGCGACGAAAGACATACAGCGATTGGCACAAAACGATGGGCGCGTTTCTTTGTACCAATCGCTGATCGCAGTCAGCCACTATTTGTGACGTTTTGAGAGTTAGGTCACGATCTGCCGCGCAGCGAAGCGATTCTGTATGCTGATTGATTTATCGTTTGTGTAATCGCTATCATGTTCTGAAGATTGCTGAAACCAGAGTGGGAAATAAGGAAAGCCGATCTTTTTACAGTAGCGATACTTAAGTTTGGCTACAGTGCCTAGAAATAAATAGTGTTGTTATCGGCGTCAAAATTATATCTCTGAAATAGAGGACGCGGATAGATGGCGCTAGTGTTCTCACCGCGGCTATGGTAACTTTCGTTTGTACATAAACATCGTTTTAAATCTAATTTTTTCGGTAATAAATCAGTACTTTACAATGCTCTAGATAAAAAATAAACATGAAAAAAAAAATTTTAATAATGAAAATGCAGTTGGGGAGAAATGTAACTGCTTTCATAACAACTAATTGTAAAGAAATCAAACAGTTACAAAATTTATCATAGGACGTTTTTCTTCCAACAATATTTAGTTATTTCTAAAAACAATACATTGGATAAATACATCATACTACGATATATTGTTGTAAAAACATGTCCTTTTTTTTATACAGTTAAATTATTTTACCCCTATTTTGACAACTTTTTAATCGGTATTTATTATTACATAATTTGTTTACATCCACTTAACAAACTAAGAGTAAATTGAGTTGTTAAAAATTTCTGTTGTTTCAGAGCTTAGTTTTGGGTAAAATAATTTAAGGTATACCAGCAAAACATCAAATGAGAAATCTATGATTCTTTTAAATCTAGAAAAAAAAATATTCTCCTGAAAGTATTACAAGAATGCATTTTCTTTAAATTGGGGTAGATGTGCTAATCATCCTTTAAAAAAATTCTTTTAATTAATAGTTTTTATTATATATATATATATATATATATTAATATTATATTAATCTATCAACAATATTTAACCATTCTCATACTCACATTTCCCAATGTGAATCAAAATTTTAATAAAAGAAATAATTCAAACAATTTTAATTCCAGTAATAGACACCCTACAAAAAGTAAGAAATTGATTTTGTGAATGTATTAAAAACATAATTCAATGAAAACATACTAATGAAACAAAATTGTCATGTTAAAATAAATTTAAAAGTTAGGATATTAATAATTAATAAATTGTGTATTTGTAACTCTTCTCAATAAATCGCTCATCAAACTGCGATTCACACACTGTTACGGCCAGCTCCATCTGTTTCACTTCGCAGTGACTCATGAATCTGAACTGAAACTTTTCTTTTTTTTTATTGAACTGAACTGAACTCAGAAACTTTAGAATGTTTTGTTTTTGCTTTTTTGTGGAATAAGACGGGAATATGTAGCAATGCCGTTCTGCTTGTAAGAAAGCGAAATATGTTTAAAAGAGTAAATATGTGAGATGATAGTTGTTTTTTTTTTTTTATAAGTTCGCGCGTGTAAATATTCTGCAGTTTGTGTTGTCAAAATTGTGTCATTAAAATATGAAAATTATCTTCATTGCATTTGCTGTCATTCCAGCGGAGATCCTCACTTTATTTTAATTTAAGTTTTTTCCACATTTTTGGCGCCCCCGGGTGGGCGATTTTCGTCGGATTGTCACAAAGGCATGGAGATAAATTGAAAGAATAAAAATTGAAGGTAAGAGTGAAATTTCCATTTTGAAGATTGAATAATTATTATTTGCTAGAATATAAATATATTGCGTAACTTAGATAGTAAAAATGGAAGTCTTGAAAAGAAATAAAACGACTCAACGATCAGCTTTTACTAAAGCGTATAATAAATTAGAAAGTGTATTAAATGATACAAATGCAGAACACGATGAAATCGAAATTAATTTTTATTTATTCAAGCAGAAAGCTGACGCGTTAGAGATAACTCATAAGAATTATTTAGATGGTTTGTCAGATGACACCGAATTTGAAGCAGAATTTAATTCTGTTGAAGAATATAGAGAAAAGGCTCTAAGAATCCAAATAAAAGCGCGCCGTGTTTTGGATAACTTTAAGACAAAATTGAATCAAGATTTAAATCGAAATGAAAATAATTCGACCAGTAACCTGCAAATAGAAAATGATAAAGTAAAAGCTTTATGTCAACGACTCCCTGAAGTTGAATTGTATAAGTTTGGGGGAGATTTAAAAGATTGGCTTACATTTTGGAACCAATTCAAAAACATACATGAAAATGCAAGTTTAAGCAACGTGGATAAATTCCATTATTTAATTCAGTCTATGAAAATTAAATCGGAATCCAGGGAATTAATAGAATCTTTCCCAGTAACAAATGAGAACTATTCTTTGGCGATTGAGAGTTTATCGGAAAGATATGGCAGAACGGATCTGTTAATCGATTTTTATGTACGAGAATTATTGAAACTTGTATTGAATAATGCGACTAAAAAAAAAGCTGATTCTCTGAGTAGTTTATATAATAAACTTTCGACACAAATAAGGGCTTTGGGTTCCTTAGGTGTTACCACTGAAATGTGTGGAGTCATTCTGTATCCTTTAGTTGAAAGCGCATTGCCTGTTAATATTTTACGTTCATTCGAAAGACAGAGAAAAATTATAGAAAATGAGCAAAAATTATCGGGCCTCGACGCCATAATTTTATTTCTTAAAAATGAAGTACAATCAGAAGAAAAAATAAAACTGAGTAGATCGGATATTTGTAACTATGTACCTGAACGAAAAGAATTGGCATCATGCCAGAATTCAAGAGGCAGTAATTTTTCTCCTGCAGAGTTGATTTCTCATAATTATAATGATGTCTCGTGTGCATTTTGTTTAAGAGATCATGAATCGCATTTTTGCAAAAAGGCATTTTTTATGCCTATGTCTGAAAAACTTTCAATCATTAAAAGAAAAGGACTGTGCCGTGTTTGTTTAGCTAAAGGCCACATGGCTGTTTCGTGTACTAAATCAAATATTAGATGTCAGAGTTGTTCGAAAAGACATGTAAAATTTATGTGTCCTAATTTAGAATGTAATAAATCTAAAGAGGCATCAAAACCAAGTAATGATGATGGGAAAGAAAAAAGTGTTGATACGCTTTTTACACATAAACGTAATATGAATAAGAAATTATCTTCTACCAATGAAGTTATGTTACAAACACTAGTCGTAAAGATAAAGGGAAGAAATTCAAGCCGTAACGCAAGAATAATTATAGATACAGGGTCCCAAAAGTCTTATATCTTAAAATCCACTGCTGAGGAACTGGGTTTTGATTTTCAAAAAGAGGAAGAGTTTTGCCATTCATTATTTGGCGGTAGAAAAACAAAAATGTATAAGCATAATTGTTATAAAATTTATTTAAGTAACCTTGATGGTAATTATATTTGTAATTTGGATGCTTTAGATCAAGATGTCATATGTAATGATATTTCTGCGATTAAATATGATTATTGGATACGCGAGTTAAAAGATAAAGGAATCCACCTGAGTGATACACGAGAAACAGGGCCTATTGAGGTACTTTTAGGAGCAGACGTTGCTGGTAAGCTATTTACAGGAAAACGAGAACAGCTAAAATCCGGTTTGGTGGCCATGGAAACAAAATTAGGTTGGACTTTGATAGGCAAGATCCCTCAATTTAATCGTCAGAATGATGTGAATATGACCGTAGTCAGCATGCTATCCAAAGAAGATGTACCTGTTTCAGTATTGTGGGATTTAGAAGTTCTTGGTATTCGGGATTCTATTGAACAAAATAGTAAAGAAGACTCAGAAGGGGCTGTCATGATACATTTTGAAGACACAGTTCAACAAAAGGATGATGGAAGATACGAAGTCCATTTGCCCTGGAAGAAGGATTATTCTTTCCTTCCTAGTAATTATGATCTTGCTTTAAGAAGACTCGATTCTACTACTAAGAAATTAGAGAAAACTGGGTATCGAGAGAAATATCATCATGTTTTTGAAGAATGGTTTCATGAAGGAGTAATTGAAGAAATTCCTGAAAATGAGATATCCTCATCTGTTGCTCAATATCTCCCTCATCGTCCCATCATAAAAGAAACGTCTTCACTGTCTTCTATGAAAATAAGGCCGGTCTTTGATGCTTCGGCTAAGATAACTAATTGCCCCTCATTGAATGATTGTTTAGAGACTGGAATTAATTTTATTGAAACTATTCCTTTGATATTAGCCAGATTTCGTCTTTATGAAATTGGTGTTATTTCGGATATAAGAAGAGCTTTTTTGCAGATCTCTTTACACGAGAATGACAGAAATGTTTTACGATTTCTTTGGTATGATGACAATGGCTCTATAAGGATTTTCCGCCATACTCGTTGTGTTTTTGGGGTTACAAGTAGCCCGTTTCTTCTAATGGCAGCTACTATTGGAGCAAGATTATTTAAATTTATAAGAGGTGCTCTAGAAGTTGAAAGCGCTGATACCTACTTTTGGACTGATTCTTCAACAGTTCTCAGTTGGATTAAACGACAAGAACAATGGTCAGTGTTCGTCTCTAATCGAGTGAAAGAAATAAGACAACTCACAGAGCCTGAAAATTGGTTTCATATTCCTGGTGAGCTGAATCTCGCTGATCTTCCATCCAGAAGATGTGGAGTTAAGCAACTTTTGAAGTCCGAATGGTGGCTTGGACCTACATGGTTAAAGAATTCAAAGGAACAATGGCCCAAATCAATTGTCAATGTTAAAGAAAAGGAAGTTGAACAAGAAAAACGAAAAACAGTTGTTTCTGCTGGCAATGTAGAATTTAAGACGATTGTTTCTGAATTATCAAAAAGAATATCGAAATTTTCCAAAATAGTGAGAGTGCTAGCTTGGATTATGCGATTTCACCCCAAAGCTCGTGATTTGAGAAAACATCCACTCCTTACAGAAGAAGAAATATTGAATGCACAGAAAGTACTTTTCCGTGCTGTGCAGACAGAATGCTTTTCACATGAAAATGGTAGACAATCTCTTGTCAATTTCCAAGCTTTTAAAGATGATGATGGACTATTGCGATTGAAATCAAGACTTACTAATGAAGATGAAACATATGATTTTATTGCTCCAGTGATTCTTCCTTCGAAACACCCAGTAGTGAGAAGGCTTATTGAACAAGAGCATATTCTGAACAAGCATGTTGGAACATCTACTCTCCTGACTATTTTGCGAGAAAGATTTTGGATTTTAAAAGGTAAAAGAACCATACGAAGTATAATCAACGAATGTGTTATCTGCAAGAAACAAAAGGTAAAACACATTGAAGTGCCATTTCCCCCTCTCCCTGCAGATCGAACTAGAGTTGCAGCAGTTTTTCAAGTCTCAGGAGTTGATTTGGCTGGTCTATTACTGACAAAATCTGGAGAAAAGGTATGGATAGTCTTGTTTTCTTGTGCAGTATTCCGAGCGGTGCACCTGGAAATAATTCCATCTCTTAGTACTAATACCTTGATTCAGGCTATGCGACGATTTATAGCAAGAAGAGGTCGGATATCTGTGTTGTATTCTGATAATGGAACAAATTTTACAGGCTTAAATAGAGCATTGTAAAAACTGGACTGGGAAAAGATTCAACGAACATTTGAAGTTAATGAAATTCGTTGGAAGTTTAACCCACCCTCCGCCCCTTGGTGGGGAGGGTTTTAGGAAAGGCTCATTGGAATTCTTAAGGATCTGCTCAGAAAAAACTTAGGACGTTCGTCTTTGACTTATGAAGAATTGTTTACTCTTGTTTGCGAATGTGAATCAGTAATGAACAACAGACCTCTAACTTACGTATCAGAAGAAGCTGACTTTAGAGCTCTAACCCCAGCATCATTTCTACAAGATCTTCGTACGAGTGAAGTTCCTGATTTAGACCAAATTGAAAAGACTAATATTGTGAAAAGGTGGCAATACGTTCAAAGAGTGAGAGAGAATCTAAAGAATAGATTCAAAAAGGAATACTTAGGCTTTTTACGATCTTCGATTCCTAAAAAACATGACAAGATTAAAGTTGGTGATATTGTTATAATTGGTACCAAAGAAAAAAGAATAAATTGGCCTCTAGGAAAAGTCATCCAGTTGTTTCCAGGAAAAGATGGTATAGTACGCTTAGCAAAGTTACGCACTAAGTTTGGCGAAATTCTCCGTCCTGCACAAAGACTATATCCATTGGAAGTAAATTTCGATTCAGATGACTTTTCTCAGGAAAATATCGAGTCTCCTCACCATAATGAAACTACAGATAAAGATTCTCCCGATTCTGGTGAAGTTAAAGAGAATTCTCCTAGAGTATCTAGATTTGGACGAGTGGTTCGAACCCCAGAACGTTTAGACCTCATGAACCTGTCCTCGACTGTGGTTGAGTTTCAACAAGGGGAAACTCAACGGGGGGAGTATGTTACGGCCAGCTCCATCTGTTTCACTTCGCAGTGACTCATGAATCTGAACTGAAACTTTTCTTTTTTTTTATTGAACTGAACTGAACTCAGAAACTTTAGAATGTTTTGTTTTTGCTTTTTTGTGGAATAAGACGGGAATATGTAGCAATGCCGTTCTGCTTGTAAGAAAGCGAAATATGTTTAAAAGAGTAAATATGTGAGATGATAATTGTTTTTTTTTTTTTATAAGTTCGCGCGTGTAAATATTCTGCAGTTTGTGTTGTCAAAATTGTGTCATTAAAATATGAAAATTATCTTCATTGCATTTGCTGTCATTCCAGCGGAGATCCTCACTTTATTTTAATTTAAGTTTTTTCCACACACACAACTGAATATTGGTTCAAGTCTTTATCGGCTCGAGGAATGACTTTTAACCATTTTTCAAATTGGTTTTTGTCTTTAGGGGTGGAAAATAGAGTTATTTTAGTTTTGTTACTTTTATATCCACTTGAACATCCAGAAACGAAGCATGTTCGATCAGCTTTTATTTTCGTAGTATTTGCGGAATTATCCATATTAATTTATCATTAAAGAAGCATAGTATATGTTATAATATATGTTTACTTTAAAATATTAGAGAAATAGAAAAATTCGTATAGTTTGTTTGAAAATATAGCGGTAATTATATCAAAACTCACATTAGGATCAAGCCTTTTAAATGAAACTTCAAATGTACCCAAAATGTGTCAGAACTGTTTAAATTTGAGAAAAAGCCCAATAGCCGCATTTCTTATCGCGAGTGATTCATCGTGACAAAGCAAGATGTTCGCTTATCTGCTAATATGACTCATTTTGATTCAGCGATATGTATGTCGAGGGGATACTGGATAGCCGTCTGTTTTTCTTAATTTCATTTCTAAAATATATTTTGAACTTTAAACTAAAAATACATTCGTGTAAAACTTTTTTTTATATTGTATGAATACGTACTCATTTGAGAATAGCACTCTATTTCTTAAAATAACTGGACAATCATAGTATTTTTACAGGGTACGTGAAGGGGCCCTTTTCATTCAAAACAGCGGACCATGCATTTTTATGAAAGGTCAATATCCCTAATATTTATGTCGCTGTAAAATAACGTGAATCTATTGGATTTATTTTGTGAAGGGCGAAGGGATTCGAATAAGATTTTATTATTTGTACCACGGTGGGAACTCGACGCCCTCTGGCGGAGAATTTGGTTTTCCTCCTTTCTGACACATTTTTTTTCTTATGGTATGGCGATAAGCACACTAGATCCTAAATAAGCGGACAACTGAATGCCTGCCTCAAGAAACTCCGTATTTGTTTTGTATATTTGAATTTGGCAACACTTATTCTTGATTTGTTATTTATTTTATGGCCATGGAGATAGAAATAAGAAGGAGAACAGTGAAGATAGGCTTTCAAGATCACAACATGGACCGGGAATTAGTACCCAGTTTGTGGCGCTGGTGCTCCCAAAGGCCGGTCATGTGACCTGTCAAACATGACAAATTGTCGTCTGCTCTTCCTGCATTTTGGTTTCGAGCATGGTAAAGAGATAGAGGGCGCTACACTTCCTAAAGGCCCAAAAGACCAGAAACGCCGCCATACTAGGTACCGCTTTTAGTTCCATAAGTAGAAACATTATCTTTGTTCTCCTTCTCTCTATCTCCCTGTTTATGGCGGTTGCGGAAATTTCATAAAAGACAAAGAGTAACTTTTATATTTATTGTACTGCAAAAAATGGCCGATAAACAATCGAAATTAGCTCTTCTACCTCTGTCACGTATCAAAATGATTATGAGAAGTTCTCCAGATGTCACAAATATTAGCCCTGATTCAATATTTTTGATCGCGAAAGCTGCTGAAGGTTTTGTTGCGTTCCTTGTTCGACAAGCTTTGAAAGCTAGTGACAATAAAATGCTCGTAGATTATTCCGATCTTGCGAAAATTGTTTCTGAAATTGACTGCCTTGAATTTTTGAGGGACATTATACCTCCTCAAATAAAAGGTTACAAGTACTTGGAAATTTTAAAACAAGTTGAGGAACAAGAAAAGAAAGTTGCTTTGGAAGACTTAGAACTGTAATATAGCTAAAACACGTGGTAAGAAAATTTGATCTAGTTGTAATTATTACATTCTTTACGTGTGAACTGTATTATAACGATAAGATATATAATATATCTTTTAGCCGCATAAATAAATCATATATCTTTTACCGCATAAATAAATCATATTTCTCTATTTTGATGCATATTTATGGATTATAGCAGCCCTTCCCAATCTTTTCCTGTTCATGTACCCCTTGAATGGGCTATTCCTTTCTGAGTACTTCCTTTTATCTGAAACACGCCCCAACCCCCTTCCCCTCACTCATATAACGCAAATATGCTTTTTTAAAATTAGTAAAATATTCGTTAGTAAATACTCATTAAACAGAAGGAAGTTTTCCTATAAATTAGTGACATAACCCCGCTTATTTGAAAATGAAAATAAGGACCTGCTTTTCAACACATTTCAAAATAAAGCATTAAGAATAGAAGCTCTGACGTAATTAAGGTGTTCTGCAATTATTAAAAACGGAACAATAAGTTAAATCGATAAATGTTGTGGGAAAGTAATATTGTATAATGATCATTGGCAGTTTCCGCAAACATGGGGTAAATATATAAGAACTCATGCAATATGATTATCGTTGGGCGGAGCTAGTGACATAGAATTATCAATGAATTATTATGTCTAGTGGGCCTTTTCGCTCATTTTGAGTGTAACAAATTGGTAGGAACAGATTGCTTACACGCCCTCAGGTCCACCATTTTGTTTTGTTGGCGAAAAACAGTTTGTCGCCAAGTGGTCATTTTGGCTATTTTAGGTTTTATTTTTTATTTAATTTTGGAATATATACAGATTAAAATATATACAGATTAAACATAAAAAAGGGAAATTCAAGAAATTTTCACTGAATACTGAGCAAATGGTAGAAACGTAAATATAGTGATACTTAAAAAAAACGCAAAGAGATTCATTATTAAACCAACATATCTCTAAAAATAAAGGCATTAAAACGTGTATCCTATCGTTTAAACAACAAACCTCGATACAAAATTTGAAAAAACAAACATTGACAAATAGAAAAATCAAAAATCCGTACATAAATTTCTAAAATACATCTTAATAACAAACCTCCATTTAAAAAAAAAAAAAAACACCAGAAATTGAAAAATCTAACCTCCGTACATAAATTGCAAAAATACATCTTTATACAAACATAAAAAAAAACACCTGCAGAATTTTGAAAAATCAAACATGGCATACATCCATTGAAAAATCAAATCTCCATGCATAAATTGCAAAAAATACTTCATGTTTCTAGGAAAATTTCTTGAATTTACCTTTTTTATGTTTAATTTGTATATATTCCAAAATTAAA
The DNA here is from genome assembly GCA_963931845.1 of Maratus michaelseni. Classification (NCBI taxonomy): domain Eukaryota; kingdom Metazoa; phylum Arthropoda; class Arachnida; order Araneae; family Salticidae; genus Maratus; species Maratus michaelseni. Next base: position 5,696,558 of record OZ007598.1, read on the forward strand.
TAAAACTTAAAATAGCGCAAAATGCAATTGCACTCAAAAAATAGGCCTAGGTTTCGCGATAATATCTCGCGAAACCTTGAAACCACCTTTTGCTTTCAAAATTTGCTGATGTTTCAGCACAATATCACCAACAACTAATAAACAACCAACAGAAGCCATTATCAATCCAAAAAAATAATCAAATAATAAGAATAAAAAGTTGGAATTATATAACCTGATACCACGTGGGATACTACAGTCAAGAAAAACAGAACGCAACCTTTCACTTGTATGCTCAGAGAAGAAGTAAGTGAAAAAAAAAAAGGTCGGCTGGATTATTTAAGGGTTGCTAGAAGGCAAAAGTCTGCCTGGTAGTCAGATCGGCAAATACATCGCCAAATAAAAACTCGGGTTTCTCTTTTGGGATATGATGTCACACTCACAGTTTTTTTTTTTTTTGATTAGATGTATCATTCGCCCTCAGTCCACCATCTTGTTTTTTAAATCAAAACGCATTTGCTTTGTTTTTCATTTCCAAAAAATTTTTCTTCAATAATTACTTATAAACACAGTATTTAATTTAATTGACTAATTTATTTATATTTAATAATAAAAATAAAGAAAAAAAAAATAGATGGCGGACTGAGGGCGAATGATACATCTAAGCCAGCAATTGTATTATGCTATTGGTTTGGCGCGAGCTTCAAAATCGCCAAACAAGGATGTGTGAGTGTAAAATAGCTGGTCCCTCTTTTGCACCAAAATGGCAATTTTTTGTCTGGTTGACCAAATAGTGTGTATTAATCAAAGGGGAGAGTTTTGTATCCCGTGCCACTTGGCTAAGAAATCTAAAAGGATGCCAAATGGCCGTTTTATCATTTTACCTAATTTTTATTTTAATTATAGTAGGGGTGTACAACCTGTGGCCCGCGATCGGATTACTGGTGGCACGCAGATCAATTTCGCCAATCGGACGCGAAAAATTCACGAATTTCGCCGATCAGGTGCGTAGAAATTGCGAATTTTACCAAACTTCGCCATCGGGTGCGTAAAAATCGCAAATTTTGCCGGTCAAGTGCATATAAATCGCGAATTTTGCCGATCGGGTGCATATAAATCGTAAATTTTGCCGATCGCCAGCGTAAAAATTGTGAATTTTACCGATCGCCTGCGTAAAAATCGTGAATTTTGCCGATCGGGCCCGTAAAAATCGCGAATTCTGCCGATAGGGTGCGTATAAATCGCGAATTTTGTCGATCAGGTGCAATCGTAAATTTTGTCGATCGTATGTGTAAAAATCGCGAATTTTGCCGATCGGGCCCGTAAAAATCGCGAATTTTGTCGATCAGGTGCGTAAAAATCATGAATTTCGCCAATAGGGTGCATATAAATCATGAATTTTGCCGATCAGGTGCGTATAAATCGTAAATTTCGTCGATCGTATGCGTAAAAATCGCGAATTTTGCCGATCGGTGCGTGTAAATTGTAAATTTCGCCGATCGTCTGTGTAAAAATCGCGAATTTTGTCGATCGAACGCTTAAAAATCGCAAATTTTGCCGATCAGGCCCGTAAAAGTCGCGAATTCCGCCGATCGGGCGCGTAAAAATCATGAATTTCGCCGATTAGGCACATACAAATCGCGAATTTTGCCGATTAGGCGCGCAAAAATCGCGAATTCCGCCGATCGGATGCGTAAAAATCATGAATTTCGCCGATCGGCACGTAAAAATCGCAAATTTCGGCAATCGAGTGCGAAAAATTGCAAATTTCGCCGATCAGATGTGAAAAAAATTGCAAATTCCGCCGATCGGGCACGTATAAATCGCAAATTTCGCCGAACGTGTGCGTAATAGAGTTGTGGGTTTTCCGGAAAATTTTGAAACTGAAAATTTTCTGGGAAATTTTCTGAAAATTTTCCGGAAAATTTTCTAACCCACTACATTAATAAAGTATTGTAAAATTAAACTCTTGTTCACTAAAGGCTACAAGTAAACAACACTGGAGTATTTTCATCAACTCCGGATGTGATGCCCTTTTGAGTTTCCCCTTCCAACAAAAAACTATAAGCAAAATTAAATAATTAACAAAGTATATAAATCGTGATTTATAAGTTTTTATTCATGCATAAAGCTGAAAAGTTAAAATATAATAATTCTTTAATAACTATTATGCATATATAATGATTCAGTAATTAATTAAAAAATACCATATTGGACAAAATGTTTTATTTACTAAATTGATGTATGGATATCTGAAATGAAAACAAAATATGTTTAAAATAAATGCATATTTCTCTATAACAAATAAAATGCTTTTTTAGCACTATCCAACCTAGTTGAAAAGTGCTTATGACTTCGGTTTGTCTGGCCGTCTGCCGTCTGTCCGTGCTCTAACTCCCGTAAATATGCTCGGATTGCTCTGCAATTTTTATATGTTATTGTCGTTATCTATAGCATGTTCCCTATGTCAACGGAAGTGTGTAGCACTTATAGTTTTTTTACAGGGACACTCAAAAGAATTCCGTTACATTGCGGTCTATGGGGAAAAATCATTTGCGGTTTATTTAAATAATGTTTCACTATTTTAATCGCATTGAAATTTATATATATCACTAAGGTGCATTAGAAGAAGCTTAATATGGAACAGGGTGTGCATAGCACTTATATTTACCTTACAGGGACAGTAAAAATAATTCCGTTACATTACGTCTATGGAGAAAAATCGTCTGCGGTTTATTTAAATAATGTTTCACTATTTTAAACGCATTGAAATTTATATAGATCACTAAGGTGCATTACAAGAGACTTACTACGGAATATTGTGTGTATAGCAGTCATCGTTCATTTACAGGGACACGCAAAAGAATTATCTACTGTCTGTTAACAATAATTCCTGGAAGTGCGTTTTAAGTTACTGAACGCGATTTTAATGTTAACTTGCTTTTTGTCTATTACGTGATGTGTATAAATTCTGTAGATCCTATACAGGGCAGCACAAAAGTTCGCGAACACATTTCTGTTTATTGACAAACTCCAGACGGAGAATTTTAAACTGTGCTACGCGTTTCCTAACTGAACTAAAATTTAGCATCCTATGTAGTATATATACAATTCTATAGATCCCATACAGGGCTGAATAAAAGTATTCGGATATTTTTCAGAATATTGTATATGTTGGAAATTCCTGAAATTATGTTTTTAAATATGTTATGCGTTTTCCAAATTGTTTACTTAGAAGTTATCTTTTAGCTTATTAAACGGTATGATTTGTAAAATTATTTTTGAAGCGTAGGAAAGTGCTACATAATCTATGCTTGACGCATGATTTTTCGTTCTTGTTTTATTAATGATGCTGACACATTTCATGAAAAATCTGAATTAATATAAAAATGTGTTAAAAATCAAAACAAATGACCAAAGTTTATACATTAAATAAAAAAAAAAAATCAAATATAATATGATTTTTATCGCAATTTTTTCTACAAACTCTTTACTAACTGAGGAAACACCAAGATTCCATGACGTTGATGTCCTAACTTTCTGGGTCACTCTCAGAATTGGACAGCATAGGGTGACTTAAATGAGAATTGCTGCTACTAACGTAAGTGAAGATTCTGTGTCTGTGTGTTCCTTTAACAGATCAAGCTTCAAAATTTGAAAGCATAACATTATCATCACTTATCAAACGAAGATTTTGTGAAACCGATACCAGCTTTGCAGTGCATTCATCTGTCAGTCTATTTCTCTATTTTGTTTTTATGTTGTTAAATGCCTTCCAATTGCATTAACATGAAGCAGCTGTTGGGGGAATATTCAAAATTCTGACTGCAGCCCTAGATAGTTCTCTTGTATTTTAATAACCGTTCCACCAAGTGCTTGGAGATATTTTACAGGCAGCTTTCCAAATAATGTCTCTACTCCATATCTTTTGTTTTGTTGGGCACTTTGCTAGGTCTGACATTACTGCAACTTAATTTATAACAGGAATGTTTTTAGCAACTTCGATTACGGTTTCAATAGCTGTCATTCAATCATCTTCTGACAAATACTGTTCCCAGTATCGTAGATTCAAAAGATTCGCAGCTAAGTGCACTGAGTGAAAACAAAAATCGTATATGATACTTAAAAATGAGTTAACCGACTTTTCTTCTTTGGTCAGGGTTGAAAAAGACAAGTGCTCGATTATTTTCTCATCAGGTTCTTTAAATATAACTGTAACTTCTGAAATAGCTGGTGAATCACCTTCTAACTTCTGTATTGCTGCTGAAATGGGTAAAGGCAGATCGTGTGCAGTCTGAACTTTCAACCAAAATATATCATTATCCAGTATCTGCTTTTGTACATTTGGAGGCAGTGATATTGTGTTATCTATAGCTGCACATTGTGAGCATTTCCTTTGTGCACAGCAAGCTGTCAAAACATCTCGTTGCTGAACCCCGTCTAGTTTCTGCTGACAAAATAAGAGAACTTTCTTCTCCTCGTTTTTCTTTCTGTATTGCCTTCAATGTTGGATTGGTGACGTGATGATTCTTAAGCAATTTAACAATTACCTTGCATTTTGACAATATTGTTCGAATTGAATTCAAACTTATATCCTTTGCCAAAAGGTTTAACCCATTAGGAAGGCAGCCAAATATTAAGTAAGCGAGGATATTTATCCTGTAACCTTTGCCAAGCTGATTTCATAATCCTTGCATTGTCATTTATAAGGGCTATTACTTTGGAAGGACCTACTCTTTCAATCTCTGTTCTCAAAATTTCTGCTATGTATTCTTCAGTATGACAAGAAGAATTTGTATTCACTGCTTTTGAGAATATTGGCTCAGGTGTTGCACACATTATGTTCATCAAAGGATCTGTGGTGCCATCTTCTGACCTCTGCCACTACCACATTACTTTGTTCATCAAAGGATCTGTGGTGCCATCTTCTGATCTCTGCCACTACCACATTACTTTGTTTATCAAATAACAAGAAAAATGGGTGATTCATTTTCTGTGACTGTTCTTTTTTATGAAATAGGTTGAATTGACTTGTTATGAGTTGTAAATTAAACAATATGACAAATCTTAAGTAAATCAGAATGAAACTAATGTGGATTACAAAGTTGAAATTATAACCTGTAGTTTTTGTTTAAATGGTACAGAAATTGACTAATAAAAGAAAATATGGGAAGTTCAAATATGTCCCATAAAAAATTTACTAAAATATTGCATGTTTGACATTTAAAATTTTCCGGAAAATCATAGTGGAAAATTTTCTGGAAATTTTTCCATTTTTGAAAATTTTCCTCCCCACATCACTAGTGCGTAATAATCGTGAATTTCGTCAATCACTAGGAAAAAACTATGAATATTGTCAATCGCGCATGGAAAAAAAAATGCAAGTTTTTTCCATCCTTTCCAACTGAATTGGGTTATGCTGACTAAGGAGGTGGTTGAATATAAGGAGCTAACCCTCCTTTTAAAATTAGCCATTTTTATGAACTTTTAGGCCGACCTCCCCCCTCCTTGCCCGAAACAAAATTTTGTCCACCCTATGGATGTTGGCTCTCGACAATCCAGTCATTTTTGTGACTGCCCCTCCTCTTATAAAGGTTGTGCACCCCTTTGATATCTGCATTTTATGACTGAATATGTTAAGAAGTACAATTTAGAATAATATATGTTTCTCCACCTTCATTCATGAAAGCAGAATTTTTTTTCGGCACTGGCAATCTTTAAAGTTAAATTTATTCCTTCAAATAAAGTCAAGGAGTATTTTGACTCTTTGAAAATAATCTTAGCTATATCTCTTATATAAATACAAACGTAAACTGTTGATATATCATTGCCAACAAAACTGAATACGTTGACTGGAAGAAACGAACCTAGGGGGCTAAATCTAGCCTTCCAAAATTTATGTTTTTTTTAATCTGATCTCACCTCCCCCCCCCTTGGTCACACCTCCTCGAAACAAAAATTTTCTGATGGTGGCCCTCGACAACCCAGTCCTTTTTGTAAGTGACCCTTCACTGAAAAAGGTTGTGCACCCCTAAATTATAGGGTAGATGTGTCAGTAATGGGCATCCTTCAGGAATTTCTTTAAAAATTATTTTTTAATTAATAGTTATAATTGTTATATTTCAAATTTTTTAATATATTAATCTACCAACAATATTTAACCATGCTCATAGTCACAATTCCCAATCTGAATCGAAATTTAATTGTAAATAACAGTAATAAATCAAAACACCCTAAATTCCAGTGATGGACACCCCACAAAAAAAAAATAGATAATTGATATTATGATTGTATTTAAAACTGGAATTTAAAGAAAGCATATTAATGAAATAAAAAAAGCTGAATTTTTTTGGTTATTTTTTTATAAACCAAAAATGTTGAAGGTGGCCCTTTACGGCGGGATTGGCGCTGAAAATTTTGAAATCCCACCCAAAAAAATATCGTGGGCGGGAGCATCCCTCCCAAAAAATGTCACCATTTTCCGGAGAAATTTGCGTTATTTAATTTACCTGCAACCGAACGATAAATTTCGTGATTTTTTTGCCGCAACCGATCGACGAACTTTCTGTTTTTTTTTTTGTGACAGATCGACGAACTTTGCGTTTTTTCCATGACAGACTAACGAACTTTGTGTTTTTCTACGACAGATCGACGAATTTAGCATTTTTTCCGCGACAGATTGACAAACTTTGCTTTTTCATCGCGATTGATCGACAAACTGTGGGTTTTTTTTTTTTGGCGACTGATCGACGAATTTTGCATTTTATTCCGTGATTGATCGACGAATTTTGTGTTTTTCCACGATCGATCGACGAACTTTGCGTTTTTCCACGATCGATCGACGAACTTTGCGTTTTTCCAAGATCGATCGATGAACTTTGCGGGTTTCTTTCGGCAATTGATCGACAAACTTTGCATTTTTTCTGTGACTGATCGACAAACTTTGCATTTTTTCTACGACTGATCGACGAACTTTGCATTTTTCCACAATCGATCGACGAACATAGCGGGTTTTTTTTGCGATTGACCGACGAACTTTGTGTTTTTTAGGCGACTGATCGACAAACTTTGTATTTCTTTCGTGACCGACCGACGAATTATGCGTTTTTTCCGTGACTGATTGACGAACTTTTCATTTTTCCGCGATCGATCGACGAACTTTGCCTTTTTTGGCGACTGACCGACGATCTTTGCGTTTATTCGGCGACTGATCGACGAACTTTATGTTTTTTCACCGACTGATCGACGAACTTTATGTTTTTTCCCCAACTAATCGACGAACTTTGCATTTTTCTGCGATCTATCGACGAACTTCGCGTTGTTCCGCAATCGATTGATGAAATTTGCGTATTATCTCGTTTTTTCCTTTTGACAGATTGACAAAGTTCAGGATTTTTTTTTTCCTGTATTTGACTGACAAATTTAGATTTTCTTCCCTGCGTTTGACTGATGAATTTCACGATTTTTCGCCGCGACTGACTGATGAATTTCACAATATTTTGCGACTGATTGATGAATTTAGCGATATTTTCTGGCGAGCAATCAACGAACTTAACGTTTTTTTTTTCTCGACCGACTGACGATCTTTGCAAATTTTTCTGTAGCCTATTGGCGAATTATTTGGTTTCTTCTGGCGACAGATTGATGAAATTCACTAATTTTTTTCCTTACGCCTCACTGAAAAATTTCAAGATTTTTTTTCCGCAACTGACTGATGAATTTCGCGTTATTTTCTTGCGACCAATTGGCGAAGTTTGCCATTTTTTCCCGTGACTGATCGTTGAATCTAGCTATTTTTTTTTCTATTAGACATACATAAGGACTTCTAATAAAATAGCCTTTCGAAGAAGAAAATCATTTCTCAAAAAATGTTTCAAATACAATGTCTGCGTAGAAGAGTTGTATTAGTTCGCCTACTTCTTCAAATCATCTGCTTGACAACCATCGTCTGGTAGGTATAATAGATTTATTCTATGGTATTTATCCGTATTGTTGTTTGTTGGTGGCGTTACCTTAGCACAGTTGTACACTAGCTGCCATGTAGTTCCAAAGTCGCAAATCGATATTAACACTATTTCGTTAGAAGTCCTTATCTATTTCTGTTCATGCGAAAGACTAATTTCATTATTTTATTCCCTCAACCAATTGACTAAATTCACAATTTTTCCAACGACCAATAGACGTATTTAAAGATTTTTTTTTTTTTCTGCGACTGAAAAGAGGGAAAAGAACAAAAAAGGGCAGTAAGAGCCACCGGTCGCTGCACTCTGTTAAATTGGCCTAGAGTCAGCACTAAACAAAAATGAGATTAGAAGAGCTGCTTTCTATCTTATCACTTTTATTCTTTGATCCACTGATCTTATTACTTTTATTCCTTGAGGTAAAGGAGTAAACCATTTTAATCCTTGTAAAGGAGTAAAAGTGTATCTTGTGAAGGAGGCTTCAGCACCCTAAATCAAATAAAATCTAAATTCAGAAATTCATTTAACAACCTAATTTTTAAGGGTCTCTAACATTTGGCGGAATTTGAAAAATACACTGCATATATAAAATTTAACTTTCTTCCTTTTTTTATAATAAAAATAAACATTTTACATAATCATTATGAGTTCACTTAATTTTGCCAATGGTACTTTGTCAGGTCTGCATTAATGTAATTCTTTAAATAGCACATAAGATAATAGTGGGGTTTAAAGATATTTTTTTCTCTCTCCCAAACATTACAACTCCCTTTCATTTAAAAATGTTGGGAGGGAGACTCCTCTCTCTTTCTCCTTGGAAAATTTGAATTTCAAGCCCTGCCCATTACTGGAAGGCGGTCGGTCGATTACTGGCACATCTACCCTATTTTATTTACCTTATGATTATGATACATAGGTATATCTAATTATGCAATGACTTGTTTCCTAACAAGGATGCATGTCATGGAGTACTAACAGACCGTATTCTTGTGATGTCAGAGTCATGCTTTGGGGAAGCATTTCCAAAATCGTAGCCTCGAATACAAAAGGAGAATATGGTCCATTCTTGACAATGTGTGTGTCTAAATTAAACATTCTGTGTGTTTTAAAATATAAAATAATTTCTGTGTTTATAATAATAAAAAAATACTGTTTTATAATAAAAAAAAGTGTGTTAGATTATAAAATTGTGTACAAAATAAATATGTGTGTTTTATAAAAAAATAAGTGGGTGTTTTATAATAAATTGTGTGTTTTTATAATAAAATATACTGTAAAAAAAAAATACTAAGATGCTGTTTTTCCAGGCTAGGTCTAACGTGGATATTTAAAAACGGGTTTTCTTGCCAAAATGGTACAAAAATAAAAATCATGCCTACTCTGGTGCATCTATGATATCTGTTCTGAAGTTAGATACTTATAATTAGAGTTGTGAGTTTTCCGGAAAATTTTGAAGCAGAAAATTTTCTGGGAAATTTTCTAAGCCACTATATTAATAAAATATTGCAAAATTAAACTCTCGTTCACTAGAGGCTACAAGTAAACAAAACTGGAGTATTTTCATCAACTACGAATGTGATGCCCTTTTGAGTTTTCCCCTTCCAACAAAAAACTATAAGCAAAATTAAATAATTAACAAAGTATATAAATCGTGATTTATAAGTTTTTATTCATGCATAAAGCTGAAAAGTTAAAATATAATAATTCTTTAATAACTATTATGCATATATAATGTTTCAGTAATTAATTTTAAAATACCGTATTGGACAAAATGTTTTATTTACTAAATTGATCTATAAATATCTGAAATGTAAACAAAATATGTTCTAAAATAACTGCATATTTCTCTATAACAAATAAAATGATTTTTTTCATTAATGATGCTGACACATTTCATGAAAAAGCTGAATTAATATAAAAATGTTTTAAAAGTCAAAACAAATGACCTAAGTTTATACATTCAAGAATTTGTTGAAGAAAATCAAATATAGTATGATTTTTATTGCAATTTTTTTCTACCAACACTTTACTAATTGTGGAAACACCAAGATTCCGTGACGTTGATGTCCTAACTTTCTGGGTCACTCTCGGAACTGGACAGCATAGGGTGACCTAAATGAGAATTGCTGCTACTAACGTAAGTGAAGATTCTGTGTCTGTGTGTTCCTTTAATAGATCAAGCCCAGAATCAGAATTTGAAAGCATAACATTGTCATCGCTTATCAAATGAAAATTTTGTGAAACTGATACCAGATTTGCAGTGCGTTCATCTGTCAATCTATTTCTCTATTTTGTTTTCATGTTGCTAAATGCCTTCCAATTGCGTTAACATGAAGCAGCTGTTGGGAGAATAGAATATTCAAAATTCTGACTGCAACCCTAGATAGTTCTCTTGCACTTCAATAACCGATCCAACAAGCTGTTGGAGATATATTGCTGGCAGCTTTCCAAACAATGTCTCTACTCCAGAACTTTTGTTTTGTCCGGTATTTTGCTATATCTGACATTACTGCAACTTAATTTATAACAGGAATGTTTTTAGCAACTTCAATTACGGTTTCAAAAGCTGTCATTCAACCATCTTCTGACAAATGCTGTCCACAGTATCGTGTATTCAAAAGTTCACAGCGAAGTGCACTGAGTGAAAGAAAAATCGTATATGATACTTAAAAACAAATTAACAGACTTTTCTTCTTCTTTAGTCAGAGGTGAAAAAAGCAAGTGCTCGATTATTTTCTCATCACGTTTCTTAAATGTATCAGTAACTTCTTAAATAGCTGGTGCATCACCTTCTAACTTCTGTATTGCTGCTGAAATGGGTAAAGGCAGATAGTGTGCAGTCTGAACTTGCACCCAAAATATATCATTATCCAGTATCTGCTTTCCTACATTTGGAGGCAGTGATATTGTGTTATCTATAGCTGCACATCGTGAGCATTTCCTTTGTACAAAGCAAGCTGTCAAAACCTCATGTTGCTGAACCCCGTCTGGTTTCTGCTGACAAAATAAGAGAACTTTCTTCCCCTCGTTTTTCTTTCTGTATTGCCTTCAATGTTTGATTGGTGACGTGGTAATTCTTAAACAATTTGACAATTACCTTGCATTTTGACAATATTGTTCGAATTGAATTCAAACTTATATCATTTGCCAAAAAGTTTTAACTCATGAGGAAGGCAGCCAAATATTAAGTAAGGGAGGATATTTTTCCTGTAACATTTGCCAAGCTAATTTCATGTTCCTTGCATTGTCATTTATGAGGGCTATTACTTTGGAAGGACCTACTCTTTCAATCTCTGTTCTCAAAATTTCTGCTATGTATTCTCCAGTATGACAAGAAGAATTGTATTCAAAGCTTTTAAGAATATTGACTCAGGTGTTGCACACATTATGTTCATCAAAGGATCTGTGGTGCCAACTTCTGACCTCTGCCACTACCACATTACTTTGTTTATCAAATAACAAGAGAAATGGGGGATTCATTTTCTGTGAGTGCTCTTTTTTATGAAATAGGGCGAATTGACTTGTTATGAGTAGTAAATTAAAATCTTAAGTAAATCAGAATGAAACTAATTTTATTCATGCGGATTACAAAGTTGGAATTATAACCTGTAGTTTTTGTTTAAAATGATACAGAAATTGACTAATAAAAGAAAATATGGAAAGTTCAAATATGTCCTATAAAAAATTTACTAAAAAATTGCATGTTTGACATTTAAAATTTTCCGGAAAAACATAGAGGAAAATTTTCCTCCCCACATCACTACTTATAATCAAATTTAATTTTTTCTATTAAATCTTTTGGTTCATTTTTATAATCCCCCACTGGTTGCTGTGAGTTTTTTTTTACGGCTTTTCTGAAAATGATAATCCTGCCAACTATGGCAACCTAGCAGAATGCGTTCTGTAGAGAATATTTCATTTGGATGAAAAATCTGCTCTGTTTTCGTTGTGCATACACAGTTCATTTTTAGCTCACAGCTGCTTGCTGATTGGTCGAGAGAGAACTGTTTTAAGTTCAGATTTACCTTTAGATGCATTAAGTAAAGCAAAATTGCATCACTATTTCGTTCTGTTTGTGTGGCAACTAGGGATGCACCGAATAGTGATTTTGGCCGAATACCGAATATTTGGCCATAGGTAAACCCAATACCGAATATTCGGCTAGCCGAATAGTACAGTGAAGCCGAATACTGAATATTTTTATATTTCAGAATTTGAGTATTAAAAGTTAAATTATAAAACAATTTTACAAAATAATTAACTTAGATACTACCTTTTTATGAACTAGATCTTTTTGCTAGAAACATTCAAACAAAAAAAATCTGTACTTTGAGTTATAACTTAAAAAGAGGATTGTCTTAAAACTTTTAAAATTTAATGAAGCTATAAACTTCGTGGTTTCTTCTGTGAATTAACATAAATTTATAAAATGTTTTTATATTCTAAAACAAATACTTTCAAATCAAAAAAAAAAATATTTGAATGAATTATGAGAAACATTTTGCAGTAATATAACGTTTGGACAATACGATGTATTAAAATGGTGGCAAATCAGCAAGAATAATTTTCCTGCTCCTTTTGATTTGGCAAGGAAGTTTTTAATGAACCAGAGAGCAGGTGTCTGGATTAGGCGATCATATTCAGAGGTTGTAAACATGCAAGGCATTCATACATCTTGGAACAAACTTTCTGCTTGTATAATGTGGTCAAGGCAAATATTTTTTGAGCAAGAGACATTATCTCGATCCACTTATTCCATCAAAAATAAAATACATTCAATCAAAAACACAGAGCGTGTCACCGCAAGCTGAAACTGAATTTTTGGTCACATCTTTAACAACAATGAAGATATTTTAGAGACATTTGCATCGTATCACTTTTGCTTGTAGAATATGATGATACAGTCGAACCTCGTTAACACGAAATCGCTTAACGCGAAATTTCGCTTAACACGAAATAATACTGAGGTCCCGTCAGATAAGTCTGAAAATCAATATTAATTAATTCATTTAACACGAAATAGAATTTCGGAAAATCCCGCTTAAGATGAAATATTTTTGTTTGCTCTAAAGTAAAAAAAAAAATCCTTACGCAATGTTTCTGATATTTCAAACTTACATGTCACATACTCTTATTAAAAATGGAATTCTCTCATGGTTTGAAACAAATATAAAGTGGAAAAGGGTTTCAGAAAATCGTGAAATATTGAATTCCTGACTAATCTCTGCTTTTCTTTGATCTCTGATGTGCGCAAGTGTTCCCACATTAACCGTGTGAGCTACAGATCAGTCACAATGAAAGATTGGTTGAAGGAATTTCTTTTTTGAAAGTTATATTGTTCCATTACCCGGTTAACTTTATTGACAGTGACATAAACCGGGTTTCTGAATTCCCCTGTCTGTAAGTGAAAGAAGTGACAATTCTTACTTCTCTGCCTGACTAACATAATTAAAACTCTGTTCGCAGTTGCTCTGTAGAATTCTGTGAAAGATGAGTCGAAAAAAACAAGCTGTATTTGAAGCCACTTATGCTGTGAGTCAATTCAAGCCAGTTAGAAAACGAATGAATCGAAATTGCTCTCTTGCGGTGAATAAAAGAAGCAAGAATCCAGGAACATTGTTTTAACTTTTGCAGTTTTGCAAGAGCAAGCAAAGGCTTTTGCTGCTGCTCTCGGTGAGAGCGACTTCATATGTTCTAATGGATGACTGACAAGATTTAAAGAGCGTCATAGGATTCTCTATAAAAAGATATCTAGGCAAAAAACGGGAATTTCTTTTTTTATACATTGTTTTTTCCGAGTACATTTCCATAGACCAAGATGTGCTGACTTTGGATGTGACGACAGACAAAGAAATAATTGCTGAAAAAAAAAAAAAAAATTGACAACATTGAAGTGTCGGACGAGGATGAATAAATTGACACCGAATGGAAAAGTTTAATGAATCTACCACAACATTGCGTTTGTACAACGTTTCCTTCTGGAACAACAGGATGCTTCCAGAACTTTGAACAAATTAGATGACGTCCATACATTCCTAAAAGAACTACTTTACAAACATTGAAGCAAAAGTCAATAACGGAATTTAGAAAAATAATTAGCAAGTAAATAAATTTATTATTGGCTAAAAAATTATGACTAATTTGTTAATGAAATTTTCTATTGCTTATTAATTTATGATTTTATGAGCAGGAATATATTTGTAGGTTAATTTATTTAGTTTTTATATCTAACATAGATGGTCCCACTATTATGACGGTTAACACAAAATAAATTCGCAGTCCCTTCAATTTCGTGTTAACGAGGTTCGACTGTATTATTGGAAGTGGCTGAATTTTGGCCAGTGACACAGTTATAAGTAGTACTGTCAGCTGCACTCTGAATAAAGGAATATCTAGCTCAGTGTTGTTTAGATATTGAATGATGGCAATTTCCAGTACTTCTCATGATTCACAGAAATCAAAGTAACTATTTTGAAAATATAGTTAATATCTTCAATACTATTAAAGTAACAAACAAAAATTCAAATTTGTCCTGGAGTGAGATGCACTTTATTTTTGATTGAATAAGTGTTTTGATCCTGGTTTCCTGAACAAAAATTGTCTGCCTTGATGTTTATTATCACTATCACCTGTGAAAGTTTTTTTTTTTCATTTTGTTTAGAAACATCTTTGTGAAAAAGAAAGAAACAGATTATTTACTAGACACGTTTGAAGTAACTTGCATTTATTTGTATATCATTAATTCCTATGAAGGTCATCATTAATGATTAATTTTCTTAAGTGACAGTTTTCAAACAGAATGTCTAATGTAATAATTAATGTAATTCTCTTTCATTTAAATATGATTCTATTTTTAATTATTTTGATTATCTTTATTAATTGACAGTTAAAAATAGAAATTGTGGGTTTTTAAAAATATTTTTTTTAAAAGTTTTTTTAAGTATTCGGTTTGGCCGAATATTGAAATATTCGGCCAAACCGAATATTCAGCAGGTCGAATAGTTTGATATTCGGTAATATGTTGAATACCAAATAGATATCGAATATTCAGTGCATCCCTAGTCCTAGTGGCAACTCTGTATTTCGATTGTAGTTCCTTGAATTTTGATTATTTCAAGCACGTGCAAGTATGGTTTTTAAAACGGGAATTGCTAAATAAACACAGGAAAACGTGCTCCATTATTTTTTATTAAATTAACATAATGTGCTGTCCTCTTAAAAAAACCAGATTTTTTGAAATTCTATATAAAGTCTAAAAAAAAAAAAAAAAAAAATTAAACATAGCTAAATTTTTACAGCTTGTTCTGACTAAGATTTTAATATTGAGTATTTTATCACTTTATTACAAATTGGTAGCCAATTAAACAAAAATTTGAAAAAAAACCCACTTTTCCAAAAAATAAAAACCCATGTTAGATGAAAAAAACCCACACCTGATATAATCAGCTGAAAATGAAGCATTTTATTACATTTAATGGTTTAACATAAAAAATTATGTAGCTAATTCTAAAATTATATTATAACAAAAAAAAATCGGTACTTTTTGGTTAGCCGGGCGCAACTGATATACAGCGTGTCCACGTATAACCTGACCGACCTTTATTTTCGCAACCGTTGGTCCTAGATGCATACTTCCAATTACAAAAATGGTTTAAATAAGGTAAATAATTATTTTTAAAGCGATTTGGGTTAAGAAAAACGTTTATTAAAAAGTTACGAAATTTAAATTTTTATACAGTCCCCCGGTCCTATAAGTGATATTTAGTAAAATTTACTGCGACACTAACAAGTAAGATAAAAAAAGTCCCACGCATCTAACATTAAAATTGACCGAATTATGAAACTTTGAAATGCATGACTTATACCACTTTTTTGCATCTCAAAACGGATGATTTCGCCCGTGCTTTCAGGGGTCGAATATTAAGTAGTTAAACTTATTTCAAGGTATCTGCGCTTTGAAAGAAATCGTACAACTATTACGATTGACTTAAATTTTATTAGTTAAGTTTCAGATTAGTTAAAATAATTGTATTTTATCATATGTTTTATTTTGTAAGTATTTGAGGCTATGATTTATTTTAACAAAACTTATATTATTTTCATTAGGTTTTATTTAACTTGCAACGATCGTCTTTCCAGTTTAAAATTTGTACTCGAATTTTAATTCACTTTCAAATGTCCGATCGAAGTTAAATTTTACATACTGACTTAAATCCGATGACAATGTAATATTATTATGATTTTCGACGCTTATCATATTAGAGGATAACACAAAAAAATTCGGATAAATTACCGCCAACAAGTTTAAGAAAAAAATTTTGATTAGATAACATAAACCTGCAATGGTTGTGTCTTTTAACTTTTATAATTACGTTTTATGTATTTTTTAACGCTGAATAAAAAAATTACCTTCACTTTTAACCATCATGTCAAGATTTTTCGTAAATCGTAAGTTTCAAGGTTAAAATATAGCGAAAAATCTGATACTATAAAATAGATGTAAGACTTTTTTATTCAGTTTAATTTTATTTAATTCAATAATTTATTCAATTTTTTGGCTTATACTAGGTTTTTTATAACTAAATAGCTCAGGGGTCCGATGAGGTTGGGAAGGGAGGGGGGAGGTCAATTTTAACTTTGAGCTTTTTAACTTTGAAATTTTCAATTTGAGAAAAATCCTGACGTGATGGTTTAAAATGAAGGTCATTTTCGGATTCAGCACTAAAAAATACATTAGAATCAATTTTCAAAAGCTAAAAAACAGGGCACAACTCAAAATATGAAAGACAGTGTAATCTAACAGCATTTTAAAATCTTAATTGAGGCTGTTGTTTTTCATCCTTTTATTTAACAAAAATTCTGTTATTTTTATCCTCTTATGTGCTTAGCACAAATTGTATATTTTGCATTAATATGTTAGAATGATTATAGATTTCACATTTATATTAGATTGCAATGTTAATTTTGCTCTCAACTACTTTTTTGATATATCTGACGATTATTTATATTTCTACTACATTTGTGAATGACCCCTATTTCGCAACAAAAAATATACTCCAACTTTAAACAGCTATAACTCGGTCAGTTTTAATCGTAGATGAATGGGACTTTTTTTATCTTACTTGTTAGTGTCACAGTAAATTTTTACTAAATATCACTTATAGGACCGGGGGTCCGTATAAAAATTTAAATTTCGTAATTTTTTAATAAATGTTTTTCTTGACCCAAATCGCTTTAGAAATAATTCTTTACCTTATTTAAACCATTTTTGTAATTGGAAGTATGCATCTAGGACCAACGGTTGCGAAAATAAAGGTCGGTCAGGTTATACGTGGACACGCTGTATATACATGTATATATACCCACATACACATATCTACATATACATATATATACATATATTTATGTGTATATATACAAATTTATGTATTTATATATGTCAGGGATCTGTTTAGGAAAAAATTGGGTCCTTTAAAGGACCCTTCACAATTTTTTAAATTTCAAAACAGGACCCTTCACAAAACTATTTTCTCTAAAACAGGCCCTTCACAAAACTATTTTTCCTAAAACAGGACCCTTCACAAAATTCTTTATCTTAAAAATAGGTTTTTCACAAAAATTTTCCATCTTTAAACTGAACATTTCACAAATTAATCATTTAAAAGTAAAATCTGACCTATCACTTTTACACATATAAAGAAAATATATGTATTTTACATCCATATATCTTCTTAAAAATGTATAAACAAGAACCTGAATATAACGATCATTTCAAATTCACAAAATTATGACTAGATTTTTCACAAATATAAAAAGCTGTTCACAATTTCACAAGAAAAAGGACCCTGGGAAAAAAGTCTGGACAGACCCCTGTATGTACATATATCACTGGTGCCCGGCTAACCGAAAAGTACCAAAAAATCTTTAAAAATGAAGCTCATGTTTTGCCAGAATGCTGCAATTGTTAATTTAAATTATTTTAAAACTAAATAAGCACTTCCTACCTTCTTAGGTATTTTTATTATTTTAAATAGTACATAAAAACATAACAAAACAAACAAGAACGAAAAATCATGCGTCAAGCATAGATTATGAAACACTTTCCAACACAGCCAGAAAACTAACGAAACTTCACCGTTAAATAAGGTGAAAGGAGATATGTAAGTAAGCAGTTTAGAAAAACACATAACACATTGAAAAATAGTTTTCGAAATTACCTTCCAGTGTCAAAAAAATAGTTGAATTATTTTGTGCAGTCCTGTATGTGATCAGTAGATGTAGATGTATAGTATGATAAAATTTAGCTCAGTTAGAATATTCACATTTAGCAATTTTCGCCAAACGATGGAAATACACTCAAAATCTTTTGTACAGCCCTGTATATTATCTGAAGACTTATGTAATGTACACACCACCTATTAAGCTAAAGGGCAACTTAAAATTAACTTGCAGCAATTACCAAACGTAAACGACAATGTATCTTTTTTCTCGTAGCCCTGTATATGCATTTATTTACATTCCACAAACTTATATTAGTCTACTAAATATAGTTCAGCAGGAAAATGCGTAAACACAATTAAAAACTACCCTTAAGCAATTCGCTCCCATAGTCTGTAGTACTTTGGCGTTTTTTCATATTTAATGAATTATTTTTATTCTTTTCAGATGGACGATTCCAGTTATTCCTCTGTGACTTCTAAATTATGCATGAATCCTCTAAGAGATGAATCTAATATTACTGAATTGAAAAATTTCGAAGAACTTATTAGGACTTCTGTTGGACCACATGGGAAATTAATGGTTGTTGGTCATATTTCCGGAGGTTTTGTTGTTACAGTAGCTTCATCTTCATCTAGACTTCTGCCTGTAATTTCTATAGAAAACACCTTTTTGAAATTAATTGTATCATGCACAAAACTCCATTTGAGTACTTTTAGCGATAATGGTCTTTCCTGCTTACTTTTAACCCTGAAACTCATTAATAACTCTTTGTCTATGGTATATCATTTGCCTGTGATTGGTAAACTCATTGAATATTTTGGTAATTTGTTTATTGAATACTTAAACATAGATAAAAATCCATGCATCCAACCAATGGATTTGTCAAATTTAACATATTTCCAGTCTGTTGTGTCATCGATTTTACATTCAAAGCCTGGTTGCATTCTTAGAGAAGAAGACAAACAACACTTGTGTATTTTGTTGATGAAAGCTTGCTTGAACTGTATCCCATCTTCTTTATCCGATGCTTGTTATAAAAATATTAATGTTGTTACTTTAGAAAGCACGAGTTGTGATCAATCGAATTTGCATGAAGGTCTTTTAGTGAGATTGCCCGAAATAGATCAGAAGATTGATTCTTCACTGTACAGTAACTCCAACATTAAAGTCGTATTATATACTTCTTCTTTATCGGGTGACGCAGATTTTCCTGTTGACAACATTGAAGTTACTGATGATGTTAATGTATGGGAAATTGTGCTAAATAACATGAAAAGTGCTCTTGAAAAAGTAATTAAATCTGGAATCCACATACTTGCTTGTCAAAAGGTTGTTCACCCATCTCTTAGAAAACAACTTGAAGATTCCAATGTTTTGGTTTTGGATAGATTAGGTTATGAAGCAGCTAAGCATTTAGAATTTATATCAGGTAATTCATTCATATGTGATTTAGTTTGAAGAAATGTTTTTCAGAATTACTTTGATAAAATACTTTAAATAAATTTTTTTGAGACAGTTTGATATTTTGTCTGTTTTATTTAATTAATTTGTGATAATTCTCATTTAATTTGTGATAATTCAACAAGTGCATAACTGAGCATTTATTATTCATATCTTTAATCCTTTTATATCTCAAGGATTTGATATAAATAAATCCCTGTACTTTAAGGATGTTAAGGATCAATGATTTTTCTTATAACAATCTCTAATTTTTTTTTTTTTTTAAAGTTTGATACCTCGATTTTTTGATTCCTTTGTTAAAGCAATGTATAAATAATTATGAATTTTTAGAATTTACTGATATTATTTGTCCTGAATTCAGAGTTTCACCCAAGTTAAAAAGAAAACAAGTTGGAAATTGTACGTCAAACGTTACAAACGAGGTGCGTTCGTACGCACGTTTTAGAATTAAATTCATGATCTCCCGTGCGTAGAACGGGTTAAACAGCTAGTTAAGTATATATTTTATGACACTGTTCATACAAATATCTTAACTAGTTATATAAATATTCAGATATATATGTATCAGCTAGTTATATAAATATTCAGATCTTGATGATTTTTAATTCTGTGAAATGAATTTTATCGTCTGCAGATTAATTTCTGTCATAAAATAAGCATCTTGGTCGCTTGAAGATTCAACCTCGGAAGCTCCTATAACAAAAAAGCACAGATTTAAAAAAAAAAAATCAAATTTCTTAATAAATATTTTTATTAATATCTCCTAAAGTTTTGATTCGATTTTAATAAAATTTGAAATGTCTCGACAAAATTCTGCAAAGATAATATATTTTAAATTGCAAACCATTTGGTTGGGTAGTTTTTGCGTTGTTATATGCAGACAGGCGGACGGACAGACAGACAGACGGACGGACCAAACGATGACTATAGGTGCTACGTATTTATATAATTACGAACGCACCTAAAAAAATGGCAAGGTGCTGCTGAAAAAGTCACTTTTTTATTCTTAAGTACATTTTTTTTATTTTTAAGAACAAGCAGTTTTTAGATTTTTAATGTTGCTTTTTATATTTTTAAGGACACTTTTTGATTTTTAAAGGCATTCTTTTGATTTTTAAAGCCTTTTTTAATATTTAAAATTCAAGCACTCTTTTCAAGACAACATTAAGTCAGTTTTCACTATACATATTTTTTTTTAATACAAAAAGAAATAAAGGCATCTTTTTTGACTGAAGGACAGGAAGGATGTTATTTTTTTAAAATGAGGAGCAAGGAGGTTGCTATTTTGTAAGTTGAATTTGTGAAATTTTATTACTGCTTTACTCTTCCCCACCTTTTGCTTCATCTTTCCTCCTGATCCGGAAATCTCATGTTAACTTATAAGAAAATTTAATTATGTGATGATAGAGTTTCCCCCAGACAGTTTCAGAACGGTGCTGCACCCTGCCTGCCCTTTGGTTTACAAAATCACACCCTTCTTGCCCCTCATAAAAATAATTAGCACCCTACTTGCCCCCTCAGTAAAATAATTAGCACACTTCTGGCCCATCAGTAGAATAAGTGCCCTTTCTCCTTTTTGCACTAAAAAATTTGCTTTCATTGTAAAAATTGACTCAGTGTTGTCTTGAAAATAGTGCCCTGACTTTTAAATATCAAAAATGGCTTTAAAAACCAAAAGAATACCTTTTTAACAATTAAAAAAAAATTGCCTTTAAGAATCCGAAAAGCGCTCTCAAGAATCCAAAAAGTACCCTTAAGAATAAAAAGTGCCCTTTCTTAAACCTGGGGGAAACTCTGTGATGACTCTTTACTTAATATAATTCCTAATATTTCTAACTACCTAATATAATAAGAAAATGGTTTACACCAGTGGAAAGAAGGTGTAAATTGCTAATGCAGTGCATATTTAAAAATTGTCTCCTTAAATTGTAAGTATTTTTTTTAAAAAACGATACAATTTAAAAAATTTCCGGAAGTAGAAATTTTATAGATTACCGGGTTTATTAAAATTTAAGCAGACAATTTTTAAAAATGCACTGCGTTGGTAATTTACGTGTACTTTCTGATGGTGAGAACGATTTTCCAATAATTATATTAGGCAGAGATTCCCCCAGGTTTAAAAAAAGGCAGGGTGCTGCTGGTGAGAAAACGGCATTTTTTGGATTCTTGAGGGCTCTTTTAGGTAGATTTCGTAAGAAATACTACCTATTACATTATCCCCTATGTTGGAATTTCTGGAAAATTTTGTCTACGCTGATCATGACTCCCAGAACCCAAAACCTATATCACTTTTTTATGGACACGATAACTTCAATACCGTATATACTCGCGTATAAGCCCGTTCGCATATAAGCCGCCCCCCCTATTTTGAAGGACAAAATATTGGAAAAATTCTTGACCCGCGTATAAGCCGACCCTAAAAAATTCCAAATGTAGGAAATGCAGCTATTCCCATTCTCAACGCTTTTTTGGTTTTTGGCATAGCATTCAAAGTCAGTTTATTTTTCCGCCAATCTCTCACTTGTTTTTCATCTATTCCAAACTGTCTAGCTGCGGCACAGTTGTTATACTCTTCAGCATACTTCATGACTTTTAACTTGAAAGAAGCACCATATGCAGCACGTTTGGTTTTTAAAGTTTCCATTTTGCTAAAAGCAAGAAAGAAAAGAATCTCTTACATAACCAAACGATCACTTACTAGAGTAGAGAAAATTAGAATTACTTAGTCAGAGACAAAAGCGTGAATAAATGAAAGGAGTCGAGGTCAATTTTCCTTCTCCTGTCTCTCTCGCACAAGCGCTTTCCCCCATCCCCCCCATCCCCCCCATGCACTGCTATGCCAGTCAAAAAGCTGTATGGCTTACAACTTTTCTCCTCAAATGTGACCCGCGTATAAGCCGACCCCCCCCCCCCCTCTTCATAAGACAATTTTAGGTCAAAATTTCTCGTCTTATACGCGGGTATAACGGTAATTGTGCACAAATCACTTCCAAACTGATACATAAAATCAAGGGTCATAAAATATCGGTCACGTTCGTTAATGCGCAAAATCGAACCAGGGGGGGGGGGGGTGGCTTTTTGTAAAAAAAAAAAAAATCATAACTTCTTAGTTATGACATGTAATGTATCGAATCCATTAAAAGTTATTATTACTTCTAGGAAAAGGGCGAAAAATTTATGTATGACAGATTTTTGATATCATTAAAAATTTCCTCAAGGGGGGAAATCACAAGATATTGAATCCGCTTAAATTTATTATAAATCCTCTTAATGTTATCTATAACTTTTATACTGAAGTTTTTTATAGGACCAATCCTTAGAGCAAGAAAAATTAAAAACAAAAAATCCCTGCCGGCTTTGCCTACAAACACAGGTAGATTTCAAAGTGGGCAGTCCCAACTGCTGCATCATGGCAAAAAGGTAATTTCTTCTGCAATTCCCAATAAACAGACGCCCCATGGTCTATGTCTTCGAAATCTACCTGTGCCTGTAGGCAGAGCCGTCGGGGATTTTTTTTTTAATTGTTAAAGGTATCTTTTGGTTTTTAAAGCCACTTTTGATATTTAAAAGTCAGGACAGTCTTTTCAAGACAACATTGAGTCAATTTTTACTATGAAAGCAAGTTTTTTAATGCAAAAAGGAGAAGGGCACTTTTTTTACTGAGGGGCAAGAAGGATGCTAATTATTTTACTGGAGGGGGGGGGGGCAGGCAAGAAAGGTGCTAATTATTTTTATGAGGGCAAGGAGAGTGCTATTTTATAAACCAAAAGGCAGGCAGGGTGCAGCATCCTTCTGAAACTGTCTGGGGGAAACTCTGTACTAGGTAATCAGTTATCACCTAATTAAATTTTTCTCACCAGTTAACATGGGACATCGCCATCAGAAACAAGAAAAGCCACTTCAGTGAAATGCCCTTAAAGCCAGATTAAAAAAAACAAACAACAGAAAATTAAAATAAAAAGTGCACACAAAAACATGTGATTCCATTATCTAAAAGATTATTAAAACTTTAACCCTATCACTATGTCCTATCGAAACATGCCCTGTTGTTGCCCAGGACAAATATGCTATCTATTTTTCAAATAAAAAAAAAAAACAAGTACCACTTATATTTGTACAGTTTAATTTTTACTGTGTGTTACAAACATTATGATATGAGATGTCACCGGCTGAAAGTATAGATTTTTTGACAACTTGTTGAAAGTGCTTGGGGTCCGCATGAACCCCAGGACATAGTGATAGGGTTAATTAGATTTTAAACATTAAAACTGAGCACTTTTGGCTGTGAACCCAGCCTTCAACAGGATTTATAATAAAAACAGTTGTTAAAACACAAATGTCCAGATCACATTCTTGTAAACAGTATGTCTCTGAGTTCATAGCTGAAAGTGCTCGATTTTAATGTTTAAAATCTTATTAAAGTTTTAATCATCTTTTAGGTAATGGAATCACATGTTTTTGTGTGCACTTTTTATTTTAGTTTGGTTTTATATGAGAAAAGGCTATGATGTCATACACTCACGCACAGTTTTAGGTAGCTTTCAATACAAAATAGTATAAAGCTACCTATTGCAGCCGTTCGGAGGAAAGCAGTTCCGGAAAATTTCGATATATTTTCACCGATCATGACCTCCAGACCCCAAAACCACCCTCCGTTCAATAGTTGATTTATATATATATATATATATATCTCCATATATATATATATATATATATATATATCTGACCTATGTCATACGATAACGCTCGTATTTATAAATCAATTTGGATGAAACCAATTGTGTGTATTAAGCTCACCAATGTCTCGACCGAGTTCGTTGGCCAGCTTGGTCCACCATTTTGTTTCAAGATGGCGGCCATTTAAAAATTTAAAACTAAAATAAATATAGAAAAAAACTTAAAAATTCAAATTTATTTTTTAATTACGTGTTAGGCCTTGATACAAGGATTCCAGAGCATTTTTTGGTTTACCTCTATCTTAAAAAATGGCTGAGATAGAGCAGTTTGAAATTCTAGGGTGGCTGACATTTTGAAACAAAGCAGCACATTAACGCGATTACTTGCAAATTATTTTCTTTCATTGTTGTAATAATTTTCCCAATCATACGCATAAAACTATATATTCATATCCGTTAGCGCCAAATTCTCGCCAAAATTGGCGACGTTTGGTGAAATATCGCCAAATTTGGCGACCAAAATAAGTCTTCATAAATGAAGCCAATTTGGCTATTGCTCAATAATTTGGCGAATTTCTCATTCAAATTCAGTATTAACGAATCTTTTGTAACCGTTTCTTTGCATTTTACCTTGCTGTTTTCGTGTAACATTAGCTAAAATTTTAAAACGAAGATATAGGAAAGCTACCTTTTCCTCCCGGTACAGGCCGGAAGGACTTTTTTTAAAAAATCTGTTATAAAAGGTAAAAAAGTCGCCAGATTTAGGGTATTTTTTCCTTTAATGGCAACCTAGCCATTGTATTAAGTTCTTGGTTTGGCGCGGGCTTGAAAATCGCACCAACCAAAAAGTCTCTAAACATCTCTGCGTGAGTGTAAAGCATCTGTTCCATAGAAAATGCAGAAGATTTCTGAATATCCTATGGAGAATAAATAGCTTTACAAGACGTTTATTCTGTCATCTTAATGAAATATTAGTAATTAAAAACATGCTTATGTGATATATACCATGGTATATATTAATATTTATTTACAAAATATAATGATGTTTGATATTTTCATATGTGATACGTATTTATTTTCAAAATGTCATTGTGTATGATATTTTTTATATTTTCAGTCAATTGAATTTTTTAACTGTTATTGACTGTGTCGTTAAAGAACTTTTTTCTGCCTTTGACAATGACTTTTTTAGCAAAAAAAAAATCAAGCTTAACATTTGAAGCTGAATTTTTTATATGTTGAACAAATAATTATGTGGGAAAATGTTTACTTAGAACAGCCATTAACAGATATACTGTCTTAATTTAGATAATCTGTTATTTACAGCTTCATTAGAAAGAATAGTTTTTGATTTTCGTTTAGTTCAGTTTAAACTGCATAACAGGTAAGGGAATGAAAAAGCAGACGAGCTCACATTTATATTCAAATTTATCAATCAGGGTGGTCGCAGACCTGGAAAACATGGAAATATCCGGGAATTTTGTTAACCTGGAAATATCAGGGAAATTCAAACTAAACCTGGAAATTCATTGAAACAAATGTTAATTTCCATTACGATTGCAATAATCTGGAAGAAAAAAAAAATCTCAGCTCTCGAGCTCAGTCCATGTCTGAAACCAGCTTGGACTCTATTTTTATATCAGTCTTTGGGCTCAGCCTTATAGTGAAATTTTTACTTATACAAAAATGGAAAAAAAAAAAAAAAAAAACTTGTAATTTGAGTAACAAGAATGTGGCCTAACTTTCTTAGTGTTTTACAATCCCTTAAAAACTGAAAGTAAACTGATACTGAATTGATAATGTGATATAAAGAGAAATATTCTTTCTGATTTTGAAGCTTTTGCACAGTCACTGTTAGTAACATAAAGAAGCCCTGAGATATTTCTCTTCTGTTTGAAGTCCTTTGTTTATTGGAAAACAGAACTGTCTTTCTGCCATAGTTCTACAATGATATTTTAGCAGAATGAAAACAGGGACTTTTACAGATTTTTGCCAGTGGTTAGAAATAACAAGAACGAAAAATCATGCGTCAAGCATAGATTATGTAACACTTTCCAACGCTTCCAAAATAATTTTACGAATCATACTCTTTTATAAGCTAAAAGATAACATCTAAGTAATCCGAATACTTTATTCAGCCCTGTATAGGATCTATAGATTTGTATATATACTACATAGGATGCTAAATTTTAGTTCAGTTAGGAAACACGTAGCACAGTTTAAAATTCTCCGTCTGGAGTTAAATAATACGGAAATGTGTTCCCGAACTTTTGTACTTCCCCGTATAGGATCTACAGAATTTATACACACCACGTAATATACAAAAAGCGATTTAAAATTAAAATCGCATTCAGTAACTTAAAACGCACTTCCAGGAATTATTGTTAACATACAGTAGAGAATTCTTTTGTGTGTCCCTGTAAATGAACGATGACTGCTATACACACAATATTCTGTAGTAAGTCTCTTGTAATGAACCTTATATAAATTTCAATGCGTTTAAAATAGTGAAACATTATTTAAATAAACCGCAGACGATTTTTCTCCATAGACGTAATGTAACGGAATTCTTTTGACTGTCCCTGTAAAGTAAGTATAAGTGCTATGCACACCCTATTCCATATTAAGCTTCTTCTAATGCACCTTAGTGATATATATAAATTTCAATGCGTTTAAAGTATTGAAACATTATTTAAATAAACCGCAAATGATTTTTCCCCATAGACCGCAATGTAACGGAATTCTTTTGAGTGTCCCTGTAAAAAAACTATAAGTGCTACACACTTCCGTTGAAATAGGGAACATGCTATAGATAACGATTATAACATATAAAATTTGCAGGGCAATCCGAGCATATTTACGGGAGTTAGAGCACGGACAGACGGCAGACGGCAGACGGCCAGACGGCAGACGGCCAGACGGCCAGACAAACCGAAGTCATAAACACTTTTCAACTAGGTTGGAAAGTGTTAAAAAACAAATTTGTCATTTTAAATGATTTTCAGGAACATGAAAATTGAGATTTTTTAGATTAAAATATTAATTTAGAAACAATTTAAAAACGTTATAATGTTGTTAACAAATTTCTGCTGTGTACTTTCCATATCCGTTACAGTGTTTTTCTGTTTTATTATCATGACATCATAATTAACGAAAGAACTAAAAAATTAGTAAAACATCATTAAAATACAGAGAAAACATCGAATTAAAAATCTCTTGATGACATAACAAACATGTGTAATTTTTTTTTCTATGAAAAGTGGTCGGCGGGATAATAGACAAGTACCAATTATCCTTATTTGTAGTTGGTCTCTATTGTCATTACCGTGATGGACAGTAATTTTTTATTCAGCTCCCCACTAGATGTTATTTTGATATGACAGTATTCTTACCTTGTACAGTACTACAAGATCTAACAGGCAGTAATGTCTATTTTTGATTAACTATGCAAGAACTTTTAGTGTAATTTTTTTTTTTTTAAATATAAATTTTTACTAAGTAATGACTTTATACATTAGAGTAATGTTGTAAAAGAAATTATCTAAGAAAATTTCATTATTTTAACGCTAACCTGGAAATTTGAGGCTAACATGGAAATATCAGGAAATTTTAACATAAGATATTTGTGACCACCCTGCATAACTGATTTTCTCAAAATTTTCCCCCTTTGTCGTTTTTTTCTTTTTTGCTAGCAATATTTGGGGAAAGATGAAGGACCAAGAACATGCATGACTGTTACAGGTGTTATTTCAAGTTCGTGGTACCTGTAGAAGAGGGGGTGGGAGGAAAAGAATGGACAGTGGGTGGTCTGCTCATGATGCAAGTTTGAGATTAGTAAATGTCGTTTCATTTCCTGATTTCACTGCAATTGACTATGTTTGAGTGATTTATTTATACGTAGGTTGATCCAAAAAAAAGTTTACAAGCAGAAGCATTTGAAACGTAATTATTGTGGGAGGAATATTTTCTCCCAGAGTGAAGACAGATGGAGCTAGTTGTCTTACAGTGGTTGTGCGGGTAGGTAGTGTGAGTTTGCAGATCCGTAAGAACGATTGAAATGACAAGACGTTTAGAAAAGTGGTCTCCCTTGGAGGTTCGAGCCATGATTCGTTTCTTATGGGCATATGAGTGTCATGTTGAGTGATGGTGTCATATTCCTGCATGACAATTCCAGGCCCCATACTGATCAGCAAATGCAAGAATTGCTGCAAAAGTGAAAATGGGAAGCCTAAAGCTACCCCCCCATACAGCCCCGATTTGGCTCCAAGTGACTATTTCCTTTTTCCGGCGTTGAAGCGAAACTTATCCGGAACACGGTTCACCTCAGACGATGCAGTGAAAACAGCTGCTGAGAAATGGCTCAATGAGCAGGGCCCTGATTACTACCAAGACGGGATAAATAAGTTGGTCGAACGTTCTGACAAATGCCTAAACAGGTTTGGCGACTATGTGGAAAAGTAAAGGCCAGATGTGTCTCTTGATTGCCATTTGTATCTTGTTTCTATTGTTAATAAATACTTTTTCCTTTGCCTTGTAAACTTTTTTTTGGATCACCCCTCGTATTTTTTCTTTCTGTTTCTTTTGAACACTTAACATGCTTCTATGTCCCCAAAACGAAAGATTAAAAGTAAAAATTGAAATTTTAAAAGAATTTGATAAAAATTCAGGTCAGATGATGATTATATGAAGATTATTTTAATTAAAATCTATTTGTACGTTCGGTAATGGAATTAAAAAAGTGTAATTCAAGGTAGCTTTTTTTCAATATATTAGGGTGTCTAGCCACCTGGAAAACCTGTAAATCCTGGAAAAGTCAGGAAAATTTATATGGAGTGGAAAAGTCAAGGAAATTTACCAATTCTGATAAAATGTCAGAAAAATTTGAAAAAGTTAGAAAATTTTGAACTTAAAAAAAAAAGTGAAAAAAATGTTCCTTACAAAACTAAGGATTTGAAATTGCAACACCATTAAAATCAAACTTTGCTCTTCACAAGTACTGTAAAGAGTATTTCAACCTCTCTTGCAAACCATTTGGTCTATCCTCTTTCAGTCCTTCTTTGTAACTTGGAGATTTTCAGTTCCAGTTTCACTGAAACTTTCTACTGAATGTTGTAGAGGTGTTTCACTCTGCTTGCTTATTTTTGTTTGGGAACTGAACATTTGTTAGCTTAATCTATTGAATATTTATTATTTGTATTAAAATATGTCAAAGCAATCTGTATTCAACTGTGACTGATGTGATAAAGAATTTCATCCTGATTTGACAAAATGGATAGAACCTGATGCTAAAAGTGTGTATCTGCAAAATGTTTAGCCTGTAAAAAGTTCAATAATTTGTAAATTTTGCAAAAAATTATGTAACAAATCAGTAATTTGGGCCTCAGAATCAGTTGTGAAAGTTTCACTCTCAAATTAACAACTTTTAAGATTTTTTGTGTGTAAAATCACAAAATCTCTATACAGTCAACTCCCACTAATCCGCAACTCTATAATCCGCAAACGCCTATAATCCGCACACTGTTTCAGATGTAAACAATGAAAATTTGGTTACCATTAACTGTGCGAGAGAAATTCCGGAATGGCAGCAATTTGATTGATTATCAGTAGACCGTCCCCTCCCATCTAAATTTTTGTATTTCAATGAAGTTAAACTTATTTTTCACATTGAAAAAAAAAGTAAAAAATCAGGAGACTTTTTTTTCTTGCCTATTACATGTTGTAACAATCAAAAAGCGTGGTTTCACCCAGCAAATTTTCATAGAATGATTTGAAAATCATTTTGTAAATGAAGCCTATACGCATTGTAGTACAAAGGTCTGTTTACCTGTAAACTGTAAAATATTATTGCTCTTAGACAATTGTGTTAGACATCCAAAATTATTACAAAAAGGCAATGTTATCTACATTACTTTTACCCCCGAATACAAATTCTCTTACTCAGCCAATGGATCAGGGAATTATTCGTAGCATGAAATGCCAATACAAAATGGAATTTATGCACAAAATTATAACCTCTGATTTATCAGCTAATATGGAGGAGTATAGAAGACAATTTACAATTAAGGGCTGTATATTTCTCTTGGCTGATGCATGAGTCTCTGTATACAAAAACACTTTAGTAGGTTCAAAGCAAAATTTGTGGCCAGCATCTTTAGTTATAGACAGTAATAGTGATGATGTTGACTTAGTTGGCCTCAGTTTGGTTAGTGCTAAACAGAAATCTGCAGAAAAATTCACTAATACAAAACTAAAACTAAAAAATTCACTAAGTGTTGTGCTGGATTTCTTGAATGGAGAAAATGTAATTGGATGGATATCCTCCTAAGATGAAGCTGCAATAAAGAGAATTTCACAAATGACATTATGAGTACTACTATGTCTCTACTGAACATGAAACTCTACTGAAAATAGGATAATTCTGGCACAGAGTATGATGATGAAGGTGAAAAAGTAACTCTTGAGCAGGTCTTGGATATGTGTTATAAATATCTGGATTTTCTTCAGAAAAGAGTTTTGTCTCAGAACAAGAAACAATGACTATACAAAGACTCCAAGAAAAAATACTAGACCAAAAGTCAAAAGTTCTCAAACAAATGACAATTATTACTATGTTTGAAAATTGTAAAAATAAACAAAAGAAATTGTAAAATAAAATTTAAAGACATTTTTTCTTAAACATAATGGGATTTTTAATTAAATAATCCAATCTTTTACAATATCTTTCTTTTTTACCAACTAATTTATACATTAATAATTAATTTACTGTAAAGTTACAGGAGAAAAAAATGTAAACGAAGCAATGACCTATAATCCGCAAAATTCTATAATCTGCACAACATTTGGTCCCAAGCTGTGCGGATTAGAGGGAGTTGACTGTACCTGGAATTTTTCTTTTATTCAGGGTTCATACGCCTCCTGGAATTCCATTTTTTTCTTCAAGGGCCCTTAAAACTCCTGGAATTTACCTGTGACTCCTGGAAATTAAAAAAAAAAAACTGGAAAATATTAAAACTATATTTAAATTATCTTTTTTACTCTCTATAATTTTGAGAATATTAAACATTAAAAATTTATTGATTTTGAAGGAAAATCTCAAAAAATCTAATTATTTCGTCATGGAGCAGTGTTAACTGCAACTGGTGCGAAAAGTGTATTACGCAGTAAACATGCACAACCGGCAGCTAAGAAGAACAATTGAGCTCATGGAGAAACACAAAATCAAGTTAAACTGTGAATTTCCAATTCTTAGCAGTGAATTTGACATTAAAATATGAAGGGAATTTAAACAAAAGCTTTTAATTAATTTTTGCTTCTGATACATATCAACTGGAGCTTAGTGATCCACAATGAGAAATCAACATTTTCTTAAGTCTCAAATTTCCAAGGTTTTTTTACTATTTTAAAATTTAAAATTAGTAAGGTTTTTGAAGATTCACATTTCAGGAGGAGCAACCCCATCCCTGCATATACCATCTTGATAAAAAAATAACGAGGTTGTATTAAAAACTCAAAGCAAATCTCCTGGAAAAAAAATTTATACTCCTTGAAAACTCCTGGAATTAACTTTGTTAAAAAGTGTATGAACCCTGTTTATTGGTATGGAAAAGTCAGGGAAATTCATTGCTGATCTGGAATAGACACCCTGATACAATATAGTGCATCTTAAACAACCAAAAATTGTAGCACAATTAAATTTGTATGATGTGTTTGCAGAAACATAAAATAACTTAAATGTACTTAATATTCTTGTATCTTGCAGGTGCATCCAATTTTTCATTGTTTGAAGAACCCTCCTTTGGATATTTGACAAGCATAAATATGGTCAGAATTGGAAGAAAATCCTTTTTATTGATTTCAAACAAGGACAAACCTTTCTGGACTATGCTGATATGCAGTTTCCATGAACAAGCTGCTGATGAAACTAAGGTAATAAATTGCTAATATGTGTATATACTTTATGCTGAATGACTTAATTTGTTTTTACTGATATATGTTTATTTAATAAACAAACTGTTAATAGAACTTAGGTAATTGGCCAAATAGTATTTTATGCTTAATGGTTAATTTGTTATTATTAAGGATGCACTGAATATTCTGTATCTTCAATGGTTGGAGTATCACAGTTGAGATTTTTTCCAACAGAGAGTGAAAAATATGCCTGGACCAGGACACGAACCTGGGTACTTTGGTTTGCCGTACCAACGCTCTCCCTACTGAGCTATCCCGACAATATCCTGGCTGGCATATCTCACTCTTATTTGTTGGACAAGGCTGCTAACTGCAGCGCTAATTTCATTCATCCGAGCTATAGCTATAGCATTTCACTCTCTGTTGGAAAAAATCTCAACTGTGATACTCCAACCATTGAATATAATTTACCCAGTTGAATATACTTTCCCATGTTCATTATTCTCTATCTATTGGGTATTCGGCCATAGTACCAAATATTTGTTAGTCCGAATATCAAAATAATTGGTCTGCAGAATATCCAGTTTGGCCGAATGTAAAAATATTTGGTCTGCCAAATTTTCAGCCAAACTGAATACTTATTATTATTTTTTTAACTTTACACAACTTCTACTTTTAACTGTCAATTAATAAAGATTTTCAGAGCAGTTAAGAAATATAATCATATTTAAATAAAAGAGAATGCTTTTACATTATTTATTTGCTCTTTGAAAAGTGACACTTAAGAAAATTAATGATTAACCAGAGGGCCCGTGCGAGGATTTCGCACTGAAATCTAATATTTTCTAGGTACTTCTCTATTATCCCGTCGACCACTTTTCATAACAAAAAACTACCGCCAAACTGTAAGATTAAACGCCAAAAATGCAGTCCCATTTACTTGATGTCAGAATCATTATGTGCATAGGCGTAACCACGAGGGGGCACGTGCCCCCCCAACTTTCTGAACATCAATTTCTAAAATCTGATACAGTCAATTATGGCTTGTCTTGTATTGACCTAAAATCGAAATGAAATAACTACTTTTATTTTCATTTTATATATATATATATTTTTTTTTTTACTTACTCAGATGTCAGATCAGTAGACAGCTCAGCTCTTTTTCTTTGAGGTAGTGAATTTGGTACTAAATATTGCTGGTTCAAATCTGAGCTGGGTGAAATGGGATGAGGAAAAGTTTTTTAGCATTGACTTGTACGTTAATGAAAAAATCAAGAAATTTCCCTTCAAAAATCCTTCTAAAGCAGAGGTCTGCACGAGCCCAGGCCTGGCTCGAAGCCCGTACACGCCTCGGGCCGGCAGAATAAAGACAATTTTTTTAACGGGCCGAGAAAAAAAATAAACGAACCGGGACAGGCCGAGAAATAAAATTAAACGGTTGACTGGCGCAATATAACAAATTTAGAAAGAAACAAACAACAAATTTAGAAATTTTTAAATATTTAGAAAGGTCGGACAAAGCAGAGAAAAAAAAATATATATTTGTTTCTAAATTCTTGTCCAAGCCGTGACTTAACTGTTCCCAGGACGTGTCAGGCAGGCATTTTTTTTTAAATAATAGACATAACGAACTTTTATTAAGGGAATCTCATACCTGCCAACTTGTAAGGTTTAGCCTTACAATGTAAGGATTTAGGTCAAATTGTAAGGTTGTAAGGGTGACAGGTAAGATTGTAAGGTTTTTGGGTGTAACTAGAAATGATTTTCCAAATATGTTACTTATTGAGTAAAAGAATAAAACTGATGCACACATTGTGTTTATGTTACAAAAAATGCGTGCGATCAGCAATATGGTATGTAGGGTTAGATAACACCTCCCCCACAATATCTTGAGCCACACTGCTTACCATTTAATTAAAATAACTATGTGCATGATGGAGGCTAAAATAATTGCAACATTTTCTGAAGGAAACAAAAAAGGTTTATTAAAACTGTAGGTTATAGGTAGCAAACACATCTTTTAGAAGATACATCATCACAGGCACATAATAAGTCAAACTTTCAATAATTTCTGAAGTCCAAACATAGTTCATTTATACTGCATATATTAACTGAATATTTTATACACTAAAGAAAACAAGTAGTCACCTGCTACTAAATGAAACACCACCAGAAATAAGGCCTATTTGCAAAAGCTACTCACATGTTGAACTGACTTGTCAAACTACAAACTTCCCCAATATATACTTCAAACACAATACAAAATCTGCATTTTAATGTTGCCAAATTAGTAAATATAACTTTCAATAAGTGATAGACACACCCACTAGAACAAAATGACATCACTGTGTCAGAATGACATCAGAAGAAACAACAAATCAGAAAAAGGTTAACTAAAAAGTAACAGAAAGTTAACTTCACTACCAACCACCCAACCATATGCTGAAAAAGGTAAACAAGCATGCACACTTGCTGTAAGTACCAGACTATTGAATTTAAACATTAAAAATGATTAACTAAATAAGATACTTAGAAAATAAATTAAACTAAACATAGAAGCAAGCTTTTATATGGTGGTGGTGGTTATTAAATAAAATGAGGAGCTGGGAAAACACAAAAATATAACTTTAAGCCTACAAATGCCCCCTTTTTTCCAGGTCCTCTGCCTAGCCAAACAACCATTTTCTAAAATATAAAAATTTTTCACTTGACAATGCTTTTGTCATTACATCAGCAACATTACATTTACTAGATACATACTTATAGTACTTTGATTGTCACAATGAATTGTTGGTTTAGTTAAGTTTAAGTTCAAAAAGGAAAAGTCATCAATTATTCTTGTTAACCAACACAGTTCCTTGACTGAATCTGATAAAGCAACATATTCAGATTCCATACTTGATAAGGCAACACATTTCTGTTTAGAAGAGTTCCATATAATAGGTACTTGGTCAACAAAAATTACTAAACCACTAACTGATTTACGATCAACTAAATCTGAAGCCCATGTAGCATCAGTATAGACATTAATATTACAATTTGAAATTCTAGATAGATTTAAACTCAGTTCTTTTGTATCAATAACATATTGCAAAACCTGACACAAATTTTTCCAATGATCCCATGATGGCTTATTAGAAAACTGAGATAAAGCAATAACTGAAAATTGAATATCAGGTCTACTTCTAGAAGCTAAAAACAACAAACAACCTATCAACTGTCTGTAAGGGACATCTATTTGTTCCCCCTCATTCGTTAAGTTTAACACTGTTCCTGGTGTTAACAGCAATTAAAATTCCCTTTTTAGATCTTGCCTCTAATTTATTACGATACCTTTTTGGAATATGAACAAAAACAGTACTTCCTATAACTCTTAAGTACTTAACCGAAAAATTTCCACCTTTCCAAACATTCAGAGGGGCTTTCCCATGCAATTTAGTGTGAGGGTATCTATTTTTTAAGTAATTTACAGTACAAACCATTTCAGCCCATAATTCTTTAGGTAAGTTTGCCTGAATTAACATAGCTCTAACTCCCTCCATTAAAGTACGGTTGTATCTTTCCGCGATGCCATTCATCTGTGGCGAATACGTATTCGAGTGCTCATGTTTAATCCCCTCATCTTTTAAGAATTTCTCAAATTGATTAGAATCAAATTCTTTACCCCCATCAGAACGAAGTCTTTTAATTACATGACCTGTCTGCTTCTCAACTAAAGCTTTATAATGCTTGATATAATCAAATGCCTGACTTTTATATTTAAGAATGTATACATGTGCATACCTAGAGAAATCATCAACTAAACTCAAGAAAAACCTAGCCCCACCTAAAGACGGTTCAGGAGCTGGTCCCCAAATGTCGAGGTGCACTAACTCTAAAATGCCACCTGTCTTAATATCATCTATAACATGATGAGATTCTCTAGTACTTTTTGCTAAATTACAAACTTCACATGACCCCATTTCACCGGATAAATTTTTAAGTCCAGTTACATAATTTGTTTTTGAAAATTTTATCAAGTTTTTAGCATTTAAATGACTGAAACGCCTATGCCATAGCACTAAATCATTAGAACAATTATTTAACTTACTATTTCTAACAACATAAGCACAAGATTCATTAGACACACATTTAGCAGTAATACAATAAAATTTAGTTACTAAAGGCACTGTTAAAAATTCAGAATTATCAGGATTAAAAATTATAGCCTTACATTTGTCAAATTTTACTTTAAAATTTTTATCAGTTAATTTTCTAACAGACAGAAGATTTCTCACCATATCAGGAACATAATATACATTTTTTAAAGTAAAAGTTCTTACTACAGTACCACAGTTCACTCGTAAGTCAATGTCCCCTATACCACAAATGTCAGCAATTCCTTTTGCTATAACAGCTTGACTTTCTAATTCTCTGAAATTGTAGAAGAGAGATCGATCATAACTGAAGTGATCTGTTGCTGCAGAATCCAAAATAAATTCAAGTTCAGGTCCATCAGATAATAGGGCGGATGCGAAGAAAGCTTGATTAGGCAGTTGGGATTTCCTTGAACTTGATCTGAATCTTGGTCTATACTGATTTAATCTCCTGGTTTGGGATCTATGTCTACATTTCTTGATTAAGTGGCCAACTTGACCACACCGGTAGCACTTTCGGGTTTCTTGTTGCACAGTTGAATTCACAGCACTAGGAGGATGGACCTTTGGTATAGTATCAGTCGAAAAATTTCTAGAAGACATTAGAGCTGTATTTTGATTTTTGAATATATCTTGGTCATCGATCTGTTTATTTTGCAAACGGTCATATTCAGCAAGCAAAAATGGTCGAAGACCTTCCACAGTGAATTCATCATCAGCCAATTGATAAAGACGAGATATAAGGGTTTCATAAGATGGCGGTAAACTCTCTAAGATTTGAAAAGCAATTTCATCTTTAGGCACACTCTTTCCTGTTTGCTCTAAATCTCTAACTATTTCCAAAACTTTTCCAATATACTGACTCACAGTATCACTGGCCTCAAACTTTGTATTTATGAACTTTCTCCGAAGGTGAGCAACTCTTGCACGTGACGTAGGTTCATAAGCACTTTTTAATAACTGCCACGCCTCAAAAGATGATTCAGCACTAAAAACTACACTTTTGATCTCTTCAGTCAAACTTAAACATATGTATGCCAATGCCTTCTTACTTTTCTTCATATACTCCTCAAAATTTTCAATATTTCCTCCATCGGCTTTTGCTTTACCTTTTTCTTTATCAGAAGTATAAATTTCTAAGCCTTGGCTAATTAGCATCATATCCATGCTGAACCTCCATGCCTTCCAATTATTACCCAATTTAGGGAAAGAGAGAGTCTGCTCAGTTATCTTACTCATTTTATCACAAAATACAGCACCACAAAATAAAAGGTAAAGCAGTAAAGGTAAGCAGAGCGCCCAACCACGCTCTGCTACCACATTGTAGGGTTAGATAACACCTCCCCCACAATATCTTGAGCCACACTGCTTACCATTTAATTAAAATAACTATGTGCATGATGGAGGCTAAAATAATTGCAACATTTTCTGAAGGAAACAAAAAAGGTTTATTAAAACTGTAGGTTATAGGTAGCAAACACATCTTTTAGAAGATACATCATCACAGGCACATAATAAGTCAAACTTTCAATAATTTCTGAAGTCCAAACATAGTTCATTTATACTGCATATATTAACTGAATATTTTATACACTAAAGAAAACAAGTAGTCACCTGCTACTAAATGAAACACCACCAGAAATAAGGCCTATTTGCAAAAGCTACTCACATGTTGAACTGACTTGTCAAACTACAAACTTCCCCAATATATACTTCAAACACAATACAAAATCTGCATTTTAATGTTGCCAAATTAGTAAATATAACTTTCAATAAGTGATAGACACACCCACTAGAACAAAATGACATCACTGTGTCAGAATGACATCAGAAGAAACAACAAATCAGAAAAAGGTTAACTAAAAAGTAACAGAAAGTTAACTTCACTACCAACCACCCAACCATATGCTGAAAAAGGTAAACAAGCATGCACACTTGCTGTAAGTACCAGACTATTGAATTTAAACATTAAAAATGATTAACTAAATAAGATACTTAGAAAATAAATTAAACTAAACATAGAAGCAAGCTTTTATATGGTGGTGGTGGTTATTAAATAAAATGAGGAGCTGGGAAAACACAAAAATATAACTTTAAGCCTACAAATGCCCCCTTTTTTCCAGGTCCTCTGCCTAGCCAAACAACCATTTTCTAAAATATAAAATTTTTTCACTTGACAATGCTTTTGCTATTACATCAGCAACATTACATTTACTAGATACATACTTATAGTACTTTGATTGTCACAATGAATTGTTGGTTTAGTTAAGTTTAAGTTCAAAAAGGAAAAGTCATCAATTATTCTTGTTAACCAACACAGTTCCTTGACTGAATCTGATAAAGCAACATATTCAGATTCCATACTTGATAAGGCAACACATTTCTGTTTAGAAGAGTTCCATATAATAGGTACTTGGTCAACAAAAATTACTAAACCACTAACTGATTTACGATCAACTAAATCTGAAGCCCATGTAGCATCAGTATAGACATTAATATTACAATTTGAAATTCTAGATAGATTTAAACTCAGTTCTTTTGTATCAATAACATATTGCAAAACCTGACACAAATTTTTCCAATGATCCCATGATGGCTTATTAGAAAACTGAGATAAAGCAATAACTGAAAATTGAATATCAGGTCTACTTCTAGAAGCTAAAAACAACAAACAACCTATCAACTGTCTGTAAGGGACATCTATTTGTTCCCCCTCATTCGTTAAGTTTAACACTGTTCCTGGTGTTAACAGCAATTAAAATTCCCTTTTTAGATCTTGCTTCTAATTTATTACGATACCTTTTTGGAATATGAACAAAAACAGTACTTCCTATAACTCTTAAGTACTTAACCGAAAAATTTCCACCTTTCCAAACATTCAGAGGGGCTTTCCCATGCAATTTAGTGTGAGGGTATCTATTTTTTAAGTAATTTACAGTACAAACCATTTCAGCCCATAATTCTTTAGGTAAGTTTGCCTGAATTAACATAGCTCTAACTCCCTCCATTAAAGTACGGTTGTATCTTTCCGTGATGCCATTCATCTGTGGCGAATACGTATTCGAGTGCTCATGTTTAATCCCCTCATCTTTTAAGAATTTCTCAAATTGATTAGAATCAAATTCTTTACCCCCATCAGAACGAAGTCTTTTAATTACATGACCTGTCTGCTTCTCAACTAAAGCTTTATAATGCTTGATATAATCAAATGCCTGACTTTTATATTTAAGAATGTATACATGTGCATACCTAGAGAAATCATCAACTAAACTCAAGAAAAACCTAGCCCCACCTAAAGACGGTTCAGGAGCTGGTCCCCAAATGTCGAGGTGCACTAACTCTAAAATGCCACCTGTCTTAATATCATCTATAACATGATGAGATTCTCTAGTACTTTTTGCTAAATTACAAACTTCACATGACCCCATTTCACCGGATAAATTTTTAAGTCCAGTTACATAATTTGTTTTTGAAAATTTTATCAAGTTTTTAGCATTTAAATGACTGAAACGCCTATGCCATAGCACTAAATCATTAGAACAATTATTTAACTTACTATTTCTAACAACATAAGCACAAGATTCATTAGACACACATTTAGCAGTAATACAATAAAATTTAGTTACTAAAGGCACTGTTAAAAATTCAGAATTATCAGGATTAAAAATTATAGCCTTACATTTGTCAAATTTTACTTTAAAATTTTTATCAGTTAATTTTCTAACAGACAGAAGATTTCTCACCATATCAGGAACATAATATACATTTTTTAAAGTAAAAGTTCTTACTACAGTACCACAGTTCACTCGTAAGTCAATGTCCCCTATACCACAAATGTCAGCAATTCCTTTTGCTATAACAGCTTGACTTTCTAATTCTCTGAAATTGTAGAAGAGAGATCGATCATAACTGAAGTGATCTGTTGCTGCAGAATCCAAAATAAATTCAAGTTCAGGTCCATCAGATAATAGGGCGGATGCGAAGAAAGCTTGATTAGGCAGTTGGGATTTCCTTGAACTTGATCTGAATCTTGGTCTATACTGATTTAATCTCCTGGTTTGGGATCTATGTCTACATTTCTTGATTAAGTGGCCAACTTGACCACACCGGTAGCACTTTCGGGTTTCTTGTTGCACAGTTGAATTCACAGCACTAGGAGGATGGACCTTTGGTATAGTATCAGTCGAAAAATTTCTAGAAGACATTAGAGCTGTATTTTGATTTTTGAATATATCTTGGTCATCGATCTGTTTATTTTGCAAACGGTCATATTCAGCAAGCAAAAATGGTCGAAGACCTTCCACAGTGAATTCATCATCAGCCAATTGATAAAGACGAGATATAAGGGTTTCATAAGATGGCGGTAAACTCTCTAAGATTTGAAAAGCAATTTCATCTTTAGGCACACTCTTTCCTGTTTGCTCTAAATCTCTAACTATTTCCAAAACTTTTCCAATATACTGACTCATAGTATCACTGGCCTCAAACTTTGTATTTATGAACTTTCTCCGAAGGTGAGCAACTCTTGCACGTGACGTAGGTTCATAAGCACTTTTTAATAACTGCCACGCCTCAAAAGATGATTCAGCACTAAAAACTACACTTTTGATCTCTTCAGTCAAACTTAAACATATGTATGCCAATGCCTTCTTACTTTTCTTCATATACTCCTCAAAATTTTCAATATTTCCTCCATCGGCTTTTGCTTTACCTTTTTCTTTATCAGAAGTATAAATTTCTAAGCCTTGGCTAATTAGCATCATATCCATGCTGAACCTCCATGCCTTCCAATTATTACCCAATTTAGGGAAAGAGAGAGTCTGCTCAGTTATCTTACTCATTTTATCACAAAATACAGCACCACAAAATAAAAGGTAAAGCAGTAAAGGTAAGCAGAGCGCCCAACCACGCTCTGCTACCACATTGTAGGGTTAGATAACACCTCCCCCACAATATCTTGAGCCACACTGCTTACCATTTAATTAAAATAACTATGTGCATGATGGAGGCTAAAATAATTGCAACATTTTCTGAAGGAAACAAAAAAGGTTTATTAAAACTGTAGGTTATAGGTAGCAAACACATCTTTTAGAAGATACATCATCACAGGCACATAATAAGTCAAACTTTCAATAATTTCTGAAGTCCAAACATAGTTCATTTATACTGCATATATTAACTGAATATTTTATACACTAAAGAAAACAAGTAGTCACCTGCTACTAAATGAAACACCACCAGAAATAAGGCCTATTTGCAAAAGCTACTCACATGTTGAACTGACTTGTCAAACTACAAACTTCCCCAATATATACTTCAAACACAATACAAAATCTGCATTTTAATGTTGCCAAATTAGTAAATATAACTTTCAATAAGTGATAGACACACCCACTAGAACAAAATGACATCACTGTGTCAGAATGACATCAGAAGAAACAACAAATCAGAAAAAGGTTAACTAAAAAGTAACAGAAAGTTAACTTCACTACCAACCACCCAACCATATGCTGAAAAAGGTAAACAAGCATGCACACTTGCTGTAAGTACCAGACTATTGAATTTAAACATTAAAAATGATTAACTAAATAAGATACTTAGAAAATAAATTAAACTAAACATAGAAGCAAGCTTTTATATGGTGGTGGTGGTTATTAAATAAAATGAGGAGCTGGGAAAACACAAAAATATAACTTTAAGCCTACATGGTACGACATGGCAGCCAAGCAGTAATTCACAACGCGTTATTCTATGCCAGAGAATTTTTAGTCGTGCTGTGTATTTTAAAAATTTCTCGCAGCAAAGCCGAATGCAAAACCTAAGAGATTTTGAAACTTTTTTGATTAGATATTTGATTTTTTTTTTACTTATAATTTTATCTTTTTATTTTAATAATTTAAAAGCATATGAAAAGATTGCTATGAAGAAATGTATGACAGAGAATTGTTTGGTAAAGCCAAACCAAGCCTATTTCAAGTAGATTAAAAAAGAATTATCAGTGCTAAAATTATTTGGGTTATGTCTTTGACTTAAATAATTATTTTATATATTAATTTATTTATTTATTTTTGTATTTATCAGTAAATTTTGTATCAAACCATATATTACCGTACCAAATGCTTTCACAAACATAAATTTTTAAAGATGCACAATGAAGTACGTCGGGAAAATTGTAAGGTTTTCTGACCAGAAATATTGGCATCTCTTGAAATATACTTTAATGTATTACAGAGAAGTATATTTTTAAATCTCATTTTTTAATATACAGCTTCAAAAGTTATTTCGTCTGTTTGTCCGTACTCATATAACAGCACAAAACTACCCAAACGAATGGTTTGAAATTTAATATTATCGTTTCAAATTTTATGAAAATCGAATCAAAAGTTAAAAAGATATTTATTAATAAAAGTTTTCTTTGTTCTATTAATCCTATCGTACGTAATCTATATAATAAAAGCACAATAGTTATGTGACTGACGTAAACAAATACGGGCAAACCACTTCTTTTTTCATATGCCAGGCGGCCATTTTTATTTAAAAAATTGTTTGCGTGAGAGATGAGTAACATTAAAAAATATATAGATTCTGAGATAACTTCAGTGGAAATTAAGTTAACAACCGAATATAATAATATAACAATCCATTAAAGTAAATAAACACAGGACATTCGTTCATTATGAGTCATAAAAATATGAAACCATGGAGGTAATCATTCGCAAAGCAAGATCTCCATGGTGAATTTTTCAGTGAAAAATTGCATTTGTAAACTTGGCATATGTAATAAGAAAAAAAAAGGCATGCTCATTTCGCTCATAGCAGACGATGTAATTCATTTCACTAAAATAATAAGGATGATTTTTTTTTTTTTTTTACATTAGGAAACTAATTATAAAACGAACGTCACCTCATTTGTCATGTTTAACGTACAATTTCCAATTTGTTTAATTCTAAACTACGCTAATTTTTTTAATGAATATATATTTGAATGTAATAGTATAAGAATCTTAGTGATCATTAATGTTGCTATCCTGTATTATATAACTTGCGGAGATATAGTTTGAAATATACTGTAATATTTTCCCATAAATATGTATAAAGTATTCTTTAAAAGAATCTTAATTTTATTTTAAGAAAAATCAGAATTTTTTGTAAATATTGACTCGGGGCGGGTGTGATTTCATGAATTTTTGAACGGACCGGGCCGAACTTTTATTTTTTACATCGGCCTGGGACTGGAAATTCCGGCCCGTGCCAACCTCTACTATAAAAACATTCCACTTTTGGCAGTATAACTAAAATATGTCTTTTTTCATAATTAAATATGTTCCTCTCTCTTATTTATTATTATTTATTTTATTGACGGCACTTAATCTTCCACTATATATCTTCGCATTTTTGATATACAATGGTTATGATTTTTGTTTTCGAAGTGTGAGCCCTCTTGAATGAGATGTTTTAAAGTTAATATACAGCCGTACCTTAGTAAATTATGGTAATCCGAAATACCGCTCTTAAGCAAAACTGTTGCTATCCAAGGTGCAATTTTCCAGGCGCATATACCCTAAATGCTTCTTAAAAATTCTCAT
This sequence comes from Maratus michaelseni, assembly GCA_963931845.1. Lineage (NCBI taxonomy): Eukaryota > Metazoa > Arthropoda > Arachnida > Araneae > Salticidae > Maratus > Maratus michaelseni. The sequence continues at coordinate 5,740,486 of OZ007598.1, forward strand.
TAAACTTATTTAAAATGTCTTAAAAGTTTGATAAATGTCTTTTATTTATTATATTTGTTACAAAAATATTAATTTCAATAAAATGAACTAAGTGGAGCTTTCCTCATTTCCCTGGTCGGTTATTTTTCAAAGTGAACCTCGAATTAATTTAACCTGGTAAGTTGGGGCGCCAACTGCCGTCAGCATAGCGTACACGCGTGCAGGCTATGTCTGCCCTGGTCTCAAATCAAACTAACATTGAATTTTTGTGATTTTTTATTTCGATCTAGATTAGTTTAATATTTTGAGCATCGTAGGTCGTTTTACGACGATTTTGTATTCTTCCAACTTTAATTTAATCTCAGCAGAGCAAAATTTAACAGAGAGTTAGTTCTTTCCATTTCGGAAAAAAAGTCAAAATTTTGCCGCAAAAGGCGAAAAAAAAAACTAAAAAATTTGCGAAATATACTAAATTTACAAAATATACTATACTTGTTTAAACGCTTGAAAACGGTTCCATTTACAAGTGTTAAAAAATTGCCGCTAACCGCGAAAAACCGCAGAAAATCGCATAAATTTTTTTATGCGATTTAAATCGCGAAAAATTCAAAAATTTTAGAGGACAAAATGTAATGTATTTGGGCTGAAATATTGAAACCGGATTCTTTTTATGAATGTTTAAAAAACGCCTCCGCGAAATACGAAAAAACTCTAACAATCTCTTTTTTTAATCGCAGAGCACAAAATTTACTATACTGGGCTGAAAGGTTGAAACCCGATACCTGTAACAAATGTTTAAAAATTGCTGCGAAACGCGAAAAAAATGTTAAAATCGCTTGAAAAATTAAAATCATTGTACGGATTCCGAATAAACTTTATTGAAAACAGAAAAAAATTTTCTATATTGGGCTAAAAGATTGAAACCAGATTCTTTTTACGAATGTGAAAATAAATCCACAAAACGGGAGAAAAAAAATCCCATAAAAAAAAATAAAATCACGAAAAATTCAAAAATCGCAGAAAACAAAATTTACTATATTGTGTTCAAAGATTAAAATCAGATTTCCTTTACGAATATTAGAAAAATCGCCGCAAAACACGTACAAACGTAAAAATTACAAAAAATAATCGCAAAAAACTTAAAAATCGCAGAGAACAAAATGCATTATATTGGGTTAAAAGATTGTAGCTGGAATTCTTTTACGAATGTCAAAAATTCGCCGCGAAACGCGAAAAAACGTTACAATCATATGAAAAATTAAAACCGTTGTTAAAATCATTCTTTTAATTCCGAATAAACTTTTTGAAAAGAGAAAAAAAAGGACACTATTGCACTAAAATTTTGAAACCAGATTTTTTTTTACGAATGTGAAAATACCTCCACAAAACGGGGGAAAAATGAAAAATCGCATAAAAAATTCACGAAAAATTTAAAAATTGCTTAGAACAAAATTTATTATATTGAGTTAAAAGGTTGTAGCTGCGGAGTCCTTTTACGAAAGTCAAAAAATTGCCGCAAAGCACGAAAAAACGTTGAAACCGCTTAACAAATTAGCGAAAAATTTAAAAGTCGCTATACTATTTCCGAATAAACTTTATTGAAAGAGGCAGGCATTTACGGTATTGGGCTAAAAGAGTGTAACCGGATTCCTGTTACAAATGTTAAAAACTTCCACGAAACGCGAAAAAAACGTAAAAAGTCGCATGAAAAATTAGCGAAAAGTTAAAAAATCGCAGAGTACAAAATTTAGTATAATGGGTTGAAAGATTAAAACAGGATTCCTTTCACGAGTGTTTAAAAATCTAATGGGAACGCGAAAAAATGGCAAAACATCATAAAAATATTTGTGAAAATTTAAAAATAGCAGAGGACAAAATTTACTATATTGGGTTAAAAGGTTGAAACCAGATTAGTATCACAAATATTAAACAATTGCCACAAAATGCATAAAAACACTAAAAATCGCATAAAAATTTTGCGAAAATTTTCAAAATCGCTGAGGACAAAATTTAGTATATTGAGCTGAAATATTGAAACGAGATGTATTTTACGAATGTTTAAGAAAATCGTCGCGGAACGCTAAAAAACGCTTAAAATCACATAAAAAATTTATGAAAAATATAAAATTCGCGGATCACAAAATTTGCTGAACTGGACTAAAAGATTAGAGTTAGATTCCATTTACGAATGTAAAAAAAAATCGCCGCGAAACACGAAAAATCGCATAATAAATTTGCAAAAAATAAAAATAGCAGAATAGAAAATCTCTGCTAAAAATATAAAATCAAATTTCTCCAACGAATGTTTAAAAAATCGCCGCGAAATGCTAAAAAATGCTAAAAATCCCATAAAAATTTCGCGAAATTTTTTTTAAATACAGAGGACAAAATTTACTGAATTGTGTTAAAAGATTGAAACTTAAGTTCTAACACAAATGTTGACATTGTCGCAAAACGTGAAAGAACGCTATAAATCACAAACATATCGTGAAAAATTCAAAAATTGCTGTATGATTTACAAATAAACTTTTTTGAAACGAAGACAAAATTCATTATTGGGCTAGAAACTAGAAGATCGAAACTGAATTAATTTTACCCAATGTGGTAAAATTGCCGCAACGGTCGTTAATTGAGGCCATTTTTAACGGAGAAACCACTGTATATATATGTGTGCGTTAGAGATGAGGCTCGGGCTCGTGCTCGATTTTTAGATCAGTCTTCGGGCCCGGGCGGGCTCGGGCTCATTATTTCTGAAACTGACAATTTTATTTATTCTCATATAGAAAAAATAAAAATATTTTTTCCCCTAAAAAATTACATATTCCATTTTAAGTTATTTTAATACTGTTTTGATCAGAATGAATAAAAGGGGAAGCAGAAATCTTATTTTCCTTTTCCAGTTTTAGAATGCTACTTTAAAAGAAAATTTGCAATATTCTAATGCTGTTTTGATCAGAATGAATAAAAGGGGAAGCAGAAATCTTATTTTTCTTTTCCAGTTTTAGAATGCTACTTTAAAAGAAAATTTGCAATATTTATGTGCGACATTGACGCGTCGACGACCGGATGATATGGCGCCAATGGAAAAAAAGGCACGAATAATTTCGATTTTCGTTTGTAAAAGTAGGATATTTTTCAATTGGAACGTTTATTTATTTATTTATTTTTAGATATCTAAAGCGAAGTGAATACTTACTTTTGTTTGTAGTTAATCAGCATTAGCTTAAGATTTAGAAATTTTTAGTCTTCTATTGTCATAATGGCTCTTCATATGAAAATAACGTTAGTGATTCTATTTTTCATCATGAACTCTGCTCATGTTAAAGCTCCACTCCATTTACGGAGTCACCACCATTCGTAAGTCATAATAATTGTCATATATTGTTATTCCGATAAGAAAGCAGTCGAAAGGTGCTTCCGCGCTTTGCCTATAAAAGCATATAGGATCTTTCAGATAACAGTGCCAAATTTTAAATTTAAGCTGATTTTCCAGAACACGAAATATTGTTTTAATTAAGGAATCAATTATAATTTACGAAATACACCTATTATAGGAAATAGAAAAACGGCATAGGAATAGTAATTTCTGCAAATTTTATGCATCTATTTATAAAACGCACTTCATTGTGTCCCTCAGGTTTGCTTGTTGGGTGAGAAAATTATGAGAATCTTTTAAGTAAAAGTAAGTATATTTTATTTCATACCAAACTTCTCTTTTGAAAAGATTGAATGTTAATTCCCATAAAATTTTATTATGTGCTGGAGATTAACAGTTATTTTCATGTGAGAATTTTTTTAAATATGAGATATTACTTTTAAAACATTTTTTTAATATTATGCAATTTTTTGTTCGATATCGGGTTCGGGCGGGCACGGATGTAAAATCGTCGGGCTCGGGCTCTGAAAAGAGGGCCCGAACTCATCTCTAGTGTGCGTGCATGTGTGTGTGTTTAATAAACATTTGTGCCCCCTCAAAATTTCCGGTCACGCTACGCCTATGATTATGTGTGTTTGTTACGTCATCTAGTGGTTTTACATTCGACATTTGCGTGTATTTTTCATTATGTTTTACAGATTTAATAGTTGTTTTATTAATTAAAATAACAATTGTGTCCTTAAATTCTTATATTTTATTTATTTATTTATTTTTTGATATTCCAATGGCAACGTTCTCCCGTTTATTTGGCGATAGTTTTTTGTTATGAAAAGTGGTTGACGGGATAATAGAAAAGTATCATTTTTTATCAATATGTAATATTTATTAGATGCAGGTTTAAACTTCTAAAAAAAAAGCAAGGAACATTTAGTTGTTAGTCAAGCCAGAATATCATCTAATTTATTCCATCAAAGTTAGACTAAAAACTGATCCAAGATTGCTAATGGCACGCGCGAGAAAAAAAATTAACAATCGTATTTTGACTGCATTAGAGGATGACGTCATCCGCTTCGGAAAAACCATGGGACTTAGAATTATAAATCAAAACATTTCAATTTCAATTTCGTTTTTTAATCATAAGTATAAAATAAACCCGTGCGGTGTTTTCTATAATAATTGCTATGAGCATCATATAATGTGGTATTTTATTTTTTTGGCAACAATAATTTCAGGAAAACCTTTCATTTCTTTTATGAAAACAATGCCGATTTAATTTTTAATTTTCAGCAAATTTTAATCAAAAACATGTTTTAACGAATTGTTAAGTGGGCTATGTCAGAAGCCGGTTCTAAAACCTTTCATATGGTATCTCATTCGTCGTTCTGCGTTTCATATTTTCTTAGAAAAAGGGATGTTGACAGGAGAAATAATATATATGATGATTTGACCTTCATAGTAATTAATGATGTACAAATGACATTTCCTGAGTGTTTCCTGGTTTCAGATTTTTCTAGCAAACTTTCATTGATGATAATAAGCATAATGACAGACAACTTTTGTCCAGGAAATCAAGATCACTATCCACTTATTTAGTCAAAAATACAATGTATCTCATTCCAGGCTTTAATTTTTATTTTGTTACTTTAACAATAACAAAGATCTTGTTACAACAGCGTCAACAAACTTACTTTGATTTCTGTGAAATATGATGACTTGATGAGAAGTGCTGGAAATTACCACCATTCATATCTAAACAATACTGAGCTATACATTCCATTATTCAGAACACAGCTGTGTTTTGATTTTTGCCAGTACATATGCTGTGTCACTGGTCAAAATTGAGTCACTTCCTATGATTTCATCTCATTTCATATAAGCAAAGTTTATATGATTGAAATCTCGCTAACATATCTTCATTATTGTTAAAATTGTGAACGGAAATTCAGTTTCAGCTTGTAGTGACAACACCCTGTATTTTTGATTGAATGTATTGTATTTTTGATGGATAAAGTGGATTGAGATGCTGGTTTCCTTTACAAAAAATGTTTATCTCGTCCACATTATCTCCTTTCAAAGTTTTTTTCAAGATTTTAGGAACAACCTGTATGTTTACAACCTCTGAAATGATCGCCCACTCCAGACCAGGGGTCTGTCCAAACATTTTTACCAGGGTCCTGTTTTTGTGAAATTGTGAACAGCTTTTTATATTTGTAAAAAATCTAGTCATAATTTTGTGAATTTGAAATGATTGTTATATCCAGGTTCTTGTTTATAATTTTTAAGAAGATATATGGATGTAAAATACATATATTTTGTATACATACATTATGTAAAAGTGACAAGTCAGATTTTACTTTTAAACTGATTAATTTGTGATTAAAACAGATGTTACTGATTAATTTGTGAAATGTTCAGTTTAAAGATGGAAAAGTTTGTGAAAAACCTATTTTTAAGACAAAGAATTTTGTGAAGGGTCCTGTTTAAGGGAAATTAGTTTTGTGAAGGGTTCTGTTTTAGGGAAAATAGTTTTGTGAAGGGTTCTGTTTTGAAAAAAAAAAAAAATTGTGAAGGGTGTTTTAAAGAACCCAATTTTTTCCTAAACAAATCCTTGCAGGCACTGCTGTTTGGTGTATTTAATAACTTCTTTGCTAAATCAAAGGAACAGGAAAGTTATTCTTGCTGAGTTGTTATTTATTTATTTTTTTTACTTTAGTGCCTTCCTGACAAATAAACACTGTATGACTGTAAAATTCCTTCAAAGTTTTTCTTCAATTTAAAAATATTTTTTTTTTTTTTTAGAAAATAAGAATTTTATTCAGTTATCTTAATTCACGGTCCACTAAGAGAGGGAACCGTGACTACCTCTGTAAGTTTTCATACCCCTTGGGTTTGAACATCCCGACTTAAGGCCTAGGGTCTGGTTCCTTTTTGGGTTCCCAGCTCTGAAGCTGTTGGGGGATGCCGGCCCGTCTCCAAGTGTCTCGCGGTGACTCCCCGTGGTTTCACCGCGTATCGCAACGGCCTACGTCGTCGACACGTGTGTTCAAGGTTAGAGGGTCCGTAGGTGACGGTCCTCTGACCGGCCGAATCACCGCAGGGAGATAAACCTGCTGCCCTGATATAAGTGCCTCAGGACTTGGGTTCGGTGGTCGTCTGACGCGCAGGGCGCTCCCTCAGGGCGGCTGAAGCACAGCTTACTTTTTATCTTAATTAACAGAAGAAGCCATGAAGTTTAAAGTTTTATTAATTAAGACAATTTTAAGTCTATCCTCTTCTTAAATAGTAACTCAAAGCATAGATTTTTTTTTTTTTTTAATGTAGCATTTTGACAGTACTTATTAATCAAAATAGAAATATTTTTGTTAAATATTATCTAAAATTGTTTTTAAATTTAACTTTTGAATACTTTTAAATATAGGAGTATTCGGCCAGATGAATACAATAGGATCTTGTTACAACAAATTCTACTCTATTGAATAGTTTTTGAATAGTTAAAAAATATTCACATTAACGAATTTTTCAAATTAATGAATTTATTGTAAGCTTAAAAAGAATGTTATTTTAGTTTTACGAATGTTGAGTTGACAAGAAAAAAAAAATTCTGTTGAAAAACTAGAATTTGGAAGAAAACTTTCATCGGAAAGTGAATGTAGGGGAGGTAAACAACAATGAAAATGAAGCTGGTGATTATTGTCCATCAAGTACCAAAGATTGTATTGTACGATTAAAAGATGCTCTATAGAACATTGAAACTCTTAAAAGTAATTAACCCAGCAAAATAAGGCTGCAAAATCATTTTATACAATTTGTTTTGAAAAAATTCATTGTCAACTTCAGTGCAGAAAATAAAAAACTTCTGAATTGAAGAAATAAAGTTACATTAACGGCAGATGTAAGTGGGTTTTTTTAATCCGTCAGGTATCTAAGGTAAATTATAATTCCTTTATAATAGTTACGATTAAAATCTTAAAACTTATTGAACTTAATAATCATCTTATTTCTAACTATAGTCTGTTCAGGGAAAGGAGATAATGAAAGTAAACAAACGGGTTGCAGAAAAATCGCCAAGGAGCCACACATTTGGCACAAATCCCTAGGTTGGCGAATTTTATTTTTTATTTCGATTTGAAAAAGCAGAAGCTCAAACAGTCTGGTTGGTGCTTCTGGCACAGTGCCAGGTTTAAGCATCGCCAATCCGCATGTGCATTTGTTTACTTCTGTTATCTTCTTTCAGCGAACGGAGTATAGTAAGTTCACAATTCATTCATACTCTATATTTATTATTTACTGACATGTTTGGATGTTAACCGAAATTTAATATAAGTGTGATAATAATATATGTATATATTTATTCAATGTGCATGCAAATTTCCTTTATTAAAAATAACATATTAAATTTCAAATTAACTTTTCGTTATAACTAAATTTTACCGTATTCAGTATTTGTTTTCAGTATTAATAAAACTTTAAACTTCATGGCTTCTTCTGTGAATTAAAATAAATGAATAAAATTCTTATTTTCTAAAACAAATATTTTTAAATCGAAGAAAATTTTTGATGGAATTATGAAGAGAATTTTACAGGAGAATTTTACAGATTCAGTATTCGGTTTAATTGTTAATAGTTATCTTTCTGCCAAAATCACTGTCTGGTGCATCTCTTGTTATTAATTATGCTGTGCTTTATATGTTTTTTCTTTATTTTGATTAAACTTCTTCAGAATAATATTTGTTCATTGTGCTTTGAGTTACTATTTAAGAAAAGGATAGACTTAAAACTCTTTTAATTAATAAAACTTTAAACTTCATGGCTTCTGTGAATTAAAATAAATGAATAAAATTTTTATTTTCTAAAACAAATATTTTTAAATCGAAGAAAATTTTTGATGGAATTATAAGGAGAATTTTACAGGCATAATGTTCAGTATTCGGTTTAATTGTTAATAGTTATCTTTCGGCCAAAATCACTGTCTGGTGCGTCTCTTGTTATTAATTATGTTGTGCAGTATATGTTTTTTTCTTTATTTTAATTAGACTTCTTCAGAATAATATTTGTTGTAACAGTTTGTGCATATCACTATAGTTACTTATTCAATTTTTTGCCTTAGCAACATATATCTTATTGATGCTCGCTAGTTAATGTTAAACCTACGGGCAGGTTCATTTCGAATTTCTCATTTGAAATTAATATTTTTAAATGACATTTTTTGCATATGATTGCTGAGGTCAGTCTGTAATATGGCCATTTTTAACTGCAAAAAATATCATTTAAAAATATTCAATTTCAAATGAGAAATTCGAAATGAGCCTACCCGTATTTTTAACATTAACTAGCAACCGTCTTTGCATGCCTGAAGACTGAAGAGTCCCCCTTAAGAGGCTACTTCACTCAGTTGAAAGATCGAAATAGCCGAAAAAAGAAAAACCGTTGCCATCTGTAAGGCGTATCCTGTGACTAAGATTGACACTTTTAAAGTCCAATGATATTTACTAAGCTTGCGATTGACAAACAGAAAGGTCATCCCACAACATAAAACAAGACACATTTTGCCTCAGGCGGATAGTAAGGGAGAGTGATACCCCACCGCGAGAAAAGTGATTAGCAAACAGGAGATAGGTTTCCAATCACACTTTCTCAGATAGCTCCGCTGGGCTCAAGTCTAAACTTTATTTTCTAACGCATTCTTAAAATCAATTATATATCTTTTTAAATGCACGAAATTATTTACAGATATTCAGATGCTATTTTTTTTCCCCTATGAAGGCAAAACATTATTCGGAAAACGATGGCAAAGATGGCGTTTTGTATTGATTTTATACACAACAGGAAAAAGTTGTATTCGAGTAGCCATTCTTTTATAATTCAAATTATATTAAAATAAAAATGTAAAAAAAAAAACGATATTCGATTCCAAAGTGATTGAGTAATAATGTCAGCAAAGATTCACGCTGTTGAGCGAGTCTCTGTTCTTTATTTTTAACACTTTCCTACATAGTTGAAAAGTGTTTATGAATTTGGTTTGTCTATCTGTCTGTCCGTGCTCTAACTCACGTAAATATACTCAGATTGTCCCGCAATTGATATATGTTATTGATGTTCACTATGGCATGTTCGGCATTGAAAATGAAGTGTGTCGCGCTTATAGTTACTTTAAAGGGACACTCAAAAGAGTTCTATTATATTACGGTCTATAGAGGAAAATTCTTTGCGTATTATTTAAATGATGTTATGCGATTTCAAATATATTGAAATTGATGTATATCACTGAGAGTTGCATTACATGGGACTTTCTTACTATAGATTGCTGTGTGCATATCATTCACTGTTCATTTACAGGGGCACACAAAAGAATTCTGTTAAAGTTCTGTCTGTTAACAATAATTGCTGGAAGTGTGTTTTCAGTTGCGGTGCGCTATTTTAAATTTAACTAATTTTTTGTGTATTACTTGGTGTGTATAAATTCTACAGATCATACACAAAATATCTTGATCACATTTTCGTTTATTGACGGAAATTTCAGAAGGGGGATTTTAAACTGCGCTATGTGTTTACAAACTAAACAAAATTTTATCATTCTATTATATATATTTTAATACGAGGAAATCTTGTGTGTAGTTATATATATATATATATATATATGCAAACTTTATTTTAAAAATGACTCTAACGATTTTGACGAAATTTTGTATCTTACCGTTTTGGGGCACCAGAAAACCATTGGGCTAGGTCACATGTTCGAGAATTTTCGATTAGTAGGTCACCATGGGTCAGGGTCAAGCTAATTGTATCTAAATAACGGCTCAGACCATTTTGACTAAATTTTTTATATCATGAGAGTTTCGCGCACGAGAAAACAATTGGCTTGGTCACATGTTCGGGAAAATTTGATTAGTGGATCATTTTGGTCATGGTTCATGATATTTAAACTCAAAGCTAATTTTTACCGAGCATAGCTCGGTCTTCCCTGCTCGTGCAGTACATATACAAATCTATTTATCATATACAGGAATGCACGAAAGAATTCGAATATTTTTTTTAATGTTGTTGGTAATTCCTCAAATTGGGTTTTTAAATATGTTATGCTTATTCCAATTTATTTACGTAGACATCATCTTTCATCTTATTAAACGGTAAAGATTTGTTAAAGTATATTGGAAGTGTTGGAAAGTTTTATATAACTCTTGATGCATGAGTTTTCGTATTTCTTTTTTTTTAAACAGTTTTAAATAATGTAATGAAACAATAGAATTAGAAATTTTATTTCCTCTTTTAAACATTCACTTCATATGAAAAAGTAATAGTTCAAACATTCTTTTTCAGATATTAATAATAATATATTTTTCATATATTCTTTTCGTATAGTTTCATTCACTTTAATTCGGTGTTTGCCACATTTTTAAGAACATTTATTATGTATGTGGATGTGTGAGTGAGCATTTGTGATGTTTGTTTGAAATGCGTAAATTTTCACTAACTTTAAGGCTCGATCCATGCAAAAATCAGTAAAATGTATCCCGACGCAACAACCAAAGGCGGATCCAGCCCTGCAATTAGACGGGGAGACATAGCTCCTTCTTTTTTCTTTTCTTCTTTTTTTTTTTTTTTGGAGGGGGGGGGGGGATCACATCTTTTAATAAGCAACTTTTATATTAAAGGCTGGCAGTTGCCATATCCAAAATGGCTACTTTTCTGAAACTTTTAGAAAGTCATTTTCCTTAGTAAAAATATAAAATTTACACATTTTATTGAGATACCAAGAAATTGAAGAATTTCCCATTTTTTTTTATAAAGGCAAAGAATCATCCCTAAAATGAGCATTTTAAGACAATTTTTAAGACTTGGCAGTTACAGAAATGCCGTCATGAAAAAGCAATTGGCTGATGTGGCCTGAAATTCAGATTAAAACACCTGTTTTACGGATATTTCCCCGAAACTTTCTTTGCCTTTATCGAAAAATGGAAAACGCTATTCAATTATATTTGTTCTGAATACGTGCACTTGTAATTGTCTTGCATTTGGTATTAAAAATGATTTCATGGATCTTTCAGAAATTGCCTAATTTGGATTTGAGTAGAGCTTCAGACAGTCGGACAGATTCTCTTAGTTGAGCAAGGGGAAAATTTAAAAGAATTTAATATATATTTTAAAAATATTCTTTAGAAGTTTTCTTTGTTCAAGGGGGCGGTCATGAACCCATGACCACTTCATTGGATCAGCCGTTGGCAACAATCTTTGTAAAAAGTACAGATAATTTATTCGTAGAATAATGATGATTTGAAACTATTTTTAATACTTTATGTCCCAAAATATGAATTCATGAAAATTTCATCTTCTAAAGTATTTTTCGTGAATTTTTGAAACCACGTTAGAGGATTTACATAATCATTCAATCAATTTTAGAAGGATTTTGCCAATTAAAATTAATAAACCAAAGCTGAATGTGTAGGAATTGCGTGCAATATTTATATCTCCATTCAAATTTTTTAATAAAAAAATATATTTTTTAATTTATAGAACTAGGAAATGTACAAATATTAGAATAGAAATACAAAAAATTTTCAGAACTGAAACTTTTAACTCACCATCTTCCAGCATCAAGAAAGCTGAAAAGATGCAAATGAAAGAGAAATCATCCTTTTAAATATATTTTTGTTTTGTGCAATCAACAATGCTTTTGGAATAAGATAAAGGAAAGTATCTTTAACTCATATATACTGTATTACTACTAATCGATGTATTAAATGAATTTTATAACAAGTTTTTTTCAATGATGCTTTAAAGTACTGTTGGGGCATAAAGTGTTAAAGAATAGTATAATTATTTTTATAGTCTTTGTTTATAGTCCCTTTATTTATAGTCTTTGAAGCATGATAAACATTTTGATATTGTTGATAGATCTACAGCTACTAAAAGTGTAGCACTGCGAAATAAAAATACAATACATATATGATGGTTAAAGGTTTTTTTTTTCTTTTTTTCTACTTTTTTTCTTCATTTTTGAACCTTTATTCTCCACCACGTTTTAATTTCTCGTTTAAATATCATATAACGTCAATTTGTTTTCAAAGATGTGAAGGGTTTTGGAATAGAAACATAATTTATGTTGATTTTTAGATTATTTCAATCAAATAAAAATCATATCAAAAGTGATATGTTAATTAACAAATTTCCTCAAAAATATTCACTAATATAATCATTTTAAAAAGTTTTCTTCGACACGAAAACTTAAATCAATTTCCGTGAACGGAATAAATGTAAAAAAGAATAAATAGAAATACTAATATAGGATAACAAAGAAAAAAATTGTTCAACACTGAATTTTATTGAAAAAGTATGAAATTTCAAGCTTATCAAAAAAATTTAAAGAATCATATATACATAAAAAAATACGCAAATTGTGATTATCAAAACTATTTTATTGATTGTTCACATACTAACACTAGCGATTACACGACACAAAAGAGAATAAATACCCTGTTTATTAATGATTTCAATGATATATACATAATATAAAAAATATACGAGTGATATAAAGATACTACAAATTTTATTTGCACAATTTGCGCGCACAAAAGCATATATAGGGACATTATTTCTGAGCTTTTTTTCAATATTCAGATTCTGAACAATAACTTGCATTTTGATAAGTCTCATTGAAAATTTTTAATATTTAAATGAAAACATGAAAGGATTCATGATTCCTAGATAGATATTATTTTCTGGCTTTAAAGATCCTGAATATCGGCAATTGGGTAAGCATTTATTTATTTATTTTTACTAACTCGTATATATGTCGACCCCCCCCTATTTTCAACTCCCAAATTTTGTTTAAAATTCTTCGACTTATACACGAGTGCATGCGGTATATTCATTTACGTTTATATATATATATATATATATTTACACAAATAATAAATTAAAAATATATTTTAGTTTCCTTTATAATTCTCTCTTCTGCGCCATTTATTCTCTCTTCCGCGCGAATTTATTTTCTATTGTATTAACTTTTACGAAATTACAGAATAAATAAAAAATAATTAATTGATTGTTTCATTAAAACTATTTTTTTTTCCTTTGACTATTTTTTTTATTTATTGCTTCTATAATGGAATCGGGATTTCTGATAGGAAGAGATCGTGGGAATCTGGGATCGATTAGTTCTGGTAATAAGCATTCGAAATAAAAATTAATTAGTTTCTCTTCCATATTAATTTTCCAAAACTGTGGGTCGCTTTGAATCTTTTCCGTTTTAATGCCCAAGGGCGTCCATAACACAAAAAGACAAAATTCTCGTTTGGAAATTTTCAGCTGACCCTGAATTTGAAAATAATATTTATGACGAGTATTAATTCCCACTATTTCCTTTTTTTTTCTTATCTATTTTCCAAAAAGTTACTTTTCTGGAAAATATTGCTTCTTCAGGGGTTATCTCAGAGCAGGATGATGGACATTTTACCTCTACAATTCCATTGTCATTTATTAGCCCGTCAGGCGTAGCCGCTAAAAAGTTAAATTCATCGTCGATGATTAAACCGCATGGCTCTACAAATATATTTTGTTGCCGTAACTCATTAATTGCATCTCTTTCATGCCTCCTTCCGTATTTCATCGGTTCTGTATCTGGGTTACTGTATAATATATTTGTTACGATATAATCGCATTTTGTGTGAGGCAGTTTATTGCAGATAGAGCCAAAATTAGACACTGTAAGTCTTTTTCTCCGTTCCTCTATCCACAATTGTGACATATGTTGAAGAAATGTATTTTTCATTATTTCTTCTTTTTTTTCAATTGACAAATCTAAAGTAGAGATAAAATTTCTTTTCTTTTCTTCAAATTGTTCATCACTTATATCCGGTTTCTCCGAACTTTCCCCGTATGAAGATTCCTTTGTCAGTTTTGAAAAAAGGCGTCTTCGTCGAATTTTTTTTTGTCGATCTTTATTTTGTTTTCTTATTTTCTCTCGACGTTGCTCTAAACGTTTAGAGAAAATGCCGGGACTACCAGAAATCATATGTTTGTGCAGAGTGTAATATGGCATATGGTTATTATGCGATACTACTGCTGCACTGCACCTTGACTGATAAGATCGTTTTTGGCAAAAATTAATTCTCTTCCCACCATTAAATTTGGAAATAATGCTGTTGAATTGCTCGACTGTATTATTGTTATAATCGTACAGCAAGCTTTTGGTATGATCCGCTAGATAATTAATTATGTCCATGATTTTATGAAATAATCCGCTACTCTGTAATGGTTGAACGAAATTTTTTTCAATTTTTGTTCCGTCACAAAAATACGATGCACAACGTTCGTGGCTACCAAACACATGGTATGGAGCATTTAATATATCATTTCTTAGGGCTACAATTTTTTCATTTTGAGATATTCCTTCCCTTTTTCTGTATTTAACTGCCTCTGTAATGGCACTTCTGAGTTTCAGAATTCGGTATCCTATTAATTTTCTTAATGAAATGCATCCATTTTTCCCGCATGTCACAATTTGTTTTAATTTATTGCATGCATTGCGCAGTAAATGATTTTTGCATTCAATTTTTTCAACCGTTAAATTATCATAAGGTCTCGAATCTAAGATTTTTTTATGTACATTACTATCACCATCACCAATAAATCTGGCATATTTTACTCCATACATATCTAGACTTTTATTAAATCCCTCTACTAAAATGTCTGCTTCCATGCCTGAGGAGCTTCCGGTCCAGTTTTTATAACATTTATGGTTTTCGGCTTGAACATTCTTAGAACTCGCTCTAGCACAAATACAGCAGTACTTATTTCTTACGCCCAGATATACCACTTTCTTTGTTTCCAAGCCTATTATTGCAGCCTGAAAGATAAATAAAATGAAACATATTAAATGACATAAATAAAATTATTTATTTCATTGTAACATAAAATTATTAAATAATAACACTGATCGGCAAAAACTAAAATGTTTGTCTCCATGAGAAACAAATATGTGAATTAATCTTTTGCCATTGTAGCTTCACTAATGGAGTTATATACATTTATTTATAGGTTATTTATATATTAACATATAGATATTTTTGTTTACGAATTTCCACTTGTATTTTAGTAAGACATAAATTATCCTAATAAACTACTCTACCTAAACATTGTATGTGAGACAATAATTTCATTGTTCTGTTTTGGTATAGTGAGCTGAAATCTATAAGCATCAAACATTATTTTTGCAGGGAAGATTTTAGTGCAGACAAGTGCAATTATTTATAAGTATATAAATTACTCATTTATACGCAAAAGACATCTTTAACCCGGATATGATTGCTATGTATTATTTTTAGAAATATTTCTTAAAAATAATACATATTAATAACACTTTCATTTTTAAGATTTTTATTTAATTTTATAGTATAGTCTGTAAAGGCAGTTTTCTTACTTTTAAAGTCATAAATAATAAATCTGAAATACATAACTACTTTAAAAATAATACTTACTGCACCGGATAATGATGCGTAGTTTGTTTTATAGGAACGCTTTGCCCAGGATCCATCAACAGTAACAGTCAGAAGCGGGATTCCATCCAAATCTACATCTCCTCTTTCAATTGCAATCTTTTTTTCTTCATTAGCAGCAATTTCCATTTCTTTAAAAGCTGTTGTTTCCCATGCATCAGAAATTTTGTTATTTTGTCGAAGAAATGTATTTACTGACATTGGTGGAATGTTTAATGTTGACAGAAATTCTTCTAAGCTGGAGAAACCACATCCAATCTTTACTATTCCTGCTACAGCAGCTGAATTAGTATTCATATACTTATTATCTTTCAAATCCTCTGTCCACACCGTTGCAGTATAATTGCACATATTGCATTTCATTTTGATGCCACTAATTAAACCTTTCTTTTTTTCAGAAATTAATTTCATGTCAGATATGCTACAGCCAAATGGACCATGTTTATTATATGTTTGTAATTGATTTATGAAGAACTGAATATCAACTATTCTTTTTCCATGTAGTATTGCTCCATTCTCATCTCCAGTATCAAAGTTCTGAATTATTTCATCACTTTCTTGAGCATATACAATGTCTCTATTATTTGTAGGCGTGCTAAAGTTTCCTGAATTGCTGACTGCTGCACATTCTGTAGCTGTATGAATAACTTCCATTTTCGTTTCTTCTTGTCTAAATAAATATTAATAATAATAATAAATCATTTAACACAGATACATGTGAAATATTTAAAATGATAATGTTATAATTATGTATATGATTTAATATGAATAGCGCATGTTTAATGTTCTTTTTACAATTTTATTAAAGTTTTAGTAGTCCAATAATCCTGTTCATATAAATTTAAATATTTATTTTTTAACGACACAATAATTAATTTAACATTTGTTAACATCTGACTTCATTCATTACACATTTAGAATCCACAGCAATATATCCAAGTTTTGAGCTAAGTTTATTTTATATGGCTGTATTTTAATTTAAAATTTCATTTATTTTTTCATGTTGGTTGAATATGTATTAGTATTACACATGCCGTATATGGTAAAAAATCATCGGGCACTTTCGATTTTAGCTATATTGTCGATTATCTAGAGAAATACTAGCCGAATTCTTCTGGAATTTTAGGAATGGAAAATATGTTTTTCAGATTTTCAGCGAAGGTTTGGTCAAGAAAGCAATTAGGGGATCAACAACAAATTCAATAAAAAAATAATATTTGCGATTAACCTGTAAAATAAAGTATTTGAAATTATCTGTAGCTGTAGTACATAACTATGTGGATATTGTACAACATTTGTATTCAGCACGTATATTCAGCTGGTATATAATAATAATGTATACAAGTACAATATAAAGTTAAGTGTTTTATAATTGCGTTTTAAAAAGCATATTTTTTTAATGATATAGTAACGTGTTTACAAATTGGTATAGAGTCAGCTGCCGAAAAACTAAACAATGTAAGCACAATTAAATAATACATAGTGGTAATATATATATATATATATATATATATATATATATATATATATATATATATATATCATGCATCTAAATTTGAATTACATGAAGCAGATTTTTTTATACATTTTCACATGTACAAACATACAAATAGAGAGAGGATCGAAGAACTATTTCTTTTACCATGTTAAAAATTCGCACTTGAGAAATAATCAAAAGATTGTTTTTATATTTTTTGCGGTGCACATACGATCCTCTCTTGACACAGAGTTTGAAAAACACGGCCAGATAAAAAAATAAAAGACAGGTGATATAGAAATGTATTACAATATCTATATTTTATGACTTATACTTTATATAAAAAGTCATTTTTCTAAATAGTTCATCACTACCACACAACACACTATGGTGAAACTAATTTTGCATAATCTTCTCAAGATATTTTTCCTTCTTTTTTTAAGATACTCAATAACTGCAATTTTACTGAATGATAACAATATTGTTTAAATATATATGCAATCTTTATAAAATTAGTATTGGCATACAAAAAATCAATTTGAAAATTAAAATGCAGACTAAGTTGTATTTTGAATAAAAAATGTAAAAAACATTTAGGGAGCTTTTCTACAATGTACGTATATTATTAATGGAAACACAGTACTTATTATTTATACTACAAAATGGAATGCAATAAAAGAGGTTACATTTTTCTCGGACAAGTGTTAAATAAATTGCCTCACGTTAAAAAATAAATTATTTAATTTGAAAATATTTATTAAAGTCCTAATTTTTTTATTAAATTAAAGTAGTCTAGGGCTTAGAAATATAATTTTAGCCATAGTAAACTTAAATACTAGTACGGAAAGTTTTGCTTACTAACAAATCCTATTATACTAGCTTTCAATTTCCAAAACTGTCATTGTAGTGCTTTTTCTTCATTTTCCTTATTATTCTACTATTTTACTTCGAAATTGAAAGTTTGAGGCAGATATTTTCAATACGAGAATTTTCACGATTCAAATTTTAAATACTGGTATCTCAGTTTCCAATAACGCTATTATTTAAATAACACATAAAAATTACATGGCAGTCAAACTATGTTTACGCGAGTTAGATCACGGATAAGCAGACAGGCAGACAAACCAAAATCAAACACTTTTGAACTAAGTTGGAATAAAAAGGGGGTAAATGCATTTAATTTAGGAAGAAAAATCGTTTAAATTAACTAATTATTTTCTAAGATATAACAGAAAATACAAATAAAGAGAAAACCCAAAGAGTATTTCATTTCCATGTTTCCATGTTCGAAATTCGCGCTTGAGAAATAATCAAAATCCTGTTTTAATATTTTTGCGGTGCACATAAGATCCTCTCTCGACACAGAGTTTGAAAAATATGGGAAGATAAAAAAATAATAAAAGATAGATAATATAAAAATATATATTACAATATCTACATTTTATTACTTATACTTTATATAAAAAGCCTTTTTCAAAATAGTTCATCACTAACACACACTATGGCGAAACCAATTTTACATTAGCTTCGCAAGATATTTTTCCTTCTTTTTCTAAGATACTCAATAACTACAATTTTACTGAATGATAACAATATTTTTAAAAATATATATGCAATCTTTTTAAAATTAATATTGGCATAAAGAAAATTCAATTTTAAAATTAAAGTGCAGACTAAGTTGCATTTTGAATAAAAAATGTAAAAAACATTGTAATGAAGGTATGTTACACATGTAAACAGGTTTAAAAAAAATTCTGTTCAGTAATTCTATACAAATTAATAAATTTCTTGTTTATATAAATTTTAGTTACATTTTTTTCCAAAATTTTAAAGAATTTTTTCTTTAAAACTTTGAGTAACAAAAATAAAAGACACTAAGCAAAATCTAGCAATATTGCTTTGGATTCATAACTATAGTATGAACGATGTCAAAATTGCACCAGATTTCTTTTTTTTAGGGAGTTTTTCTATAATTATACATATATTAGTAATGGAAACACAGTATTTATTATTATGCAAATGAATAACACACTGTAAAAACAAATTTCTGACTTTGTAACAGCAATAAACAGTAAAAATTAACTTTTATTTATTTTATTTTATTTTATATTTTATTTATTTATTTATTTTGCAGTGCAAAATAAATAAAATTAAGTTTTGGGATGCAAATCTCATGTAAAACTGCTTTAACCTTTAAACCTTCATTACATTGTACAACAATAATAATAATAAATATGCATAAAATGCTTACCTTTTTCTCCATGCTTTCAAATTTTCTCCTCGTTTAATTTTTCTATATGTTGATAAATGCAATCTTCCTTTGATGTTCGATCTTTGATACCGATCGCCCATTGAGAAATTTTAATAAATTATTATTAATTAAAGTTGTTCTACAGACATGAAATAATACAGACATGAAATTTAAGTAATTAACTTAGAGTAAACAAATTCGTAAAGACTTCAAATATACATCTAGCATGCGTGGGATATTCACCATATCAAAGTACAGTAATGAATGCCGAAATGTGTAATGTAAAGGTTCTTGAGAAGATTATCGCTTTCAAATATAATTATTTTTAAACGAAGAAAAAATAACCAATGAAAATCCCTTCAAATGACCAGGATAGAAAAAAAAAAATTCCCACGCACACACCTGAAAATGATAGGTAAAATTTGTTGGTTTATCCATCACTTTGTGTCGATCTTAGAGTAACACAGATGTGCTACCCTCTTAGAATATGCCAATGGCACTAATTTGTTTCTGTTGATTCACGGATAATTCGGTAATCACTAAGCTAGTGCACATGTGTTTGCCACATTTTTAAGGTAGTTCTAAAATAACGTGCTCAACGACACGAAGCTTTCTGACACATTTTCGGGCTCATTTTTAAACACAAAAGCATAAAATTGGCAGGCCTGACTATTGAAGCGATTTGGAATAGAAATGAGTTTCCATTTTTTTCCAAACAAAAACGAATTAAATAATATGTCATAAAGTAGTCAGTTTGGATTTGAGAACAGCCAAGAACATTTGTTACATATGGAGGAGTGAGCATTTATAACGCTTGTTTGAAATGCAGAAATTTTCACAAACTTTGAGGTGGTTCTCAAATTATCTGCTCAACAAACGCGAAACTTTCTTTTAAACATAAATTGGCAGGCCTGACTATTAAAGCGATTTGAAATCGAATACGTTTTCCATGTTTTGATAAACAAGTTACTTATTGATTTATAAACGATTTTTGTCATCTGGCGACAGGTTTTTCTTCTTTCCCGGCCTGTCGCGTCCGGAAATCGGTTCAAAACGCCGAATTCGATAGTATTTTCTGAAAGACTTTTGCCTTTACCAAAGAAAAAAAAATGGAAAACTCTATTCGATTGCACAGTTTCTGAATAAGAACAAGTGCCAATTTCATGTGTTTCCGAAGAAAAATGAATTCTGAAATGTGTCAGAAAGTAAGTCCTCTGGATTTGAAAACAGCTTTAAACAAAATATACGTCTGACAAAAAATTGATTACTGACACATTTATTTAAATTCTTGCATGTAAAATAAATAATGCTTCATTTATAGTAACTAATAATAAATCGCACTGAAATATGTTTTTTTTTGTTTTTGTTTTTATCTTTGAAGTATAATTTAAAAATGTTTCATTTGTGAAAGGAGAATCACGAAATTTACCGAAAAAAAGAGAACCCGTATAATCTCATCATTTCTGAGTTTTAAATTAGTGTAACAAATTTTAATAATAAAGCTATACAATAGTTATTTTTTAGTTAATCTACCGCATAAATATTTAATATTTTCGAAAGAAACGTTAAAACTAACTCAGTAAGAGTTATGTAATAAATAATAGAAAAAAGGTATTGTAGAAAATTTAAATACAACTGTATTTATTCGCTGGATATGTCTATTGTCTATCTATTCATTTTAATGACACTTGCCACTGTATGTTTGTTTTTTTCCCGAGAAAGAGTGAATAAATGATAGTTCTAGTATTTTTGTTTAGCAAATAAACGCTTTTTCATTTTACTATTGTAGGCAATTAAAAAAAATATCGGGTATTAAACAACAGAGGTGAGAGGTGAAAAAAAATCTTTATTGATCCCAAATCAATAACGTTTTTTAAAAATCTGTAAGATGCCAATTAAACAAATAATCAGCATCTATTTACATCATTTCAAAATACCATTTTTTAAACTTTCTTCTCTGCTCTTAAAATGAAATTTGCAGCTTTACAAGTTACATACTGATAGCCAAAGGCAAAATTTCACACATTAGGTGGTCTTTCTTATCGCTCCATGAAGATTTTTCCCGTTGACTTCCCGTTGAGTTCCCGGAAAGAAAGGGAGGTAACTTGTTTGGGGCGGTCATTTTACTGTTTTCGGTTGTTTTAAAAAAGGCAGTACAATTTTTTTAGGATTGTAGCATCGATTAAATTTTTTTTTAATCGAAATAAAAAGCATTTTTGGAAAGCTAAATAATCAGGCTACGATTGTGTCTTTACCAAATTTTAAAATGTCAAACAGATTTTTCGCGATAAGACACTAAACATGAATCTTCAAAATAACGCACTTATATCACATTAAAAAAAAATATATAAATAAAATTTGAAAGGAGCGTGCATAATTTAAATGTACAGGTTTTGAAAGCTACAAAAATTACTAAATTCGAGCAAAATGCGAAAAGATGACGCTTCTAAATTTCTCCCATTGAAATAACATTAGCTGCTCTGTCTGGGAGAGCCAGTGAAGTAGCCCCTTAAGGTGGTTCTCAAAATATTTTTTTATCCTGTTCAACGATGAAAAATTTTCTAATGCCTTCTCCGAGTCATTTTTTTAACATGAAACATGAAATAGATGTGATTTTGAATTGAATTGTGTTTTTCATTTTTCGATGAATGTGTTGCATCTTGAGTTACAAGCGATTTTCATTTCATGATGATCTTTCTTTGACTGTCACATCTGGAAATTCAGTTAAAAATACCAAATTCAACAGCATTTTCTTTTTCTGAAAGATCCATGGGTGCAAGATCTTCAGTCTTGGAGAGATTTTTGACTGATAGTAAATTCTACTTTATATACTTAAATTATAGCAATTTTACTTTCAAGAACTTTTTATTACTTTTAGTTATTGTAAGAGATTAATTTTTAGCCATAATGCAAGGCATAGAAATATTCTAACCCATTTCTATTTGGTTATTTAGAATATTGAAAAAAGTTTTCAGTCTTAGCTTAGATAGACTTTTTGCACCAATGGAAAGATCTTTTGCCTTTATCAAAAAATGGAATCGCTATTTCATTTCATAGTTTTTGATAGCTAACAGTTTTATGTTTTTAAGAATAACAAGAACGAAAAATCATGTGTCAAGCATAGATTATGTAACACTTTCCAATCCTTCCAAAATAATTTTACAAATCATACCGTTTAATAAGTTAAAAGATAAACATCTAAGTATAAGTAATCAATTTTGAAAACGCATAACATATTTAAAAATTCAATTTCAGGAATTACCAACATTATTTGGAAAAATATCCGAATACTTTTATTCAGCCCTGTATAGGATCTATAGATTTGTATATAGACTACATAGGATGCTAAATTTTAGTTCAGTTAGAAAACGCGTAGCACAGTTTAAAATTTTCCGTCTGGAGTTTCTGTCAATAAACGGAAATGTGTTCGCGAACTTTTGTGCTTCCCTGTATAGGATCTACAGAATTTATACACACCACCTAATAGACAAAAAGCGAGTTAAAATTAAAATCGCGTTCAGTAACTTAAAACGCACTTCCAGGAATTATTGTTAACAGACAGTAGAGAATTCTTTTGTGTGTCCCTGTAAATGAACGATGACTGCTATACACACAATATTCTGTAGTAAGCCTCTTGTAATGCACCTTAGTGATATATATAAATTTCAATGTGTTTAAAATAGCGAAACATTATTTAAATAAACCGCAGATGATTTTTCTCCATAGACGTAATGTAACGGAATTCTTTTGACTGTCCCTGTAAAGTAACAATAAGTTCTATGCACACCCTATTCCATATTAAGCTTCTTCTTGTAATGCACCTTAGTGATATATATCAATTACGATGTGTTGGAAATTATGTAACATCATTAAAATGAACCGCAAATGATTTTTCCCCATAGACCGTAATGTAACGGAACTCTTTTGAGTGTCCCTGTAAAAAAACTATAAGTGCTACACACTTCCGTTGAAATAGGGAACATGCTATAGATAACGACAATAACATATAAAAATTGCAGAGCAATCCGAGCATATTTACGGAGTTAGAGCACGGCCAGACAAACCGAAGTGATAAACACTTTTCAACTAGGTTGGAAAGTGTTAAAAATGAATCGAAGATTCATGTGTCAGAGTATGATGTGTTTGATGTGTCAGAAAGTAGCTAGTTTGAATTTGAGAACAGCCTTTGAAGCTGTACTAACTGGAATAGCAACCTGATGTGTTGTAATTAATTACATTGCATAAAATGTTTCGAGTTTGTGGAAAAAAAATTAATCTAATTTAATTCTACATTTAGAAAATATTTATTAATTTTATTAAATTTGTTATTATAAGCAAAAAATCATTTTTACAATGTAAATGAACTGAAACTTACAAAATTACATTTTGCCAATTATGTGATAGGGATCTGTTTAGGAAGAAATTGGATCCTTTAAAGTACCCATCACAATTTTTTTTTTCATTTCGTAACAGGACTGACTATTCACAAAACTTTCACCTTAAAACAGGGCCTTTCACAAATTTTTTGTCATAAAAATAGATCATTCACAAAACCTTTCCCCTCCAAACTGAACCTTTCACAAATTTAATCATTTAAAAGTAAAATCTGACTATCACTTTTACACATATAAAGGAAATATGTGTATTTTACAAACATATATATTCTTAAAAATGCATAAACAGGAACTTGAATATAACGATAATTTCAAATTCACAAAATTATGACTAGATTTTTCAGAAATGTAATGAAAAGAAAAATGTCCAGTTAAACTGATGGCATTGAGCTCACAGGCTATTCGCACTAATTGTATATTATACTCTTATTTCAAAGAATAATGCCCCTCGAAAAATAAAGAAATCAACAATAAATTAAGGGGGGATTAGCCCCCCATTCCCCCCTCTTTTATACTTAACCAATGAACCCCCAAAACTAATCAGCAAAGCACCTTATCACAATGAACCTATATACAAAATTTGAAGCAAATCGGATAATTCTGTATGAAAAACCCATTTATCTAAATTAAGGGGAGGGGGAGGAATTAACCCCCATTCCCTCCTTTATACTTAACCAATAAACCCCCCAAACTAATCAGGGAAGCACGTTATCAGAATGTACCTATATACAAAATTTGAAGCAAATCGGATAATTCTGCATGAAAAACCCATTTATCTAAATTAAGAGGGGGGGTTAGCCCCCCCCCCGTTTCCCCCCTTTATACTTATACATTGAACCCACAAAACTAATCAGGGAAGTGCCTTATCAGAATAAACCTATAAAGAAAGTTTGAAGCAAAACATATATTTCTATCAAGAGTTATCGCATTACGTACATGCGTACATACAGAACCGGCGGGTACATTAGCTCTCAGTCTTTGATAGACTGTGAGCTAAAACACTGTTCACAATTACACAAAAACAGGACCCTGGGTGAAAAGTCGGGTCAGATCTCTGCGTGATTTTGATGCAATTGTAGTGGATTGCCTGTATAAGAAAGTGACGACATACAGGCAATAAAATTACTTGTCTAAGCAAATTTGTTCAACCGAGTATCGTCAAGTTTTGTAGTGTGGGTTGGTATGGTTTGAACAAAAACTTTTAATCCGAGCATATGTATGTAATGTTTATACAGCATGCTCAAAATTCCATGTTTTATATTCAGTCAATTTACATTGTAAACAAATTTTTAAAATGTCATTTCATACGGATCAATATGATTAAAATATTTCAGTGTTTGAATAACAATTTTAGTAAATGTAAAGTAAGTCATGTGAATAAGAATATTCTGTACATTACATTTTTAAAAAAAAGAGAATGTAAACTAAAAATTTTTGAAATCGATTTGTTCAAACAAAATGAAAAGAAAGATATTGGCTCACCATTTTAGATAGCAGATGTTATCACATTATTTACCTCCCCCCCCCCCCCCTTTTTTTTTCTTTTTTCACTAAAATGGATCAATTTAGTTGTCATTTTTAGAGAAATTTAATTTAATTATCCTTAAATTTGTGCTCATGAAAGTATTTTATGGAATATTTTAATTATGGTTTTAACATATTGAAATATTTTGAAATCTTGCCAAAATATTGATGAGCAATTTTACTCCTTGTCATTTTTTCAAAGAGTGAGAATGATTCTAAATTGATAGAATACTCGTCTATGTGAGTAATGTTGAATACTCTAGTAGCAGAAACATGACAGTGGGCACTGCAGATTATTTTAGACCTTGCAGATTAATCTGATAACTTACGAGGGAAAGTCATAAGTAAGTCACAAAAGATAATTAAATGATAACTTACAATGATATTCACTTCAAAACTATTTTTATTTCTCAACATATTTTCCTTCAATATTTATGCACTTATATCACCGTTTTGTCAGTGCCTCAACACCAGCTGCATAACATTCTTTGGGTTGCTGTCTCAGCCACATTAGGACTTCCAAGTTGTGCCTTTTCATCCTCTGTGAACATCATCTTGCTTCCAAGATGGTTTTTTAGTGGACTAAACAGATGAAAATCGCTTGGGGCGAAGTCGAAGCTGTATGGTGGATGTTGAAGAAGTTGCCAACCAAACTTTTGAATTGTCTCCTGTGTTCAAAATGAAGTCCTAATGTGGCTGAGACAGCAACCCAAAGAATCTTATGCAGCTGGTGTTGGGCACTGATAAAACGGTGCATAAATATTGGTGGAGAATATGTTAAGAAATGAAAATAGTTTTGAAGTGAATATCATTGTAAGTTATTATTTAATTATCTTTTGTGACTTACTTAATGACTTTCCCTCTTAAGAAGAAAAGTTAGAAAATTACCTAAATCCTACTTTGTCTCTGAATTATAATATTTTTTTACTGTATTTTCTTTGTAAATACAAATTTTGCTTATTTTATGGGTTACTATTATTTCTTATGGTAGTAGACATTGTTGGATCACAAATAAATTTTTCTTTGTTACAGGCTAACACAGGAAAATCTGTTACTGGGGTGAAAACTGATAGCACTGGTGTCTTTTAAAATTGAAAGCATAAATAAGATGCCCATATGCATTAAATTATGCATTCTTATGTTATGATATAAGTAGTGTTGTTAATCAGCTAGAAATATAATAATGTATTTTAGGTGCTTCTTCATTATTCTTCAACCACTTTCCATAAAAAAGACTATCACCAAATTATTCACCAAACTGTAGCACACAGTAAACAAATGGAAGAATGTTGCCATTGTTATCTTAAAAAAATAATAAATTAAGAAAAGCTCCATTCATTAAAGTATCATTTATCAGAAACTTTATACAATAAAATTGATTTTTGTTTGTGTTTTCATTAATATATTGTAATCTTGGATATTTAATTATTTACATTATTTTTCTTAATTATCCCTCTCGACTGTTGGATAAATGTTTGTGACATCAGTTGAAATTTATCTATTGTATGTAACTACGCATCACAACATTTTGTCAATGCTTTTTCTATTTTAATGTTATTGTGTCAAGGACGTAATTTTTATTCTAATTAATGAAATAACTAATAAATCAGTGAAACATAATTAAAAATATATTCAACGTTGAATTAAAAGTCAGTTGATGAGGTAACAAAATGCATTTAATGTTAAGTGAATGTGTCGCCCCAATCATGCATTTTTGGCATTAAATCCTATAGTTTGGTGGTAGTTTTTTTAAAATGGAAAATGATCAACAGGATAATTACCATATTTTATAAATTTATAAATTACAAAAAAAGCACAAAATATTTAAAATAATTTTTTTGTTGATAGAATTGGTTCCTTTTTGTGATGCACATTTGTACATTACACTGTGTTTTAAATAGTTAAACTGAGTTATTCTTCTGTCAGAATCAATATATTTATTAGAAATTCTAAATTGGTTGCATTTATTGTCATTATAGGTTGTTTGCCAACAAGCTATTGATACTTTATTTCGTCTTTTAAAGAAACCTATCATATGTTTTGGTGCTGGATGTACAGAAGTTCACACAACTAAACTTGTAGTACATAAGGTATTTTATCAATTCTTTGTTTATAAATGAATTTTGGTTACTTCTCCATTATCCTGATCTCCAAAACTCTATGAATAAAAAGTATTTTATTAATGATTGAAAATTTGAAGATAAATATATAGAGAGTGTGAGCTAATAGTAGGAATTGAAAAAAGAGAAGTAAACTAAAAATCTTTTAAATTGATTTGTTCAAACAAAGTGAAAATATATTTGCTCACCATTTCAGATAGCAGACGGTATCATATTATTTACCTTTTCTTCTTCTTTTTTTTTTTTTTTTTTTTTTTTTACAAAAATGGATTAATTTAGTTGTCCTTTTTAGAGAAATTTAGTTTAATTTCCCTTAAATTTGTATTCATGAAAGTATTTTATGGAATTTCTGATTATGGTTTTAACATAGTGAAATATTTTGAAATTTTGCCAAAATATTGATGAGTGATTTTACTCCTTGTCATTTTCTCAAAGAGTGAAAATAATTCTAAATTGTATATGAAAATTTGTAATGAATGTACAAATTCATTACATTCTAACACCAATGACAGAACAAATAGAATAATGTTGCCATTAGAATCTAAAAAAATTACAAGAAATTCAG
Organism: Maratus michaelseni; assembly: GCA_963931845.1. Taxonomy (NCBI): domain Eukaryota; kingdom Metazoa; phylum Arthropoda; class Arachnida; order Araneae; family Salticidae; genus Maratus; species Maratus michaelseni. Next base: position 5,768,669 of record OZ007598.1, read on the forward strand.
AAAAACTTTTTTTTTTATTAAAGTGTCAACTATCAGTCACTTTAAGCAATAAAATTTACAATACCTTAATGAAAACAGAAAAAAATAATCTTGGAAATTTAATTATTTACTTTAATTATCCCTCTCAGCTGGTGGATAAATGTGACATCAGATGAAACTGATCTATACATAACCATGCATCATAACATTTTTTCAATGCTTTTTTGCTTTTAATATCACGATGTCGTTGTTTAATGACATAATTGTTATTTTATGAATTATTGTGAATTATTTTATGAAACAAAATTGTCCTCGTTAACTGGTGATACGTTTTAAGCGGATTAACAAGAGTCCACTGTATTTGTGCATTATGAAAAAAGTGGGACATTTGGCATCTGTGCAATGGTTTTGCAGACAGGTCTTTCAACTTCTGAAAATTGGGATGTCCCACACAAATTGGGACACCTGGCAACACGACTTGTAACCTTTTTTTTTAAGGAGTGGCATGTCCTTATTTATGTTAAGAGTGAACATCTTGCTCTTTCTCAAACCTTGGGTGAATGCTGAGTAAAATCTATTTTTGGCCCACCTTATATAATACTGTAGACTCCCTCAAATCCACGACCTTAAAATCCGCATATCGTTTCCAATGTAAACAATGAAAATTACAGTTAAGATGTAGATGTAAAATTTAAGTTTTTAATAAAATTTTATATCATTCTGTACTGTACACATTTTAATATGCAATTCTGATTGATATGATTCAACTCTTGTTTTCTCATGAAGGAAGTATAAATTTATTTCTGAAAAAATTCTAGATAGTGCTGATATCAGTGGCGATCGCAATATTCTTACTAAATAATTTAAATTCAATCAAGCTTTTTTGGTTATTAAGTATGGCTAAACACGAAAGAAAACTTTGTTATTTTAAGATTTTGGTGTGAGTTATTAGTGTACATTTATAAGGCAAGTTTTACTGAATAATTCAAGAAAAAAAATCTCATCATTATACATAATTAGTTATGAATTATTAATTTTTTACTTAACCTTTACTTTTAATATTGTAAATGTTTTTTACATTTTCTTATTTTTTTTATTTTACTTAACTATTTTACTTTATAGTAAGCATTCGTTATAATTTCGAGTGCATTATTAAATTCAAATTACTGTTTAAAAAATGTAAACAAAACAGTGACCAGAAATCTGCATAACCTCCGGTTTTAAGCTACGTGGATTTAAGAGAGTGTACTGTATTAGGTTGGGGAATAAGTTATTGCATACAAGTTGTAATTTTCAAACTGAGTGAAAAAGTGTCCAGGACAGGATTTAAGACAGGGACCTTTGTCTTAAGATGCCAATGTTCTACCATCTTGAGCTATCCTAGACAAATCTGGCAGAAACAATTCACTCGGACAACCTTCTGATAATGACATCTGGTCTGTTATCTGAAATCTGATTTTCTGAATTTGTTTCAGACTAATGTCCTGCTGTGTGTGTGTTTTCAAATTGCTTGCTCAATTGACATCAATTTAATATATGATATGAGAAAACTGTGTTGGGTCATTCCATGCCAAATCAACTAGTGACTCAACCTGACCATTTCAGATTTTGATGAAACTTACAGGGATCGTTGTCCCTGATGATATAAATGAGAATACACTTTTATAATTTTTTTTATCTCAGTAAATTTTCATACGATTCATTTTTTAAATTTCGAAAAATCATCATTTTTTTAGCTTGTATAAATGTTTTCAAGTTTGAATTTTTCAAAGAAGTATATTCTCATTTATATCATCAAGGAGAATGATCCCTGAAAGTTTCTTTAAATCTGAAATGGTTAGGTTGAAAATTGAAAATTTTTCATTGATTTGATGTAGAATGACACTGTTACATTGTATTTCCCAATTTTTAAGTGGTGGTCCCACATTTTTTCATCTGCTTGTCCCTCCTATACTGGACCTGACAATACTATGCAAGTCCTTCAAGTCTCGAGACTGATTTCAGTTTTGGTAAAATTCTTAAGACTTTCAAAAAGTAGATAAAAGTAAATTTTGTATTTCTTTCTCAGAAAATCAAGTTAAAAAATGGAAAGTTTTTTCCTTAATAAAAAATTTTCAATAATAATTTAAATCAACTTTGTATAAAATCTTTTTCCGTCTATAACTTTAATTAATTTTCAACAGTGAAAATGTGCCCAAAATTATTGAATATTAAATACGTGAATTTTCACATTGCTAATAAAGCGTAGAACCAACAGAGTGAAAAATGTCCAAGCCACAAGGTTGTGTGCTCATGAAGACTTTTCCATCTTGTGCTGCAATTACAGCCTTACCGACATATGTGAGTGAGTGAGAAGATGCCAGACTGGGTATCATCCTCGTAGCTCAATATTAGTACTAGAGATGAGACAGGCTCAGCCTGAGCCCGGACCCGACATGGGCTTGGGTTCTATTTTTTTATACCAGCCTTCGTGCCCGGGCGAGCTCGGGCTCATTCTTTCTGAAACTTGACAATTTTATTTATTCTTATATAAAAAATAAAAATAACTTTTTTTCCCTAAAAAATTACCTATTCCATTTCAAATCATTTTAATGTTATTTTAATCAGAATGAATAGAAGATAGAAGGTTAAACAGAAATCTTTTTTTTTTTCTGGTAATATAATGCTACTTTAAAACAAATTTACGATGCGACTAATTACTAGGTGATATGGAGCCAATGGGCACGAATAATATTTATTGGTAGATTTTCGTTTGTGACAGTAGGATATTTTTAAATTGGGACGTTTATTTTTTTTTTTTTTTAGAGATCCAACGCGAAATGAATATCTTTTTTGTCTTTAGTCAATCAGCATTAGCTTAGGTTTGCAATATTTTTAGTATTATATTGTGTTCGAGTCATAATTGCTCTTTATGTGAAAATAACGTTAGTGATTCTATTTTTAATCATGATCTTTGTTCATGCTAAAGCTCTGCTCTGAATATTTACGAAGTCACTTTCATTCAAAAGTAGATGTAATTGTCATGTATTTTGATACAAAGCAATCGAACGGTGTTTCCACTTTTTCTATAAAAGCATAGAATCTTTCAGATAACTGTGTCAAATTTTTAATTTAAGCTGATTTTCAGGGACACAAAATATTGTTTTAATTAAGGAATCAATTCTAATTTACAATACATACCTTTATATGAAATAGAAAAAGTTGTTCGATTTTTCGGCGTAGAAATAGTAATTTTTGCAAATTTCAGGCATTTATTCATAAAATGCACTTTATTAATATGCCATCAGATTTGCTTGTTGGTAGAGAAAAATATGAACATCCTTTTAAAGAAGTATATTTTTATTTGATTATATTATTTTATTTTATTATGATTTATAAACAATTTTTAAGTATTATGCACTTTTTTTTTGTATCGGGCTCGGGTGAGATTGGATTTCAAATTGTCATGCTTGGGCGGGCCCGGGCTCTGAAAAGAGAGCCCAAACTCATCTCTAATTAGTACATAGGAATGTTATTCCAAGGATTCAAGTTTGAGGCTTCCAAGGTTCCCGGCTTGGACATTTTTCACTCTGTTGATTCTATGCTTTGTTAGCAATGGGAAAATTCACGTATTTAATATTATTTTTCTGTCTTTTTTCTATTTACCATTCTTCTGTGATCCAAATCATCCTGTAATGAAAAATTTATTTCAACATTTACTAGAAGTATAAATTTACCTAAACCACCTGTATTTCGAATAATAATTTGAATAAAAGTTGACTGCATGTACAGGGCTTGACAAATGTAGTCGCCATTGGCGACTAAGTTTTTTTTTAATCTGGCGACCAAGTTATTTAATCTGAAAGGTGTTTTTTTTGTACAAGAATTAATCTGAGAAAATTAAAACTTGCAAAGATGTCTCAATATAATTGTTGCAAAATGACAAAATATTAAGTAATAAACTTAGAAATTATATTCTAACAAAAAATATTTGCAATGTTTATTTTAAATTTGGCAAAAATAAGTTCATCAAATGCAAATTTTAAAATAATAAAATTTAAATTATTTGACTGACTTCGATGGGAAAATATATGAAAATAATTGTTTTTCTGCTTCACTATTTTATCGATGCCCCTTTCATCAGATATAAATTTTGTAGCACTCTACAATCTGAACATTTGAAGCATTCAGCAATCAGTATTTCCCAAACATGGCAGTTGATTCAACCTTTACAGTATTTCTTTTTGATAAGTTTCATTAGAAAACCTAGTTAATATTATCTTTCTAAATTAGTACTAAACTATGTGACTAATAATTCTAAACTATGTTTGTTACTATTTTTTCTCTATTAATTCATAAAAAACTTTTGTGCTTTTTGAAAATAAATGATGGAGGAGGGGAAGGGTTAAATACATTTTATTGGCGACTAGAATTGTTTGCTGGCTACCAGATTTTATTAAATGTGTAAAGTCCTTTGCATATATCTTTTACAAGCATCTATTTTTTCTCAAGCACTAAAAAAGAAGCTAAGAATGTAAACTGCAATAACTTAATCCTGATCCGAATAATAACTTAATCCTGATTCGAATAATAATTTGAATAAAGTTGACTGCATGTACAGGGCTTGACAAATGTAGTCGCCATTGGCGACTAAGTTTTTTTTTAATCTGGCGACCAAGTTATTTAATCTGAAATGTGTTTTTTTTTGTACAAAAATTAATCTGAGAAAATTAAAATTTGCAAAGATGTCTCAATATAATTGTTGCAAAATGACAAAATATTAAGTAATAAACTTAGAAATTATATTCTAACAAAAAATATTTGCAATGTTTATTTTAAATTTGGCAAAACTAAGTTCATCAAATGCAAATTTTAAAATAATAAAATTTAAATTATTTGACTGACTTCGATGGAAAAATATATGAAAATAATTGTTTTTCTGCTTCACTATTTTATCGATGCCCCTTTCATCAGATATAAATTTTGTAGCACTCTACAATCTGAACATTTGAAGCATTCAGCAATCAGTATTTCCCAAACATGGCAGTTGATTCAACCTTTACAGTATTTCTTTTTGATAAGTTTCATTAGAAAACCTAGTTAATATTATCTTTCTAAATTAGTACTAAACTATGTGACTAATAATTCTAAACTATGTTTGTTTCTATTTTTTCTCTATTAATTCATAAAAAACTTTTGTGCTTTTTGAAAATAAATGATAGAGGAGGGGGAAGGGTTAAATACATTTTATTGGCAACTAGAATTGTTTGCTGGCTACCAGATTTTATTAAATGTGTAAAGCCCTTTGCATATATCTTTTACAAGCATCTATTTTTTCTCAAGCACTAAAAAAGAAGCTAAGAATGTAAACTGCAATAACTTAATCCTGATCCGAATAATAACTTAATCCTGATTCGAATAATAATTTGAATAAAGTTGACTGCATGTACAGGGCTTGACAAATGTAGTCGCCATTGGCGACTAAGTTTTTTTTTAATCTGGCGACCAAGTTATTTAATCTGAAAGGTGGGTTTTTTTGTACAAAAATTAATCTGAGAAAATTAAAATTTGCAAAGATATCTCAATATAGTTGTTGCAAAATGACAAAATATATTCACTATCATCAGGTGTCTTCATGTATAGAACAGTGGTTCCCAAAGTTAATTGTTTCACGACCCACTTTAAAGTTTTAAAATTTTCACAACCCACTAAATATGCAGGTATATGGAAGATTTTTGAAAATCAGCCCTATAAAGGCGAACTTTCATACAAAGCATACATATGAAGATAATTAATAGCTATTCCTAATTGAGTAATCATCATCATCATAATAATACAGTATAATCACAAAGTATAACTTTCTTTACTACAAAGGGCATTTCATAAAAACTGAGGGTAAAATCATAAAAAAATCAGAAATATATTTACAGCCAAAAATACATCATTCTTTTTCAAAATGCCTTCCCTCAGATCATATGCAATGGTCCCATCATTCAACCCACTTTTCGAAACAAGTACAGAAGTATTTTTCTTGAAGCTGCTTAAAAGAACCCTGCACTGCTGAAATAACTTCAGAATCAGACTTGGTACAGGGATCAAAATGATGCACCCAAGTTTCATCACCTGTTATTACAGTCTTTAGGAAATTCGGATAATTTTGAAGCATCTGTTTCTACTCACAACGTTGGTGAATTCTTGTTTGCATTTGTTCTTTAGTAAGGTGATGAGAGACCCATTTGGAACAAACATGGCAAAGTTGTAAATTGTTGCGTAGAATGCAAAATATCGATGTTTTCGAAATATTAGTTGATGCCGCTATCTCCTCACGTGTTATTCGCGGATTTTCTTGCAAGATTGCGCACACATTGTTAACATTTCAATCATTCACACAACTTTCTAGTCGGCCAGGCTTAGAAGCCAGTTCTGCAGAAAAACGTCCCTTTTTTAAATCACCATGCCATCTAAAAATCGTAGATTCACCAAAACATTTGTCTTTGTAAGCTTCTTTCATTAACTTAACTGTTTCTGGAGCTGTTTTGCCCAAACGATTGCAAAATTTTATGGTACAACACATTTCGTTTTTTAACTCTGAACCACTCACCTCCATTTCTGTAGGGCAAATAAAAACAGTTCTTTAAACAAACACGAATTTAGGAAAATAAAATTGTCTGCTTCGTTTAGAATATTTATAAATGTACAGTTAACAGTTTGAAAAAATCGCCTGCAGTTTCATTTTTTAGTTTCACAGTGATGCCACTACGTAAAAAAATAACTCTCAGTTTTTATGGAATACCCTTTGTACATATGCAAAATACATTTATTAATCAATTTATTATTAAAAGAAAATATAGTTAAAAACTCAATCTGATTTTATACCAATGAGAGAGTCTATAGCAGAATATAAACTCAGTGGCTTTTGAAATCCTGGGTCCATGGGGCCCAGGGACTTCCAAAGAATATTAGTGATTAGTGTTATAGTATATTTCTTTGTTTATTTTATTTGATATTCTTTAAAGGGTTGAATTTGAATTTTAGTATTATTTATTTAGATATTTACTAAATATTGATTTGTCTAAAAAGTCTAAATCAAATTCTCGATAGGGAGAGGTGTGAGGTTTGTGCATGCCTTTTCTTGCTCTAGTAGCACCTTCTTCTGGAAAAAAAAAAGTAGAACTTGGAATGGCGGCAGTGAAGAATATTGTCTGCCATGAGAATGACCGTGACTATTGTCGGTCATAATGATGAAAAATGAAATTATTTGTTTATGTTATTTAGTGTAATTCGTAATGTTCCTGTCCTTGTCAAGTGTTGTAATTTTATGTGGTATATTAAAGTTTTGTACGTCATCAGAATTTCCTTTTATCAATTACTTTACTTTCATGATGATCAAAGTCTCATAGCCTGTTTTTTAGAAATAAGGCAGATTGGATGTATTTCATATAAAATTTGCCTCTTTTGTGATCTTTCAAGGGAGAACTTATGTATCCTGAAGGATTCATAAAAACATTTTTTATGCATCCCTTTGAATTTTTTGCCTGAATGATGCACTATAGCAACACTGAAACATAATTTTTTCTTCAAATCCTTTTTTTGTTTAAGTTTAATGAAACATTGTCTTTTCTTGCAGTTGTTTAGTTATATTGTTATGCATCCTCCCCCCCCCCCCTTTAAACATATTGTATTCAACATATTTTTCATAGCAGATAAAATTTATACACTTTTGAAGAACTGTTCAATCATTCTGCAACAAAAATATTGTTTATTACCCATTATTATTTCACAACCCATAGTTTATGATCTGCAGGCATAGAAAAGTTAATTAATTTTAAAAAATGTTTTGTAATATTCCCACTCTCTATTTTTTCTTCTTTTTTTTTACAGGTCCTTCAGACTTTAGAAGATATACAGCATGATTTTGGTTGTAAAATATCAGAAATTCTGGCTGCATTGCAGGTTTTCCAGCAAAGTGTTGTGGATTTAGCAGTCACATTCCACCAAGGATCTAGTTTAAATGTTGTTACAGAAAGTTTGTTTGGACATTTATGGAAGCTTAATGATGGAAATTTTCCATCAGGAAATGACAAATGCTTGTGTGGACACTTGTCTGCAGATGTCATAGATTCCTCTACTTGGAAAATGTTTACAAAATTCAGCTTTCAAGTGCCAGATGTGGTGGATGTCCTTCCAATGAAATCTGATAAGAAAATTGAGAAGTCTGTTATTTTAGACGAATTGAGTTCGAAAGTAAATGCTTATAGTTTGGCATTTCAAACTGCAGCATCGCTTTTGAGAGTGTCTATGTTGGTCCATAATTAAATTAAAAATACATTTAATGCTGTATCAGTTTGAAATCTTTAAAAGATCACATCATTTATATTTCCTTCATTAATTATTAATGTTTAATGTAACATGGATTTCTATTAGATTTTGCTCATAAATTAATATTGTGTTTGTGAAACCAATAAATATTTTTTTCCGAATTGATCTCATTATTTTCTAGACACGTATAGTGAGGAAAATATTGTTGTAATCGTGATAAAAACCCAATTATGGATATTGGTATAGTTTTCCATTTTATGATTCCCTGAATCCAGTTTTGCTATATTTACAATGACTCCATATGTATGTGTATTATATGTTGGTATTTATCTACATTTTCAGGTCCCTAGAGTCAGTTTTTGGTGTTTTTAGGAGAAATTCTGTATGTATGTGAGTGAGTGAACATGCTAACATTTGAGCTCCCATTTTGCAAATATGTTGCTTGTCGCTAAGTTGCAAGAACTGTATTCATTTTCATGCAAATCGAACAATGAGTTTGGTATCTAAACCATTTTTTAGCCACTGAAAGCCGATAAGTATTTTCTTTTTTCACTCATTTGTTCAAATAAATATTTTTATCATTCACACTCATCTTATGCTGATATAATAATCATGTTTCGCTAGAACATGACATAATTTAGTAAAACTTTTTTTTATTAAAAAAGAAGGAGATATTACAGAGGGTTTTATTAATCTGATAAAAGCATAAGAAATTTAAGTATTGCACGTTGTTGAGGAAAAACAAGAAATATCTACAAGAGTAGGTTCTGAGTTTGGGGACACAGAATGTGACGAATGTTTATGTATCGATAGATTATAGTGAGTATGTAAATATATGAAAGCCATAAAGTGCAATACTCAAGGGGTTTTAAGAAAATAAGCCTCAAAGTTTAAGTAACAGTTTATAACCAGATAAATTATAGTTAGTATGTAAATATATGAAAGCCATAAAGTGCAATACCTAACAGTGATGTCACTGGATCCTAAAAATCCTGGGTCCCAGGGACCCAGGATTTTCAAATATCTGGGTCCCTTTTTTTAAAAAGCGGGTCCCCATTCATAATAATTCAAATTCATATTTTAAAGGAACAAGTGAATTTGTTTATTTGGAAAAGAAAAATGTAATAGTCATTGTTTTGATAATAATTAAATAATGAATAATTAAAACCAGTATTTCCCAATCAAATAAGATTTTTTTTTGTTTAACTATTAAGAGAAATTTTCTTTGCCTTTTTTTTTAATGTAAATGCTTAATTATAAAATAATGATTATTTGAGTGTAGAAGATAACAAGTATCACTAATATTGGCATTTCTTTTAAAAGGGGGAGGACGGATTTATTGAAAAGGACATTTTTGTTGGATAAAAGAATACTTTTGTTGAGTAAAGGGGCACTTTTTGTTGAATGAATGGATGCTTTGATTAAACTTCCCATTGGATTATTTGTCAGCATAGATCAGTGTTAGAATCAAACATTTTCTTTCGAAAGGAGTTTCAGGAGTGATTCTGAATTTAAAAAAAATATTTTCTGAAAGGTTACGTTACAGCAGAAAGGTGGGGGGGGGGAATCCTCTCTCAGCACTATTTTTGTTGTTGTAGGTCAGATTAACTAACTTTTGCTTCGAGTCGATTTCAGGCTGAGTGAATTTCGCATTTTTTCCTTGGCCTTTGGACGATATTCGCATTTTTTCAGAGATCCTTCGAAGAAATTCGCGTTTTTTTTTCGAGATCCTTTGACGAAATTTGCTGTTTTTTCCGAGATCCTTCGACGAAATTTACCGTTTTTTTTTACATCCTTCGACAAAATTTGCCGTTTTTCCCGAGATCCTTTGACCAAATTTGCCGTTTTTTCGATATTTGACGAAATTTGCCGATTTTGGGCGATCCTTCGACGAAATTATCCGTTTTTGGGCGATCCTTCGACGAAATTTGCCGTTTCTTTCGCGATCTTTCGACGAAATTTGCCGTTTCTTTCGCGATCTTTCGACGAAATTTGCCGCTTTTTCGAGATCTTTCGACGAAATTTGCCGTTTTTTTCGCGATCTTTCGACGAAATTTGCCGTTTTTTCGAGATCTTTTGACGAAATTTGCCGTTTTTTCGATATTCTTCGACGAAATTTACCGTTTTTTTTACAATTCTTCGACGAAATTTGCCGTTTTTTCGAGATTCTTCGACGAAATTTGCCGTTTTTTCGAGATTCTTCGACGAAATTTGCCGTTTTTTCGAGTTCTGTCGACGAAATTTGCCGTTTTTTCGAGCTCCTTCGACGAAATTTACTGTTTTTTCGAGATCCTTCGACGAAATTTGTCGTTTTTGGGCGATCCTTCGACGAAATTTGTCGTTTCTTTCGAGATCTTTCGACGAAATTTGCCGTTTTTTTAGATCTTTCGACGAAATTTGCCGTTTTTTCGAAATTCTTTGACGAAATTTACCGTTTTTTTGACAATTCTTCGACGAAATTTGCCGTTTTTTCGGCGATACTTTGACGAAATGCGCCGTTTTTTCGCGAAACTTGGACAGATTTCGCGATTCTTCGAAGAATTTACGCGTCCCATGGGACGCGTAAGAACTATTTTTTTGCGTCCCTACTCTAATTTTTCGCGTAATTTACGCTCTATAGCGCGTCCGCGGCATCGCTGACCTAAGCAGGGTTCATACTCATCAGGGAATTATGGGATTCACGGGGATTTAATTTCAGTCTTAAAAATCTGGGGAATCTCAGAGGATAATTCAAAAAATTCTCCAAACCTGCGACAAACTGACAAAACAATCAGCTATTCTGGGAAATGAGGGAAATTGCTGCTATTTTGCATGCTTTGTGGTGTCATAATGAAATCAAACTAAGGCATGCCTTTTAACATCATGAGATATAGAATTTGAAAGTAGCCATTCTTTCTCTCAGATTACCTTGTTTTTATTTTATTTTATTTTCTGCAAAAAAAAATTTAGGGGAGGGTGGTCACGTTGTCGTAATGATAAAAAATGTTGTTAATTGTTGACATGTGAAAATTATTTCATCCCGGAAAATACATCAGGGGATTTTATTTTGGAAAATAAGTATGAACTCTGCAAAGAAGTCTTAAGAAAATAAGTCTCAAAGTTTAAGTAACAGTTTATAACCAGATAAATTACTTCCGTTGATAAGTGGCTCAGTTGCATGGATGGCAGTGCGTTGAACTCTTTAACTTTTTCTTTGAGTTTGAATCCCAGCGGACTCTTATTTCTCGTGGTAAAAATTTTTATCAATATTTTCGAACTACAATAGAAAAAAGTATAATCATTGAAATTTACAAAAAATATAAATTAAACCAATGGAACTGTGCGAAGGTTTCACACAGCAGTCTAATATTTTTTAGCAATACCTAATATTTTTCAGATGAAGGTTTAAATTTCTAAAGAAAATTAATGATAAAAATATCTGCAAACAACATTAGTCAAGTCAGAATATCATTTCATTGATTTCATCAAAGTTACAGTAAAAACCAAAGCCCTTAAATAATGGCTTTGATAAAAACTGATCCAAGATAGCAAAAGAGAAACAAAATTAACAATCCTATTTTAATTGCATTTGAGGATGACGTCATTCGTTTTGGGAACAAAGAAAAATATATTAAATACATATAAAATACAATTTAATATATCAAAGCATACCTTTTAGGCTACACATACATTTTTATTATGTTGCTTTTTTATAAAATGCTTCTTATCAGAGCCATCCTTAGGGGAAATGCCCGAAAAAGCAATGTTTAATAAAAATAGCTAAATACTTATTACCTTTGTTGTGAATATTTATTTCATAATAAAATTTGTATGTGTACACATGCTTTTTTATAAAATGGTCGGGCAAGTAGTGGGCGCTCGAGAAGAGACTAGTTTTTTGTAGCTTATATTCAATCTACAGGCATTGTAAATACGCCTACACAGTACCCATACAATAAATCTAGACAAGCACATCGACGGAATGTGAATTGTTAAATGATCGGAGCTGATGATAATTCTGACAAACTGCTCACTATTATTTTAATGACTGTTTGTAATGTAACAACATTGATTTCCTTTTCTTCTTGTACAATCAGTGGCGCAGCCAAGGGGGGGGTTTGGGGGTTAAAAACCCCCCCAGAGCTAAAAAAATTACTATAATTGCCGCTTATATGAATCAACACTGCTAAAGTTAAAATTAAGTTTTTTGGACTTTACGCCTTGGCAGAATCTTTTACCGCAGCTTGAAGTGATTCTTTTCAATTAATGTACATGTCTAAATTTCTTTCGTATGTGCTTGCGGTTTTAATACGAGAAATGAAATCATTTTCAGTTTGGCATCTGCGTGCTTCCTAATGCATACGTTTTGGATCACAGAATAAATAAAGAAAGATAAAATGCAATGTCTATTTCTCAATACATCTGCATGCTAAAATTCCTGCAGATGTTAAGTTCGGACAGTTAGTTTTCTGTTGTTATAAAGATGCTGATATGGTAATGTGGTTTCGTGGTTTGCGTTAAAAAAAAAAAAAAGAAATAGAATGTGTTTCTCCCTAACAAATTTTCTTCTGTCATTATTTTTTTTTCTCTATTTCTGGGCACTTTTTTTTTTTTTTTGCTTATTTTCTGCTCTACTCATTTATTAAATTTCATTATTAAAAGTCAAAATGTATTATTTTTTTTACAAAAGACAAAATTGCTTTAAATTTTACAAATAATGTATGAAATATAAATATGCGGGTGGGATAACAAGCATAATGCATACCTCCTTCTAATGAAAGGGGGTTTGGGTTGATGGTTGTTGTTACTGCTGAAAATTAGAGCCCCGGTACTCTTATTTCCTTGAATTTAAGCCCTGCCTGTGAATATGGATTTTGAAAAAAAAAAAGGCGTTAAATGTGCGCTAAATGCATTTTTTTAGAAAAATACTATCTATAATTACACACAATTTTACGCTAACCATGCATTAATTTAAATTGATCAGCAATAAATTAGTTATGCATTGATTTACACTTATTGTATTTTAACGAATGCTATCTGCATGTCATTAAAATTATACTAGCTGACCCGTCCAGCGGTGCCTGGGCTCATGATAATTACCTCAAATTTGTATGATTATCAATTTTATATTTTTAAATGAAATTTTCACAAAAAAATATTGATTATTAGACAGAAAAGCATTTTTTAAAGACACCTTCTTGTTTGGTTGGGTGTTTTGTTTGTTTCTTTTCCTCGTAAGGGTCTCTCGTTTCATAGTTTTAAAAAAAAATAACCCCAGTTGTCTGAATTCTATAAATTTTTCATCAGTTATAAACAGGTCTTGACAAATGCAGTCGCCAAGTTGCCACTGGCGACCTAGTTTTTCTATCTAGCCTCCAAGTTATTTAACCTGATTTTTTTTTTTATTATTATTATAATTTTTTGTACAAAAATTGACCTAAGAAATGACCATAAATGGCATTTTTCTCATTTTCGGCATTTTTAATTAGGTAAAAATAAGTTTAACAAATGCAAATTTTAAATTAATAAAAAATAATTATTTGACTGACTTCGACACGAAAACAGACAGAAATTGTTTTCCTGTTTCACTGTTTCATCCATGCCCCCCTCATCAGATATAGATTTTGCAGCACTCACTTATCCAGACATTTGAAACCTTCGGCAATCAGCATTTCCGAGAACATACCGGTTAATGCAGCCTTTACATTTTTTTTCATAGATAAATAATTTTGATAAATTTCATTAGAAAACTTTGTTTATACCATCTTTTTAAATGATGTAACTATTCTAAACTATGTAACTAATAATCCGACAATAGGCTTATTATTTTTCTCAATTAATTGATAAAAAACTTTTGTGCTTTTGAAAATTAGTGACTTCGGAGGGGAGCCGTTTATATTTTTTTACTGGTAACTAGAATTTTTTACTGGCTACCAGATTTTATCAAATTTGTAAAGCCATGGTTATAAATATAATGGTTTTAGAGACCGTGGAAAAATATTGATATCTAGCTGTAAAAGAAATGCTTTCTTCTCACGTCTTTTTTTTTTCTTCTTCTTTTTTTTTTTTTTTTGCGACGTGTCCTTTAAAATAACAACACAAAAAAGTTATTGTCCGAACTCTCTGAAATTTTATTCGATTGTCAATATAACTGTATCCCACCCCTCTTTAAAATTCCGTGAAAAAAGTCTGTCTTTGACTAAAGTCGAAGAGAACAGAGTCACAGAAACACAGAGTTACGTCAAAAAAGACTAAGTCACAGACTTAGTCACATTTAATACTGAAAACATGAGCCGACGCTGAGCAAACCCACGCCAAAATACCCAAATTTCTTTTTGCATTGTCATCGAAAAATTCTGAGATTTTTTTAAATACTTTTATTCATCAGAGCGTTTCCAAATTTTTGTAGGCGCTGTAATTTTGATCTTCCAAGATGCTTTTAATGGATTTAGTCGAAATACAGACGTTTAGTTACTTTTAGAATAGAAAAAAGATCGTCTTCGAAAGGCCCGATATGACGTGAGGTTCTAAATAAATCGTAATTTAGAATGCTTTCAGCTGTTTCACACCTTTAAATTTCCCATTTATAATAAATTCTTTATGCCAATAAGCATTTCCATCTTAAAAGTAATCTCTATACTAAATTTCAAGTTTCTAACACTAACAGTTTCAACTAAATCATAATTTAGAACGCTTTTAGAAAGTTTTCAGCAAATTTCGTCCTTTTAAATTTTTAAATGTTTTTAAAAATGTTATAAGCAATTACTACATAAAAGTAATCATCATGCCAAATTCCATGTTTTCATACCAATTGTGTCACAGAAATCGCAATTTTAGAATGATTCTTACTCTTGCATTCTTTTAAATTTCGTAATGAAAAAATAAATTCTGGGGAGAATTTACGTCTTTTAAGTAACATCCATATAAAATTTCAAGACTCTAGCTCTAAAAGTTCTAAATGACTTGTTACATTTGGCAAAAAGCAAGGTAAGTAAGTCTATTGAAAATTTTGTTAAAATTGCTTCATTATTATTAAAGTTAGGAATAAGAATTCGTGATTCTTTGCAATGAAACCTTGTGTATTTTTAACACTTTCCAACCTAGTTGAAAAGTTTATGACTTCGGTTTGTCTGGTCGTCTGGCCGTGCTCTAACTCCCGTAAATATGCTCGGATTGCCCTGTAATTGTTATATGTTATTGTCCTTATCTATAGCATGTTCGCTATTTCAACTGAAGTGTGTAGCACTTATAGTTTTTTTACAGGAACACTCAAAAGAATTCCGTTACATTACGGTCTATAGGGAAAAATCATTTGCGGTTTATTTTAATGATGTTACACAATTTCAAACACATTGTAATTGATATATATCACTAAGGTGCATTACAAGAAGCTTAATATGGAATAGGATGTGCATAGCACTTATAGTTACTTTACAGGGACAGTCAAAATAATTCCGTTACATTACGTCTATGGAGAAAAATCGTTTGCGGTTTAATTAAATAATGTTTCACTATTTTAAACACATTGGAATTTATATACTAAGATGAATAATCACTCACTTTTTGTCTATTACTTGGTGTGTATAAATTCTGTAGATCATATATAGGGCAGCACAAAAGTTCGCGAACACATTTCCGTTTATTGACAGAAACTCCAGATGGAGAATTTTAAACTGTGTTACGAGTTTCCTAACTAAACTAAAATTTAACATCCTATGTATAGTAACATATACAAATCTATAGATCATATACAGGGCTGAATAAAAGTATTCGGATAATTTTCCGTATATTGTATATGTTGGAAATATATGTTGGAAATTCCTGAAATTACGTTTTTAAATATGTGATGCGTTTTCCAAATTGTTTACTTAGATGTTATGTTTCAGCTTATTAAATGGTAATGATTTGTAAAATTATTTTCGAAGCGTTGGAAAGTGTTACATAATCTATGCTTGACGCATGAATTTTCGTTCTTGTTATTATGATGGACATAGTTGAATTTTATAAATTTTATAACCGTCTTCATACCCCCCCCCCTCCGCCTGATTTTTCGTTCTTGTTGATTGAACAAATGGATTCCAACTCTGTTATTTTCTACGTAAAAATTATTTGCTGTACTGTGCTCTTCCATCTTTAAGTTTACCCCTCATCATTTTTAAACACTTTATAAATCTAACCTAGTTTTGTGTTATTTCATTGGTGCATTTTATAGTTTGTAACTCTAATATTGTAAATGCTGTTTAAATGAATCATAACCAACGTAATTGCGGAGAAAAGCATTATGATTTCATTCATTTAAAAGACTGATTCCATTAACCGATGATTCATATAACCGGCGAAAATCTTTATTATAAACTCAAAACCCCCCCTAGAACCGAATTCTGGCTGCTCCACTGTGTACAATCAAGTTTATATTTTCATTATACGAATATGATGTTCCTCATCCCATGCATATGTATGTCTTATCGTGGTGAACACAACGGGGAGGCAAGGGAGATAAAAATTCCGTCCCCAGACCATAGGACTAAACTGAAAATTTAAACTTTCCAAAAGTTATGAAAAGTTAAGTTTTTAAAGATTCTTAGAGAAAAGAAAAGTTTGGGAAATATTGATTTTGACTCGGATTTTCCCCTATTTTAAAATTCTTTTATTAAATGAAAAACATTAAACAGGTCACGATGACTGATCAATTTAACTTCATTACAAATTAATTTTTTTAAATAGAAATTTCTAGCACTGGCGGCTATTTTTTAAATTTTATTTGTAGTACTTTAAAAAAAAAAAAAACCTTTGTTGTACACGTCTATGACAATTTCAAGAAAAATCTACCACAGTTTTTTTTTTCTAAATAGTAGTACAAACCAAATATAAAAATATTCGATAGTGGCAGCCCTGCTATCAGTCCGTGGAATGTATATGTCTCTTTGTATTCAAATACATGCATATTTTAGCCACTATTTTATATTTATGTTCGTGTTTAAATCATCAGAAACAAATTTTTTTCTCCATCAAATTGTTTTAATAATTGCTTGATTTTTACATAACGTTCAGTGGCATTTGGTTGATTACTGATCGCCTGCTCATAAATGCCACATTAGAGGTGTGCATATGGGCCGAAACTTCCAGACCTAGATCCATCCCAGTCCAGAGGAAACTATCCTGACCCAGTATAACAGCTCGGTCCTGGCCTGAGCTGAGCAAAAATCATTAAAATCAGATCCGACCCAACTCAATTCCTACAAAAACTTCCGATATTTGTTAGCCAGTATTATCCTACAATTAAAATTCCTTAAAATAATATTGCATACATATTTAAGCAAACATTTTAAAGTATAGAATTTTTTAGATTATATGTTCGAAAGCTATGTTATACAGAATTACAATATTGATGATCACATAAGACATTCAATTAAAGACTCATTTAAATTAAATAGTTTAGAAGGAAAAAAAAGGATGATTAAAAAAGTCCTAATTTTGAAGCGCTCCATGAAGGAAGGCTCTATATCCCTAAAAGAAAAAAAAAACAAACAGATTTTTAAAAATATTTCTTTTTAATTTATTAAGCCAAAATAAATTTCTACAGATTTTGTTAAAAAATGTACAAACATATATTAAAAAAATAATAATAAAATAAAAAAAGAGAGAGAATTTATAGTACCTTCTGATTCGGAATTTTGTCTAGTTTCTGAATAGGAATATAAATAATGAATTAAAGGCCGTATTTACATATTAAAAAGTGTGTCAACTTTAAATTTTCAAATAGTAACACCCACTTTTCATATCATATATTTTTTTTTATTAAGGCAGTCTGAAAGAAAGTATTGTTTATATACTTTTTCTTAAATCTTCATAGAATTACGAAAACACGTTATGAGACTATCCATAAATTTAGAAAAATAAAAATATCTTACAAGGAGATGTTTTGAGAACATTCAATTAGTTACCAGAAAAATTATACAGAATTTTTTAGTGTACACCAAACTCATTTTATATGTAATAAAATACCATAATATATTCTTTTTTCTGCGAATGCTTTGATAATAACTGGGAATTATCTCGTTAGGCCATCAAAAAGTAAAATTTATCTATATCTCGAAAACTAATGATTGGAATGACTTGTAAATACCCATGTATTTTACAATTATGGTTTGTTTTCTGTTTAAATTAATGTCAATCATAATTCAAGATTTTTTTTAATATGATTTTATAGCCCGAGTATTATGAAAGAAAATTGGCCCAAGTCTGTATAAATCTTTACTCTACTGAAACATACTATCCCCCCTCCCCAAAAATGCATAATCCTTAGTGCGCCACTGTGTATGTCATGCAAGCTTTTTTAAAAGTCGATTGTATTGTGGCAAGAAGTGTTACCAATTTAGTGGATTTTTTTATTCAACGTATTTACCAGAATTTCCGAATAGTTACCTTTACTTTATTTAATCACGGATGATTTGCCATTAAATAAGGAAAAAATGAATAAAAAAAAGAGCTAAATGAACAATATTGGTGGGAATTTGTGGGATTGAGTTTGAAAGTGAAGGGCCCCGCAACAGTTCTTGCACCCAGCCTCGCTCGCTGAGGATGGCTCTGCTGGTTATGTTAATATTTTAATTATCTTTGTGATTATATAACTCTTTTTTTTTTTTTTAACATCATTAAATAAGATATTACTTAAGCACCAGTGCATCCATGTGAAAATTTCACTCTGTAGTCTAATATTTTTTAGATGATGCGGGTTTAAACTTCTAAAGCAAAATTAAAGATAAAAATATCTGCAAACATTAGTCAAGCCAGAATATCATCTCATTTATTCTATCAAAGTTACAGTAAAAACTGACTAAAAATTGCAAACACACACACATACAAATATATATATATATATATATATATATATATATATATATATATATCATATTTTAACTGCATAAGAGGGCGACATCTCTGTTTCGGAAAAAAACATGGTTGAAAGAAGAATAAATTGAGCATTTGAATTAAAATTTTGCTTTTTAATCATAAATATAAATTGAACTATTCAGGAACTATGTCCCATTACATCTTTATTGAACTTTTTGTTTTATAATCATTGATGCAGTATTTCCTTTTTGTGGCAACACTGATTTGAGAAAAACTTTTCATTTTATTTATGAAAACAATGCTGATTTAATTTTTACTTAATTGCAAAATTATTGCATGTTTTTAATCCAAAAACATGTTTTAATGAAATGTGAGTGTACTATGTCAGAAATCCTTTCATATGGTATCTCATTTATTGTTCTGCATTTTTTATTTGCTTAGAAAAAGGGATCTTGACAACATAAATAATATATAGGATAACTGTTTTGTAGCATATAAGTTCAACTTTAACTATAGAATGTTGCATGTTTAAATATTTAATGAAAAGTAAAAATAATAATAATAGGAAGTTTGTATTTCTATAGACCAGAAATTTTTGTTGCTATTTAAAATTACAATTTTTTGCAGTTATTTAAATGAATAATTTCCTGTTTTTCACTGAGAAATAAAATAAAAGGCACAGTATAAAAATTCAATTCAAAAATCTATCATAGACAAATGTTCACTGTATTCTGTCTCCTCAACCTCAGAACTTCCCCTTGTGAATTTTGAGGCATTTTCTTTCCTTGCCAATTTCCCCCCTTGTCAATCTGTGAATCATCAGTCTTGTTTTGTCTTCCCAAAAAATTGTTTTTTGTATTTTGAACTTCCTTTTCCAGAAGTTTTGGAACCTTTGTAAGCAGCAACCCTACTCAGGGTTTTTCTTATGGGAGCCACACAGTATATTTAAAACAGAGATGAACCAGCTATCCAAAATACCATTGGATATCAGACTTGCAATTAACGCCATTTCCCAAGTAGAGAAGAATTTTCTTGTGGCAACTGGTGTAGTTTTTCGATAGCCCAGATGTCCCCAAAAAACTTTTGTGGGGTGTTTCTGCCTTCTAGAATTTTGTCACCAAATGAAAAGCATTAGGTAACCGGTTTTACTCTTCTTTCCCCTATATATGTAGGTGATTGAAAACTATCTGGCAAAATTTTACTGGCTGGTAGATGGGATCAAAATAAGCATTTTAGGTAGACCTATTACTTTCCTATTACGTTCTCCCCTAACTTGGAATTTTTACAGATCTATGCCGATTAGGACTCCCAGTTCAAAACTTTATCTATCTATCTTTATGGACACAATAACTTCCATAATTTTGCACAAATCTCTTCCAAACTGATACATAAAATCTCGGTCAAGTTCGTTAATGGGCAAAATCTAACAAAGGGGGGGCTTTTTGTGAAAACAGAAAAAACCCATAACTTCTTAATTATGGTACGTATGGAATCCGTTTAAAGTTATTATTACTTCTCTTGAACGGAGAAAAGCTGTTAGATACCCAGTTTTACCCTACTTTCTCCTTACTCTATTGCAGGCCTGTCCAACCTTTCAGTAAGCAGGGGTGCACCTCAGCTGCTGGCAACAATATTATCTCACTGTAAGTAGTGGTAACGATACACACGCTTCTTATCAGTGTTACCAATTTACTGCTTTTTTTTTTTTTCAAAATATCTACCACTATTTTTGAATAGTAATCTTCACTTTATTTAATCTCTGAATGTCTGAAACTAAATGATCACTATACAGAAATAGTGGTAGACATTTTGAATAAAAAACGCAATAAATTAAAAACACTGAGTCTTATACTATGCACATACATCTCACAGTGGCAGCCATAAGGATCCTATGATTCAAGAAATCCTTATAAAAATAATCTGTAGAAAGAAAACACAAATCCTAGTAAATTTAGAAGTGCATTTTCCGGGAATCTATCTCAAACTAATCGGATGTGCCAATCCCAAAACTTTCTTCTATCTCAGTCATGTTAATACTTCAAAATGCGTAATTTTCTTAATTATGCATTTTATAATTAAAAAAAAAATGCAGCATAACAGCGCCACCTGTTATATGATTTACACGAAAACCTAATCAGCTTTAACTTATATCAAGGTCTCACAGAATATGAAGTTTGATGAAATTCTGTGCATTAGATCTTGAGATATGACTATCGTGTAAATCCTGAAAAATGCAGCATGAGCGATTTACACCAAAACGTAATCGACACCAATTTATATCAAGGTCTAATTGAATCTGAAGTTTTATTAAATTCCGAGCATTAGTTCTTGAGATATAGCTTTCGTGAAAATCATAAAAAAGTTACATAGCAGAGCCATCTGTTGCGCTATTTACACCAAAACCTAATCAGAATCTATTAATCTCAAGGTCTAACAGAATCTGAAGTTTGATGAAATTCTGTGCATTAGTTCTTGAGATATAGCTATCGTGTAAATCCTGAAAAATGCAGTATGAGCGATTTACACCAAAACCTAATCAACACCAATATATATCAACGTCTAACTGAATCTAAAGTTTTATTAAATTCTGTGTATTAGTTCTTCAGATATAGCTATCGTGATAATCATGTAAAAAGGTACCACAACAGCGCCACCTATTGGGCTATTTACACCGAAACGTAATCAGCATCTATTAATCTCAAGATCTAACATAATCTGAAGTTTGAGGAAATTCTGTACATTAGTTCTTGAGATATAACTCGTGAAAATCCTGAAAAATGTAGCATAGCAGCTCCACCTGTTGAGCGATTTACACCAAAACCTAATCAGCACCAATTTATATCAAGGTCTAACCGAATATAAAGTTTTATTAAATCCCGTGCATTAGTTCTTGAGATATAGCTATCCTTACGATCATGAAAAAAGTAGCATAGCAGCGCCACCTGTTGGGTTATTTACACCAAAACGCAATCAGCATCTATTAATCTCAAGGTCTAACAGAATATGAAGTTTGATGAAATTCTGTGCATTAGTTCTCGAGATATAGCTAGCGTGAAAATCGTGCAAAATGTAGCATAGCAGCTCCACCTGTTAGGTGAATTACACCAAAACATACTCAGTGTCTATCTATGTCAATGTCTATCAGAATCTGAAGTTTGATGAAATTTGGTGCATTAGTTTTCGAGATATTAGCTATCGTGAATAATGTAGCATAGCAGCACCACCTGTTGGACGATTTACACAGAAAACTAATCAGCACCAATTTATATCAGGGACTAAAGCCGCTATCAGATTCACCAACTTTTGAGCCAACTCTTGATTTGAGCTGATTTTCCGTGAAAAATCGTCCCAACACCCAGTGTGATAGCAAACAAGAATATCCCCAGTTTATTTGCCACAGCTCTAAAAAATCGTGGCTAGGAGCGACATTTCATCCAACTTCCAACATTTCAGCCAATCAGAGGGAGGCGTTTGGAACGCCTTTTTGCTATGAAATGAGATTGGCGTGATTTGGCTTGCCTAGTTTGATCGCCAATGTTTGTAAACATTACAGGGGTTGATGCAGGGTTTTTTTCTTGGGGCCCATTTTGTGAAAAGTAAAGGTTATTTTTGTGAAATTTATTATATTTTTGTGAAAAATAACTTTTTGTAACGAAAGTTATCTAGTTGCTCAAATTCGAACAAAGCATTTATTAACAAAAACTTTTTAAAATCCTTTTGCCGAAGTTTTCCTCTTTGGTGAACTTGTTTGTTTACAAATTACACATTTTAAAATGTCACAATGTAATAAATAATTAATAAATAGTAAGTTTTTATGGAATAGAATTTTGTGAAAGTGCCTGTTTTATTAAAAGGAATTTTGTAAAGGGGTTGTTTTGTTATAAAAAATTTTGTGAAGGTATCCATTTTATCAAATTGATTTTTTTTTAGGGTCCTATTTTATTAAAGTGATTTTTGTGAAGGGGAACCCTTTTTGTTAAATAGATTGTTGTGAAGGAGCCCTAAATAGACCCCAAATTTTGCCTGGATCGATCCTTGCATTACAGGAATAGCAGAAAGTGTTCATTTTACTACTTTTGCCATGTAATGAATTCTGCATAAAAAGTATTGCTCTGTATTGATTTTTAAAGCTTCTACTTATGAATCTCTAGAGTGTAATCAAAGTTTTGTATGTAGTTATTAGTCCTACGATATAATTATTCTGGATGCATACAAAAACATTGTAAAATCAGTTATAGGTATCCTATTACATGTTTTTAATGTTTAATTGCTTGTTTGTATAAGGTTTTCCATATTTTAAGTAAAAAATTACATAGATTAATTTTAACTTGGAATTATAAATCAGTTAATATATAAATAATCAGCTTAAAAAATTAGTTCAAACATCTGATCCTCAATTTAAGTATAATATTTAAATAAATTTAAAACCCATTTTCAAAATTAAAATACTTCTTTTATAAGAGAAAAATTTAGAAAATTTTTTTTTTGTTCTTGTGTTTGTTGATATTTAAATTTTATCACAATTTTGTCGTTGAATGCATAAATAATTTAAAATATTTTATTAAGAAATGTAGAATAACAGTTTTTATGTTAAGTGAAGTATTTTAATTTTTAATTCTTGCTTGTAAGTTTAATAGGTTGGCTAACCTATTGAAAATATTATTCAATATCAATCAAAATATTGGATTTGTTTGATATTTTTGAAAATAGCTTGGTATTTACGTACTTTTTTTATAATGGCTGTATTGCTTCATCAGTGAAAAACTTTTCTAATTTTGGCCAAACAAGCCCAAACTGCACAATTGACTAGAGACTGAAAAAGCCAATAAACTTTTATTTGTGTTTAAATATTGAGAAAAATAATAAGAATAATTTGTGTTTTTAAAATCTTGTTATTTTTATATATATATATTTAAAATTTAATTCTGTGTTTTATGATTTAAGAAGGAGTACAAAAATCAAAATATACTTTTTAAATATTTATGCCTTGTGTTTTTCTTATTAATTGCTAAAATGGGTTTAAAATGTTTTGTTATGAACAAATATGACACTGTAGTTTTACATTAAACAAGTAATATAAAAGAAATTTTTTTAAAGTCAATTCCTACTTAGGTCATCAAAGAAAAAAATTATTTTAGTTACTTTTTATTAAATAATTACAATTAATATAAATATGTATATACATATGACAGAATCACAATATTAAGTGGCAAAATAGAAATGAAATTTAATTAATGAATTATTATTTGAAAAAACTGTAGTAACATAAAGTGTCATCCACTACAAGTTTAAAAAAATGTATTTGAACTTGAGTGGATGAATAAAAAGTATTTTATTAACGATTGAAAATTTGAAAATATAAAACTAAAATTAATTAATTTAATTACAAACATAAGTTGGAAATTGTACATCAAATGTGACAAATGAGGTGCATTCGTACTATAGCTAGTTATATAAATATTCAGATCTTGATGATTTTTAATTCCGTGAAATGAATTATATCATTTGCAGATTAATTTCTGTAATAAAATAAGTATCTCGGTCGCTTGACGATTAAACCTTGGAAGCTCGTATAACAAGAAAGCACCGATTTTTCTATAAATATAAAACTAAAATTAATTTAATTACTGAATTAATATTTGAAAAAACTGTATTAACATGAAGTGTCATCCACTACAAGTTTAAGAAAAGGTATTTGAACTTGAGTGAATGAATAATAAAAAGAAAAGTGTCCAATTAAACTGATGGCATTGAGCTCACAGGCTATTCACACTAATTGTATATTATATTCTTATTTCAAAGAATAATGCCCCTTGAAAAATAAAGAGATCGACAATAAATTAAGGGGGGGGTAATTAGCCCCCCTATTTCCCCCCTTTATACTTAACCATTGAACCCCCAAAACTAATCAGGGAAACGCCTTACCACAATTAATCTATATACAAAATTTGAAGCAAATTGGGTAATTCTGCATGAAAAACCCATTTACAAAAATAAAGGGGGAAGGATTAGTCCCCCATTCCCTCCTTTATACTTAACCAATGAACCCCCAAAACTAATCAGGGAAGCGCCTTATCACTATAAGCATGTAACCAAAATTTGAAGCAAAACGGATATTTCTATCAAGAGTCATCGCGTTACGTACATACATACGTACATACAGAAACGGCGGGCACATTAGCTCCCAGGCTTTGTTAGCCTGTGAGCTAAAAAGTATTTTATTAACGATTGAAAATTGGAACAAGATATATAAATATATAGAGTGTGTGAACTAATAGTAGGAATTGAATAAAATATATCAGGTATTTGCAAATTCCGAGTGCATTACTTATTGTAAAAAAAAATGAATAAATATGAAAACTGCTAAAAGCATTTTAGCTATTGTATGATAGTTTTTCAAATTAATAATAGGGGAGAGGGGGGGGGGGACACATGAGAATATTTTTTCCATTTTACAATTTACATACAACTTCTAATCCAAACTTCTCTTTTCTGTTTCTTCTTTCTGCTATCTGAATCTAATAATAAAATTGCTAAACACAACTTTTTTTTATCCTTCAACGATAAAAATTTGCTGTTTACCATATTGTCGATACAAAGATTGGAACAAAAGAAAGAAAAACAATTTGAAGAAAACAAAACGTGTTTTGCAGCAAGTCCGATAGTACGGAGCGATTTATTTACGCCAACAAAAGAGTGATAAATAGTAACAACTGGTACTCGTAGTAACCGGTTTTTCCGACAATTGCAACCCTTCTTTCACTTTGAGCGCGAAAAGGTTGGGGTTAAATTTGGCTGAAAAATTGGTTGCTCGAAAATTTGGTGAATCTGATAGCGGCTTAACTGAATCTAAAGTTTTATTAAATTCCGTGTATATTAGTTCTTGAGATAGAGCGCCCACAAAATTTTTGTCACATACAGACAGTCTCGGACATTTTCTATAAACAGTCAAATCGTGTTCTGGATCTTCTAAAACGTATAAATCCATCGAAAACCGGAAGTCGAAAATGTTCATGAATCTATTACTTTTTTCTTTTAAAGTTAGAAGAAAGTAAAAATTATGTACAAGAAACAGCCTTTAACATATCGTATATAATACGATCTAAACATAATAAAACACAGTGTGTTGATTCCGGTGTGAACCCATCCAAACAATGGATTACTTCCATTGTTGGTAAGAAAATAGAAATAATGAAAAATATTCAGACATGTGGCTTTTTGGAAGTATATTTTAAAATTTGCTGGTTAAATTTCGGTAAAAATATTTCTGCACGTGTGTTCTTTGTTTTTTTAAGTAAATAAAAACTCATATTTACTGTGCCGTAATGAGAATAGCGTCTATTGGGTTTATTTTATCTTTTGAATTCATGATGGTTAAACATAAAAGTACGTACATAAAGTACGTGTGAAAAGTTTGCGCCGGTGAAAATGACGTTATGCTTAGCTTAAAATGCACTTTTGATAAAACTTAAAAAAAAAAAAATTATATCATTTGTGCCAAAAGGACGTAATTTTCACTGATTTTTTCAAGTACATATCATAATTTAATAAATATTTTATTAATTATTGATAATCTTGGTTATTCAATCTATTTAAAAATGTGTATTTAAGTCCTTTCCATTATTTTTGAATTACTACGCCATTGTCTTCATTAGAATTTTATCTCGATCTGAATTATAAATATATCTTACGACTCTCTGGGACACTGATCCCGAAGTTGTTGGTATTTTTGCTTTTGAGACTCGTAAAGAATACCTACTAGAATATTTATGGTCATAGAATTAATGCAGTAGAATATTTATCGCTCTCAAAGGAGAATTTTCGTCTTTACGTACGCGACAGGACAATCTGTAGGTTCAAAGGTCAATGACTTTTTATTTACCAAACGATTTTGCACAAGCTCTGAAATGTATGCTGCTGCCATCTGTTGAGATATCTGGAAGTAAAAAATAATGCGAAATTATTGTGAGCGGATTTGAATGCTTAGTCGCTTTAAGCCATTCAAGGCAGGCGTACGCGTATTGTAACGACATTTTATTTTTTAGTACCGAATTCGCCTTATTTAATTCAGAAATATTACGATTAGACACGGAAAAGATTATTTTTTTAAATAAAAACTGCACGCACCCTATTCGTGATGTATACGTGACATCCGTCTCGAATAAGGTTACTATATAAAAGGCTATTATATAGGATAAAAATTTTAAAAACTTCTATTTAAAGTAATTTTTAATAATAGCAAGTTCTCATTACTTTAATAATAAGAGAACTGTTCTTTTCCCAGTGGAAAATGTAATGATCCTCCATAGCATTCAGGTATCCTTCGTTATCTTAAACAATTTTAGATCTAAAAGTTACAGTAAAGATATACTCCATTTCTTAATAATATTTAATTATGAAAATTGTTAAAAATATTTATGTATATATTTTTTAATATTACTGTCTTATGATGAAACACTATTAATAAAATTATCTTAAGCAAATTTAGGGATTTTTTTCTTTTCAAAATCCAAAATAGAATCCATTCTTTTAATAAAAATGAATATTAAAAAAAAAACTGAAATATATACTTTCCAAAATAAATTTCCTTTGAAATATTCTATTTCCCTACTAGTTATTTCTTTATTTTTTTCAAAGTCCTCACAAATTTAATTGTATGTCAATATTCTCGATTATTTATTATTGGTTGTCTGAAAACTTTAAATTAGTCTATTTTCCGTCATTTCGGTCGGAAAAAAAGTCGAAAATCAATATGGTTTTGGCGAAAAAGAACTAGAGGGCGCTACACCCTTCATATCGGTGTTATCGCTAAACTTGGCCAACAAAAAATTTCAGGAAGAATCTGGAGGCACGGCAGTGGCTCCGCCATGTCGAGAAAGCACGGCCGTAAGCATACTTTTCTGGAAGCAACTCAGGGCACTTTTGACCCCCCCATATCTCCGCGCTGGAGTATCCCAAAAATTCCAAACTTCGTTTTTCTAGAGTATTTGGCACACAGGACCAAAATTTAAAATTACAACTTTCTGTCTTTTCTAGTTCAGACGATATATGAACTCAAACATTCGATTTTTTGTCACTCACTCACTCACTCCTTCCGCGTCATCAAAAAGATTAGGTAGATACCGTATCCCTAGAAACTTGACATTTGGAAAAAAAGGTAGTGTTTAGGATACAAAGAGAGGAAAAATTATAAAATCCAGAAAATTCGAAAAAAAAAAACATTCGAAAACTCAACAAATTCCATCAAAATTGAGAATTGAAAATAAGACGATCTTGTAGTCTTAGAAACTTAAGATTTGGTGTGAAGGTAGTGTTTAGCATCCAGAAAAAGAAAACATCAAAAACACCAAAAAAATCGAAAGCAAAATTGAAAAAATCGAAAAAATCGACAAAAATCGAAAATTTTCAAATAATTCGATTTTGTTGCGCTAGAAACTTGGAATTCGGAATAAAGGTAGTAATTAGGATGCAAAATAAGAAAAATTAAAAAATCCGGAAAATTCGAAAAAAAAATTACAAAAATTCGAAAAATTCGAAAAAAATGAAAAAATTAAAATAATTTGATCTTTTAGCCTTAGAAACTTAAAATTCGCGGTAAAGATAGTGTTTAGGAATCAGAAAATGTTAAAATAAAAAACGCAATAAAATTCGAAAATAAAATCGAAAAATCGAAAAGTAAGGAAAATTTGAAAATAATTCGATTTTACAGCGCTAGAAACTTGAAATTTGGAATAAAGATAATATTTAAGATACTAAATAAGGAAAATTAAAAAAATATGGATAATTCAAAAAATACCCATAAATTAGTGCAGACGGTATATGAACTCAAAGTTTCGATTTTTTGTCCCTCACACACTCACTCACTCTCGCGTCATAAAAAAGATTGGGTAGATCCCGTAGCCATAGAAACTTAAAATTTGGAGTAAAGCTAGCGTTTCGGATACAAAGAAAGGAAAAATTATAGAATCCGGAAAATCCCCCCCCCCCCCAAAAAAAAAAAAAAAACAAAAAACATTCGAAAATTCAACAAATTCGAACAAAATTGAAAATGGAAAATAACACGATCTTTTAGTCTTAAAAACTTAAAATTTGGTGTGAAGGTAGTGTTTAGAATTCAGAAAAAGAAAACATCAAAAACACACAAAAAAAATCTCCCATATAATAAAATCCAAAGGCAAGAAACTGTCTGTAACGCATCCGGGTGCGACCACTCCGGTTTGCGAATCAACCATAGTTAAACGCCATGTTAGGCTTACTAAAAAATCTATGCTACATTCGATTCTGCTGTTAAAATATTTGTAAAAGCATATTAAAGCTTTTAAATATTTTAATTTTGTTTAAAACCTTCAAAAACTATATCATATAAAACATATATATCACCATTTCTGTAAAAAAAAAAATTCTGTAAGCAAGTTTTTTTTTTTTTTCAGAAGTAGCGGAGATTTATTTCGTAGGGAGAATTTGAGGTTGATTGAGTATACAGGCGCCATCTACTGGAGGATTTTGAAATTCACTTCCATCGTAAAAACTCATTATCTGGAATCTTCGGGAGAAAAAGGCTTTCCGAGTTTTGGAATTTTCCGGATTTCGGGTCCTTCCTAAGTTTACGATTATTTGACAAAATTCATGTTTTTTTCTGCTATTCGTTGACAAAATTTGCATTTTTTCTGCTATTCGTTGACAAAATTTGCATTTTTTCTGCTATTCGTTGACAAAATTTGCGTTTTTTCGTAGTCCTTTGAAGAAATTTGCGTTTTCTTTTTGCGATCCTTTGAGGAAATTTGCGTTTTTTGCTATTCTTTGACGAAATTTGCCTTTTAATCACGATCCTTTGACAAAATTCGAGTTTTTTCTGAGATTCTTTGACGAAATTAGCGGTTTTTCCCGATCTTTTGACGAAACTTCACTTTTTTCGCGATCCCTTAACGAAATTAGAAATTTTTTCTCAGTGCTTTGAAGAAATTTGTGTCTTTTTTTTCGCGACCCTTTGAAAAAATTCATGTTTTCCGCGATTATTTGTCGAAATTCGAGGATTTTTTTTGCGATCCTTTAACGAATATATATATATATATTTTTTTTTTTTGTGATCCATTGATGAAATTTTACACTTTTTCGGAGTCCTTGGAAGAAATTTGTGTTTTCTTCGCAAGTCTTTGACGGAATTCGCGTTTTTCTGCGATTTGTGAACAAAATAAACGTTTTTTTTTTTTTTTTTTTTTTTTTTTATTGCAATCCTGCGATAAAATTTGCGTTTTTTTTTTTTTTTTTTCGATCCTTTGACGAAATTCACGTTGTTTCCACAATCATTTGAAGAAATTGTCTACTGTTTTTCTGTGAACGATAGACATAATTGATTTTTCCGGCGACGATCGTTCAAAATTCGAGATATTTATGTTCGAATTTTTGGACAGAAGACAAAAATTTTCGAAACCGAATGCCTTAAATTTTTAGGAAAACTTGAACCGAATCACCCCTGATGAAATAAATATATAACTATTTTTTTTTGGTTTCTAACGAATCGTAATATAAATTAATTTTAAAATAAAATTTGAGAGAAAAATGATTTGTTTTTAATTTCAGGAAGAGGGGATCGTGTTCACCCGCCACCGAAGTAACAATATTTGAGTGATTAGACATTGAAACACAATGGACTAAAAAAAAAATTAAAAATTGGTAAAATTTTCGAAAAATTTCAGAAAATCTAAAAATTTAGTAAAAATTTTCTAATTTAGAAAATTTTCGAATTTTGGAATTCGGGATAATGGGTCATAAACTGTAAAGTGATTATTTCTTACCAAACGTAATTAAAATATAAGAAACACATAGTACAGCGTAATTTGCATTTAATTTTGCTTATATAAACAAACAATCAGTTATGTGGTGAGTCTAGCTGTTTAGAAACTCATTGATAACACTTTTTTTACAAAAACTTTCACACATGGATTATTTGTTAATATTTAATTTGAATGTTTTGTCCAATCGTTGAACTATTTTAGAAATGTAATACTAAGTAAAAAAAATATATATGTATAATATATATATATGTGTGTATATATATCCTCATTATTTTTATTTGTAGAAATCATTTGTCATTTTTAAAATGTATTTTTCTACAATACAAACCTTTCAATAATAAATCTTCATGCTGTTTGTTTGTATGAAGTCTTATGAAAATGAAACGCGGATCGACAATCCGTCATTTTTGACGGGGTTATATACTAGTCGAAAATAAAATCGAAAAATTGGAAAAAACGAAAAAAAAAAAACGAAAATTTTCAAATAATCCGATTTTGTTGCGCTAGAAACTTGGAATTCGGAATAAAGGTAGTATTTAGGATGTATAAGGAAAAATTAAAAAATACGGAAAATTCGAAAAAAAATTCGAAAAAATGAAAAAATTAAAATAACTTGATCTTTTAGCCTTAGAAACCTAAAATTCGCGGTAAAGATAGTGTTTAGGATTAAGAATAAGTTAAAATAAAAACGCAATAAAATTCGAAAATAAAATAAAAAAATCGAAAAATAAAGAAAATTTGAAAATAATTCGATTTCATAGCGCTAGAAACTTGTAATTTGGAATAAAAGTAATATTTAAGATACTAAATAAGGGAACATTAAAAAATATGGATAATTCGAACAAAAAAATCGAAATTTTCAAAAATTAAAAATTAAAAAAAAAAAAGAAAGAAAGAAAAAGAAAAAAAAAGTGAGAAATTGAAAATAATATGATCTCGTAGTCTTAGAAACTGAAAATTTGGTGTAAAGGTAGTGTTTAGGATTCAGAAATATAAAAAAATAAAAACACAACAAACATCGAAAATAAAATCAAAAAATCGAAAAAAAAAACGAAATTTGAAAATAATTCGATTTTGTAGAGCTAGAAATTTAAAATTTGGGATAAAGGCAGTATTTAGGATATAAAAAAAAGAAAAAAAAAGAAAAAATCTGTAAAATTCGAAAACCTTATTGTTTAGGATACAGAAAAAGAAAAAATTAAAACACAATAAATTCGAAAATAGAACAAAAAAACTCGAAAAAGATCGGAAATTTCAAAATAATTCTATTTTGTAGCGCTAGAAACTTAAAATTTGTAATAAAGGATACAAAGAAGAAAAAATTAAAAAATCCAGAAAATTATAAAATAAAATCGAAAAAATCAAAAATCGAAAATAATTTTATCTTGTATTCTTAGAAACTTAAAACTTGGTGTAAAGGTAGTATTTACTATTCAATAAAAGGAACAATTAAAAAATTCGTTAAATTCGAAAATAAAATCGAAATATCTTTAAAAAATCGAAAATTCGTAAACAGTTTGATTTTGTACTGCTACAAACATTAGTTTTAAGATAATTGTCTTATTAGCTAGTGCAACGCCCCTAATTGTTTTATGTTATTTCCCCCGGATTATGGTTTTCTTTTCTTTCGTTTACGAATTTCGTTATAGGAAAGTTCCACTATAGACAGGCTACGTTATAGGCGATTTCTTTATAGACAGGTTTGTTTTCTTTCACAGATTCTCTATTTACTTCGCATATGAAATATGAATTGTTAAATGATGTTAGCCCCACAAAAATTTTCACAGTTCCCCCTACCCTCCCGACATTACTGGCTGGTTATGGTTTGATAGTTCTTTCTAAGTAAAATCATGGTGACTCTAACATTCACTTGATTTACCTCTAACTTGAACCTAAATGATCCTAAGGAGACGTATAAAAAAATTACTATATTGGCATGACAATCAGGTAACTTAGAAGTAAAATCGAAAAATCAATAAATTTATAAAAAGTCAAAAATTTGAAAATAATCTGATTTTGTATTCTTAGAAGCTTGACATTAGGTAGGGTTTAGTATACAAAGTAAGAAAAATTAAAAAATCCGTAAATGTACAAAAAAAAGCCAAAAAAAAAAAAAACCGAAAAAAAAAAAACATCGAAAAAATGAATATAGTTTGATTTATTAAAAATTTCCGGAAATTTTAATTTTGGCTTTCTTTTTATACTAAAAAGTTCTTTTATGCTAAATATCAAGTATCTAGGACTGCGAGTAATATCTCAGATGGATAGCACCTATCCTGGAAGCAATTGAGAGTACTTTTGACACTCCCCCTCCCATAACTTTGTGCTGGCCTAGGAACCTGCAATCTTTTTATCTACAGTACTTTGCAAACGAAACTAAAGCTTCAAATTTTTTATACCTGTAAATAATAGGGACAGAGTGTGGGCTTAGCGAAAATCAGTGGATGATCTCCAAAACGAAACCAAAATCAAGAAAAGGAGGATTACTTACAAAAAGAAGTGAAATCTCATCAAAAACGTCACCTGTAAAAAATGCAGCCAAGTCTCGTGACTCTTTTTCCGTAAAAAGTTCTGAGATCGTGTAAAGCCAAGTTTAGCTATCTTATTAACTCTGAAATTTTCATTCACAAATCACTCCTAGTCTCTACATCTTTAGTTAAATATTATTTTGTGACTTGGCAAGTACGTAGCACGAGAATGTGATGTATATAATTAGTCTTAATCAAATAATACCATGCCATCCCATAACATATTAAGGTGTAATAACTTCCCTGTGCGTATATAATTAGCCTTAATCATATTATCTCATCCCTTCCCACATAACTTGCCTGTGCTGCGCAATTGCCAAGTCACAAAATAATATTTAACTAAAGATGTAGAGACTAGGAGTGGTTTGTGAATGAAAATTTCAGAGTTAATAAGATAGCTAAACTTGGCCTTACACGATCTCAGAACTTTTTACGGAAAAAGAGTCACGAGACTTGGCTGCATTTTTTACAGGTGACGTTTTTGATGAGATAAAATCTACAATTAATATTTTAATTTGGCCATTTTTCATGTTTACCTGGAAATTGAAGCATGCAGAGATCCTTTCATGAATGAGTTGTACAATTAATAGCCGAACAACTACTTATAATTAAGCCTTTAAAGTCAGTGCTGAATTCAGACACTTTCTCCGGGAGGGATTTCTGTGGCTCCGGGGGCGGGGCATTGTACTTTTTAACCATTAAAAGCATAAAATCTCAAACTTTCCGGGGTGGGGGACCATTTCAATGCTTCGGGGGGAATGTCTCCCTTGGAATTCACACACTTTTCTCCGGGAGGGATTTCTATCTATGTGGCTCAGGGGGGGGGGGGGGGGGTTATAATTTTGAGGGAGAAATTGCACTTTTTAACCATTTTAAGCAATCTCAAATCTTCCTTGAGGGAATTTCAATGCTCCGGAGGGGGGGGGGGATATCCTCCCCGGGCCACTCCCTGGATTCAACACTGATAAATAGACACAATTGAACGCAATTGACACACATTACGTGAGCATGTCCAACAGGCATGAAAATGCCTGTCGAGTCAGATTATATATATATATATATACATATACATACCTCTAGTCTCGAAGGAATTAAGGGGGGCAGGACTGTGAAATCTCAGAACAGTGATTTTATGACACACACACAAGTGTTTATGAAAACAGTTTGTTTGTGCTCTGACTCATGTAAATATATTCGGATTGTCACGGATATGTTATTAAGGTTTAGTATGGCATGTTCAGTGAAAATGAAGTGTGTGGCGCTTATAGTTGCTTTACATGGATACCCAAAATAAATCCGTTACATTACGGTCTATAGTAAAAAATCATTTTCCGATTATTTTAAGGATGTTATACTATTTCAAACATATTAAAATTGATATATACCAGTAAGGTGTACTAGAAGAGAATTACTATAGAATAGGGTGTGCATAACATTTATGATTCATTTAACAGGCACACTAAGAATTCTGTTACATTACGGTCTACGAGGAAAATAATTTACGATTTATTTTAATAACGTTTGACTATTTCTAACTAATCGAAATTGATATATGTCACTGAGTTGCATTACAAGAGGCTTATTATAGAATACTGTGTGCATAGCATTCACCATTCATTTACAGGGATACACAAAGGAATTCGGTTAAAGTACTGTCTGTTAACAATAAATGCTGGAAGTGGTGTGTATAAATTTTATAGATCCTATACAGAGCAGCACAAAATTCTCGAGCACATTTCTGTTTATTGACGGAAATTCCAGAAGGGGCTATCCGTTTCCTAACTGAACTAACTGTTAACATTCTATCTAGTATATATACAAATATATTTATCATATACAGGGCTGCGCAAAATAATTTGGATATTTTCCCGACTATTGATGGTAATTTCCGAAACTGAGTTTTCAAATGTGTTATTGCGTTTTCCAAATTGCTTACTTAGACATCAAGAACTAAAACATCTTCTTAAAACACCATCAAAAACTTTTAAATGCGCTAGACCTTTCGAAAGATCTGAGTCTTTCTTCGTCAGGCGCAAAAAGACGTGCTTCTACTATGAAAGCAGCAGCAAGACTGAAATAAGAAATAAAAGAACGGAAACAAGCTGAAGAAACAGCCAATAGAAAAGTAGAAATCAACATCAATAGGAAAACAGAAGACAACAGCCAATCACAGAAGAGTAAAATCAAAACTATAGAATACAAAGCAGAAGGGGAAGAAAAAAATAATTAAACAAATAAATTAAAAATATTATTATAAATAAATAAATAATAATTCTGTTTCCTTTTTTTCTTCAGTTCTTTTTTTTTCCGTCTCAGTTGGTATTTTTAGGGTTTCGTTCATCTTACGAAACCCTAGTCAGGTGAAGGTCTCGTCACCGGATTAAGGGTCTAAATTACGAGACCAACTTGCATAGCGATGGCATGACGTATAGGTGTGATTCCAAGCCCAGGTTCATACAAAAAGAATCAGATCAATTAGCAGCAAAACAAAAATGGGAACAAAACTAAGACCTCCACATAGCCATCCTGCCAGAAATGGCCAGCCGCTAAGCGGTATCTCTTCAGTGGCGCTACGCGCCCCGGTGACAGACGCTAAGCCCGTTTAAGTTAGGGAAACCTGGCAGGTAGGGCCTGGTCGCCGTCTCAAAAAAAAAAAAGAAACCCTATTACTCCGCTTCGTTGTGTGTCTGTCACAGAGCCATTCTCAAAAACTATGTAACTTACAGAGTTGAAACTTTGTGTATAAATCTGAATATCAGCTCTAAAGAGCTCAAAATATTAAAATTTGAAAAATTCGTATTATTTTAATAAATAGAGATAAAAAACCAAAATTCTAACAGCCTTTTCCCATTAAATTTAAACATTTTTCGTTATAGCAGATGCCAAAAATTAAAAATCCACGATGAAATTCTTTCTACAATAATCAATTTTCAATCTGACGATTTCCACGTGAAAAAAAGATTAATATGAAATAAAATTGATTGACGCCATAGTGGTAATAAAACGGAAAAAATTCTCAATAATACAAGGAGTATGAGTATGTGTATATGTACACAAAACAGATTAATATCACGTCATTAGAGAATTAAAAAGAAAATCTGACGTCATATCGGAAGTTTAAAGGCTTTTTCAAATGTTTCAAAATAATACAAAGCGAGTATCAATATGAGTAATGGAGAATAGTAAATATATGAGTTTGAGGAACGTATTGAATCATGATAAAAACTCGATTTTGGAAATATTCGCATACTTTTGAAGGTGTACAACATGTTTAATTTTGAAATAATTTTTTTTAAATATCGCATTTAGTCCACATGACAGATATTATTAAGATAGAATATAATAGCGGACTTCGCCCACTATCGGACGGTTTAGATATTCGAAAAAACGAGAAAAATAGACCGGTAAATTTTTACTTTATAAAAAACATCACTTTTTTTTTTTTTTGGTTTCTAAATGAAATTTATTTGAATTCATCAAAGAAAGGATAAAGTGTTTTGAAAGGAATATTAAACGAAACCCTTTGAGCGATCTCCGATCACACTTACCCACTTGTTTCATATTATTTTTGTAACCAAAATGCTATGGCTTCCACAACGATTGACCAAATTGTCTGAAATTTTTTTAAATATATCTTTAGATTCTGTGAGAGTTAAAAGTATCGATTTTTTGATATTTTTGAAATTCTTGATTTA
Organism: Maratus michaelseni; assembly: GCA_963931845.1. Taxonomy (NCBI): domain Eukaryota; kingdom Metazoa; phylum Arthropoda; class Arachnida; order Araneae; family Salticidae; genus Maratus; species Maratus michaelseni. The sequence continues at coordinate 5,805,797 of OZ007598.1, forward strand.
AAAAAAATATGAACTTAAATATATGCTATTTTCAGATATTTATTCCATACACATAAATTATTATTTTTTTTTTCTTCTGTTCCTTAGGTTTGTAGAACCCCGAGTATAAGATAAAACAAGTTGGAAATTGTATATCAAACGTGACAAATGAGGTGCTTTTGTACTATAACTAGTTTTATAAATATTCAGGTCTCGGTGCAATAGCTGCTGCACTCGTATGCAAAAATGCATGGGTAAAAAAAATATTTTATGTGAAGATTTTCACATTCTACATATTAATTTTATTTTATAAAATCAAGTTTCAGTACACTTTTACAAACAATTAATTACAATTCTGTTACATTAAAATGATACTATGCGCAAATATCTAATACACGACGATGTAAAAAAAAAAAAAAAATCATCTTTATTATTTCACACAAAATAATAATAATAATAATAATAATAATAATTATATCGTCTGTTATGCTGGAATTAATTTCCGTAATAAAATAAGTACATTTTAAGTTGGCAATATTTTATCTTTTGTTGACATTGACTGAAAATTCTAATGGGAAACTGAAGCCTTGCTTTGAAAATTTCAAAACTTGAAATCCATGTATATAGACCTTTTTTCCATTTAATATCTATTTCTCCGGAAACATCTATCCAAAAACTGGTCGGTAGATTATAGGATTACAGTAATTAAACGATTTTAGTATAAACTTTTGTTTTTAAATTCAGTAATACGGAAATAATATGACTCCATCTTAAATAAGCCGTAATCACTATGGCAACCTAGAATTATTGCCTATCATTGGGATATCATTGAATTAATTGCGTATATGATAGGATTTAATAGAATGAAGAAAACTTTTATTAATATATTTTTATGTTTTGATTCGATTTTCATAAAATTTGAAATAACTCAGCAAAATTCTGCAACGATTATATATATTAAATTTCAAACCATTCGGTTGGGTAGTTTTTGCGCTGTTAAATGCGGACAGACGGACGGATCAGACGACGACTGTATGTGCAATGTATTTATATAATTAGGAACGCACCTAAAAACCAGTTTTAAACACCAAAATTGGAAAAGAAGAGAATTTAAAATTGTTAAATTAAAAAAAATCTAATTAAAAAATCTATTAATTTATTAACAATTTAACGCTTTTTATTATCTGTAATAATTTTGCTTTATTTAAACAAAAACAAAACTTTAATATAGGCGATGATACAAAACTTTAATATAGGCGTTATTTGCAGAATAAATGTTTTTGGTTCCGAGCCCCTTAAGTGCAGCTGCATTGTATTACAGTTATTTTAAGTTTGCATATTTTGAATAAAGCGTTCATTAGATAATGCAATATACCACTATAAGTTAAAAGAACAAATTTCATCGTCAATGCACATTACATAAAATTGTCTTCTCGTTAAATCATGATGTATATTTGTACTCCGTACTGAATATTTCAACATTCATGAGCATGTTGCAACACAAAATATACTGATATTTTATACATTTGGAGTTGCACAGCTTGTGGAAGTATTGGCTCGAAAAGAATCGCGGCTAAAAATAGAACGCGGAAGTAAGTATTCTCAGATTTTATTGATCGTTCAAATAACGGACATAAAAAAAAAAAAAAAAAAAAATGTATTTTCAATAACTGATCGTCATATTTCAAACGTGCATTTTCTTATTATTTTACCATTATAGAATGCAATGCACTACTATAATAAGCTGGGAAACATGTTTCAGAATGAATGCATGATACATAAAATTGTCTTTTTCTGAAAATTTTAATACAATGTGTGCATCTGGCACTATATTTCATTTGGGTTACAACTATCTTTATTTTTGTAGATTTGTTTAAAATGTTTATTAGAGAGTGCATTGTAAGTGCTATGAGTTCGAAAACATGTTTCAAAATGAATACGCAGTGCATAAAGTGTTTACACAAGGCAATATAATTCATTCATTCGGTTGGTTCCTATTTGAGAGCACCATTTGGCGAAATCTTGCCAAATCGTCGATAGTCAGCCAGATGTAGCTCTTTTATTGTTGGAAAGGCTGAGCTATGATATTTTTTCTGATGACGCGTTTGTTACGAGGCTAACGAAAAAGAAAGGCTACCGCGGTGCTTTACGCATATCTTTTTTTACAGACCGCCGGAGTCACGTGATGCTCGAATACACCAATGCAGGTGTACGAAAAGAGCAACACGTCACTCTAGCGGTCTGTAAAAAAATATAAGTAGAATGCACCGCGGTAGCCTGTCTTTTTCGTTAGCCTCGGTTTGTTACGTATGACGTATTTGTTACGTCATCAAGTGATTCTTTATTCAATGTTTATTTGTATTTTAATGATGTTTAATGATTTATTATTTATTTAAAACATTTTTTAATATAATTAAATAACACTTACGTCATTAAATGGATATGTCATGATATTAAAAGAAAAAAAGCATTGAAAAAATTTCATCATCTGCTTGTTTATTTAAAGCTTGATTTTTTTTCTTTTTTTTAATGTTTGTGAGTGGTTACTGTTGTTATTTTAGAACTAGAACAGTATAAAAATTAATTGACTGCAGTTTTTATGGAAATCTCATGTTCACGAAGCGATCATACATGCGGTAGAGTGATCGCCGCATTTACAAATTTTGTGTATTTTTTGTGATCGCTATACAACGAGGTTGCTGCATCCAGAGATGTCTTTTTTCGGTTTCATGTTCGCGAAGCGATCATACGTGTGGTACAGTGATCTCGGCATAAACGAATTTCGTGTATTTTTTTGGGATTTCGATACGACGAAGTTGCTGTATCCAGTAATGTTTTTTTTTCGGTTTCATGTTCGCGAAGTGATCATACGTGCGGTGCAGTGATCGCGGCATTAACGAATTTCGTGTATTTTTGGGGATTCCGATACAACGAGGTTACTGTATCCAGTGATGTTTTTTTTCGGTTTCATGTTCGCGAAGCGATCATACGTGCGGTACAGTGATCGCGGCATTAACGAATTTCGTGTATTTTTTGGGATTCCGATAGGACGAGGTTGCTGTATCCAGTGATTTTTTTTTCGGTTTCATGTTCGCGAAGCGATCATACGTGCGGTACAGTGATCGCGGCATTAACGAATTTCGTGTATTTTTGGGGATTCCGATACGACGAAGTTGCTGTATCCAGTGATGTTTTTTTTTCGGTTTCATGTTCGCGAAGCGATCATACGTGCGGTACAGTGATCACGGCATTAAAGAATTTCGTGTATTTTTTTGGGATTCCGATACGACGAGGTTGCTGTAACCAGTGATGTTTTTTACGGTTTCATGTTCGCGAAGCGATCATACGTGCGGTACAGTGATCGCGGCCAGAGGCGGATTAACCACCTACCGGGCCCCTAGGCTTAACACATTGGGGGCCCCCCTCCTGCTCTATATGTATATACATTGACATAGAAATGACATATATATATATATATATATATATACATACAAACATAAACACGCACATACACACACACATATATATATATACATATTTTTTTAGGACAAAAAAAAAGTCACAAACTTTGCGCCGGGCCTTTAGTTTGTCGGGCCCCTAGGCTTCAGCCTGCTCAGCCTATTTGGTAATCCGCCTCTGATCGCGGCATTAACGAATTTCTTGGGATTCCGATACGACGAGGTTGCTGTATCCAGTGATGTTTTTTTTCGGTTTCGTGTTCGCGAAGCGATCATACGTGCGGTATAATGATCGCGGCATTAACGAATTTCGTGTATTTTCGTTTTTTCAACTTCACATTAATCGTTAACTTTTATGTAATATCGATGAAATGTGTATAAAAACGTTGTTTTTTACTGCTCATATTATCTTTTTCATATGTATCTTATTAAATTTGTCAAATAAAATATTTTATTTCACTCATAAATGCCCTATCTAAGAAAAATCAACTGTGTATGGTTTAATTTAATAATTCTGTATTTAAATTACACTAGTTTACAGTACATCTGTTGCCGAAAAAATTTTAGGTGTTGCTGACTACATATGATATGCTATTTTCAAAAATATAATTAGAATATTTTAATCAGCTCTAGTTTCTGAGTTTCAGCTATGTAGGTATTAAACAGGAAAAAACATGTATTTACTAAGAAAAACTTTACTAAAAAACTAATTAATCATTGAGTTCTAAAAAACTTCGTTTAAAGCTCTTCTCCGATGTGTAGACTTTGGAAAATGACGTATCAGAGACCAACAATAGTCAGACATCATATTCGTATCCCAGAAACCCTGATAGCGCTCTTCCATGACGCGTAAGTCCTGATGTATACGCTCTCCCTGCTCTTCGCTCATATCTCCTAAATTTTCCGGAAGCCTGTCCAGCTGACTATGGAGGAAGTGGAGTTTTATGCTCATATTGCACCCCATATTTTTTAATTGTAGCAGAAGGTCTTCTACAAGTTCAATATAATTTTCAGATTTTTTATTTCCGGGAAAATTATGCATCACAGAGACGAAAGCTGTCCAAGCCTTTAGTTCTAACTCAGTCATAGAATTTCTAAGTTGAGTATCTTTCGTAAGTTGTCTGATTTGGGGGGCCATCAAAAATACCGGCTTTAATCTTTTCCATAGTGAGCTGAGGAAATTTTTGGCAAATGTAAGAAAAGCAGTTTCCGTCTTTATCTAGTGATTTTACAAACTGTTTCATGATGCCCAGTTTTATATGTAATGGTGGAAGGATAATTTTGTCACGAGCTACTAATGAATTGTGGACTATATTGTGCTTTCCAGGCTCCATATTTTCTCTCAAGGGCCAGTTTTTTCTTACCCAATGCTCTTGTTTAGCTCTACTGTCCCAAAAACATATAAAACAGGGAAATTTGGTGTAATCATTTTGTTGACCGAGAAGAATGTTGACCATTTTTAAATCGACACAAATTTGCCACTTATGGTCATTGTATTTTATTTTGTTCAAGACTAGCGAAATGTTACAATATTCTTCCTTTAACTTTGTACTGTGGGCAATAGGTACCCCAGCGTATTTATTTCCATTATGTAATAGAATACATTTTAGGCTACGTTTTGAGCTGTCAATGAATAAACGCCAGTCGTTTGGTTCGTATTGTTTCAAGCCCATTTTTATCAACAAGTTTTTGATATCTTAGCAAAAGGTAATACCGTTTTCTTCTGAAAAATAACGCCGTAATTCTGTATCTCTTTCACGATAAAAACTTATTTTAGTATCTGAGGAAAGCAAATTTTTTTCTTTTAGTCTTGATGCTAACAATTCTGAAGCTTGTTCAGAAAGATTTAAATCTCTTATAAGATCATCTAACTCATTTTGGGAAAAGCATTTTGGCTCATTTGACATACCTTCAAAATCAGCATCATTTTGTGATGAGCTTGGTCCTTCAATGTCTTGTTCTAATGGTTCAGATATATTTTTAGGCTCTGAAGAGACAGGTGAACGCTGCACTGGACGTTGAACACAACTAGTACTTGAGTACTGCCATTTAGCTCGATTTTTAGTGTTTAAACCGTTTACGTTCACGCTACAAAAATAAGTCTTCGAGATGATTTCGTGGTTCTCGCCAAATAGTCGGTGTTCCAAATTTAAAGGCACTTCTTTTACCACTTTTCCATAATCTTAAATATTCCACACACGATTTACAAACACAATTGGGAGCCCAAGACTTCTCATTTTTATCCAAGAGCATCCCAAAAAAGTACTTCCGGCCTGTACCGGGAGGAAAAGGTAGCTTTCCTATATCTTCGTTTTAAAATTTTAGCTAATGTTACATGAAAACAGCAAGTTAAAATGCAAAGAAACGTTTACAAACGATTCGTTAATACTGAATTTGAATAAGAAATTCGCCAAATTATTGAGCAATAGCCAAATTGGCTTCATTTATGAAGACTTATTTTGGTCGCCAAATTTGGCGATATTTCGCCAAATGTCGCCAATTTTGGCGAGAATTTGGCGCTAATGGATATGAATGTATAGTTTTATGCGTATGATTGGGAAAATTATTACAACAATGAAAGAAAATAATTTGCGAGTAATCGCGTTAATGTGCTGTTTTAGGTAGCTTTCAATACAAAAAAGTATAAAGCTACCTATTGCAGCCGTTCGGAGGAAAGCAGTTCCGGAAAATTTCGATATATTTTCACCGATCATGACCCCCAGACCCCAAAACCACCCTCCGTCCAAATGTTGATTTATATATATAGATATATCCATATATATATATATATATATATATATATATATATATATCTGACCTATGTCATACGATAACGCCCGTAATTATGAATCGATTTTGATGAAACTAATTGTGTGTATTAAGGTCACTAATGTCTCGACCGAGTTCGTTGGCCAGCTTGGTCCGCCATCTTGAAACAAGATGGCGGCCATTTAAAGATGTAAAATAACTTAAAATCTAAAATAAATATACAAAAAATTTAAAAATTAAAATTTATTTTTTAATTACGTGTTAGGCCTTGATACAAGGACTCCAGAGCTTTTTTTGGTTTACCTCTATCTTAAAAAATGGCTGAGATAGAGCAGTTTGAAATTCTAGGGTGGCTGACATTTTGAAACAAAACAGCACATTAACGCGATTACTCGCAAATTATTTTCTTTCATTGTTGTAATAATTTTCCCAATCATACGCATAAAACTATATATTCATATCTGTTAACGCCAAAATTGGCGACATTGGCGACAAAATTGGCAAAATTGGGCGACATTTGGCGAAATATCGCCAAATTTGGCGATCAAAATAAGTCTTCATAAATGAAGCCAATTTGGCTATTGCTCAATAATTTGGCGAATTTCTTATTCAAATTCAGTATTAACGAATCTTTTGTAAACGTTTCTTTGCATTTTAGCTTGCTGTTTTCGTGTAACATTAGCTAAAATTTTAAAACGAAGATATAGGAAAGCTACCTTTTCCTCCCGGTACAGGCCGGAAGGACTTTTTTGTATTGAAAGCTACCTAATACTCAAAATAGGTATTTTTCACCAACTCTGATATAACTTTTCTACAATTGTTAAACACATATTCTCCGCATATATAGCAAAAATGATCTGGATTGTTTAAACAACGTCTCCTTGAACTACTCATGACGCAAAAACTTGAGAAACTAATCTTAACACAATAAAATACGCCTGTTATGGATTAATATATATGCTTAAATGATAAAAATAAAAAACAAAGTAACTCGAGCTGCTCAAAAAATTTTCCGGTTAGATTTGACAAAAACAAGTCATAAGTGAACATTATCAACCACAGAATTCGCGGCAACAGACAAAAAGTTTAATTTTGTAAACTAGTGTTATCATTCTTTTGTCCAAATTGTTTTGAACGAATAAAATTTTACATTCGTTACACTGTTACTCTCGTATAAAGGCAATCTATTTTTCAGTTACGTTTTTATCACTAAATCTATGACTTTTCCTATGTATAACTATTTAAAAATTAAGAATGGCAACATTTTACCACTTGCTTATTGTGGGTTACAATATGATAAATGTAAGTAAACAATTTAGAAATCGCCAATGTGGCATCATTTTTAAAAAGCGCCAAATGGTACCTTGAAATAGGATTAAACCCATTCATTCCGTTATAGTTATTTCAATTTTACATGTTTTGATTAAAATATTTAATATATAAAGAAATGTACCTCTACATGTTATAAAACAAATTTCATAATTAATGCACATTACATAAAATTGTCTTCTCTTTAAATCATAATTTACATTTGTTCTTAATTTTATAATATGTGTGTTGAATATTTTGAGCAAAATCATGTTCAAAATCAGCATCATTTTGTGATGAGCTTGGTCCTTCAATGTCTTGTTCTAATGGTTCAGAAATATTTTTAGGCTCTAAAGAGACAGGTGAACGCTGCACTGGACGTTGAACACAACTGGTACTTGAGTACTGCCATTTAGCTCGATTTTTAGTGTTTAAACCGTTTACGTTCACGCTACAAAAATAAGTCTTCGAGATGATTTCGTGGTTCTCGCCAAATAGTCGGTGTTCCAAATTTAAAGGCACTTCTTTTACCACTTTTCCATAATCTTAAATATTCCACACACGATTTACAAACACAATTGGGAGCCCAAGACTTCTCATTTTTATCCAAGAGCATCCCAAAATACTCAAAATAGGTATTTTTCACCAACTCTGATATAACTTTTCTACAATTGTTAAACACATATTCTCCGCATATATAGCAAAAATGATCTGGATTGTTTAAACAACGTCTCCTTGAACTACTCATGACGCAAAAACTTGAGAAACTAACCTTAACACAGTAAAATACGCCTGTTATCGATTAATATATATGCTTAAATGATAAAAATAAAAAACAAAGTAACTCGAGCTGCTCAAAAAATTTTCCGGTTAGATTTGACAAAAACAAGTCATAAGTGAACATTATCAACCACAGAATTCGCGGCAACAGACAAAAAGTTTAATTTTGTAAACTAGTGTTATCATTCTTTTGTCCAAATTGTTTTGAACGAATAAAATTTTACATTCGTTACACTGTTACTCTCGTATAAATGCAATCTATTTTTCAGTTACGTTTTTATCACTAAATCTATGACTTTTCCTATGTATAACTATTTAAAAATTAAGAATGGCAACATTTTACCACTTGCTTATTGTGGGTTACAATATGATAAATGTAAGTAAACAATTTAGAAATCGCCAATGTGGCATCATTTTTAAAAAGCGCCAAATGGTACCTTGAAATAGGATTAAACCCATTCATTCCGTTATAGTTATTTCAATTTTACATGTTTTGATTAAAATATTTAATATATAAAGAAATGTACCTCTACAAGTTATAAAACAAATTTCATAATTAATGCACATTACATAAAATTGTCTTCTCTTTAAATCATAATTTACATTTGTTCTTAATTTTATAATATGTGTGTTGAATATTTTGAGCACTCATGAATACAGATATTCCGTGTTGCATCCATTTAGAATTACATAACTCAGTCGGCGACCGAAGCAAGAAGCAATTTGGGCACCTCCCTAAATAAAAGTAACAGTATTTATTTCTTAAGAAATGCGAAAGATGTATGAAAAGAACTGGTAAAATAGTTTTCCCTGCACTAAAATACTATATGTTAAAGTATGAGTTAACGTGGCCTATAGATAAATACAACATTTTTAAACAGTTCTATTTGGTACTATTTGGACTGTGCCGAATTAAGTACATACAAGGTGTCTGAAAAGTTTTTCCCTCCCTGATTGCAAAATTTATTCATATCCATCATGTATAAGATAGAGATGTGAAATTGGTGCCAAACTGTTGGAAAACTAACCAAGTTCCTTTGTTGCAGGTTTCCATAACGTGGCTCTATTGTAGCAGTGTCAGTGTCTAGTAAATCGGACCACGTAACGAGAATTGGCCGAGCATCATCCTCAGCTGAAAGGATGAAAGAATTGAGACAGTCTTTTGTGCGAAGTTCCAAGAAATCAATGCGTACGGTCTCACGTGACTTACAGATGCCAAAAGGGTCTTGTGATACCAGAGAATATACTGAGCTTTTTCCTGATTTGTGAACATTTCCGGTTTCCTGGACACTGACACTGCTAAACTACAGTCACGTTACAGAAACCTGCAACAACAACAACAAAAAAAAAACTTGGTTAGTTTTCCCACATTTTGGCACCAGTTTCACATCTCTATCTTATACATAGCGGATATGAATAAATTTAGTAATCAGGGAAAGACTTTTAGGACACCCTGTATGTATCTTAATACGGCGCAGTTCGAATAGCACCAAACACAAAAGTTTCAAAATGTAGTATTTATCTATAGGCTATAGTAACTCCTAGTTTAACATAGAGTATTTAATGTATGGAAAACTACTTATCCATTAAAGATCATAGTGAGGCAAGTCTAGCTGATGATGAGGACTATTTTCCCACCATTCAAAAAAAGAGAATCAAAAACCTTTCAAACGTAACCCCTTCTACTTTTATCGTCTGCGGAACGGTGGGGTGTTTCGACGTGTTTAGAAGAATGTTTTAATGAAAACACACGGTATATCAGTACATCGATTGAGTAGACTTTGTGCCCTCCTCTTACAGAATTAAGCCCCAGAAGACCAAAGATCACAGCAGGAGCTGGAATGATAATGCTATACCTGAAAAAAAAAAAAATGTTCAAACCCTTACAAAAATTTCTTATAGAATTCTATAAAATATATTTTTAGAAAATGCATTATAGAATCCTATAGAATTATGGCCCGTTTTTGTATAAGCTTGTTTAACCGAAAGCTATAGAAATATCTGTAGAAGTTCAATAGAAATGTGTATACAGCTTCTATAAAAATATCTATAGAATATATTGAACCCAGGTGGTCACCCTCCCTACTACTAACCACTCTCGATGCTGCTTGACTTCACAGATCGGACGAAGAACGAGCACTTTAGCATTACACAACCATTGACAGTCTTTGAACTCGTATTACACTATTTCAACTTTATTTCTTTTGTGATTTGCATTCATAATCATAATTAGTCTTGTAAAAATATTTAAAGTCTAATAAAGTATTATTTGTTAAAACTGAAACAATTGTTTAAATATTTATATTTCACATTAAAATATTTGAATAAAAATTACAATATTATTAAAGTGAATAAAATTTATTAAATTAGATGGATAGTTTTGTAAATTTAACAGCAAATTAATAAATGATTATAAAATTAACCAACAAATTAATGAATTATAAACAAATTAATTAATCAGAATTCAATTCAGTAATTTGACTGATATAATATTACATTGACAATTTAATCACAATGTATTAGAATTGAATTAAATTATATATATATATAATCATATTAAATCTATAGAGTACAATTATATATTAAACTGATGTATTACAAAATTAATTTTTTTTTAATTTTAATATATAGTTATAAATAAATTACTACACACAAAATTTTTAAAAGACCAAGAAATATATTTTTAATAATAATAAAAAAAATCTATACAATCATTAGTCCATAGAATTTAATTCTATAAGATTTATAGTACCCTATAGAAAAACTGTTATATATACATAAAATTTCTATAGAACTTCTAAGAATTCTATAGAAACATTTTTTAAAGAAAAGTATTCGATAGAACTCTTTAAAACTCTATAGAAATGGTATTCTATAGAATGGCTATTCTATAGAACTTGTATTGTAAAGAATTCTATAGAGTTCTATACAGCTCTATGAACTATTTTCGTAAGGGAATTCATGAACACATCAAGCATTTTGAAGTAAAGAAGGCCCACTATATAGACCGGGAAGCGGCAGCACAGACAATCACCTCATCGAGTTCACGGCTGAAAAATTCCAGAATTAGTTAAAACTTGATTCGCATATTAAAACGCAATCTGTCTGCCAAGTCATATCTGGGTAGAAAACATCCGAAAACCCGATTTTAGCGGTTGGCTCGTAGGTTTACCATTGTGTGCGCCTGCTCCCAGTCCTCCATGTTTTCATACCTTTGGGTGCAGGAAAACATAATGGTAAACCTACGAGTCAACTTGATAAAATCGGGTTTTAAGGTGTTTTTCACCAAGATATGACTTGGCAGACCGATTGTATTTTAATATGCGAATCGAGTTTCAACTAAGTCTGGAATTTCAGTCGTGAACTCGATGAGGTGATTGTCTGAGCTGCCGCCTCCCGGTCTAATAGAGAAGGCCACGAATATTTGGATGCACAATTGAATCTTCTAAAAATGTATAAGATGTTTGTGAGAGATAATCTTGATTTCTACTACACCTATTTCAAAGAACATTTTTATTATACCTTCGGACATCGATCATTATGCCAGCATACTAAAGGCATGCAGCTTCGGAATTTAAATTCACAAAAGAATGTCTAAGTAAATCTACAATAAACTCAAAACTTCAAAGGATAACAAAGACGAAAAGACAGTTGCATTATGTTTTCATTACCTGCAAAATTTATTCTTGTCCCATATAACTGTTACAGAAATATTTTACATGCATCCACTTTGGGTGAATGTTTTTTCTATACACGACATGAAAACAAACCATTTTTTTTTCAACATTTGATTTGATTTTAAATTTTATAATTGACCAAAATAAAGTTCGGATTTACTGAAAGTTCAGTGTTGTTAATTTATATTCTTAACCAAGATTATTTAGTTAGTAAAAATGGTAAAACAGATGACAATATCGAGATGAAATGTGTTTTAGTGCACAAACTGTATAACTGCTAAAGGGGATATATTTTCTCATTCCCTTCCCCTAAATCCCAATGAATCAATTAATTTACCATTTAACGTGGAGGGTAGTTCTTTACAATCTCCAATTTTGTAGTAAAAAAAATATTTACTTTTAGCTTTGTTAGGCAGTTTTTTTTAATATCTCAAAACAAGAAATACTTCATTTATACCGTTCTGAAATAAACTATTTAATTGTTCTTCTAATATGTCTTTTATGAAAAACATTGCATTTTTAATAGCGTACCTACTCTCCGCCAAAAATATGTCACGCGCTTGCCCATGTGAAAAAATTTAAGCGCGCCTGCTGAAAGATTAATTTGGGCCCTCCTTAGAAATGGCGTCCGGGGTTGTCGCCCCGCTTGTCCCACCCCCTATCTACGCGACTGGCACAGCTTGTGAAAGTATTGGATCAAAAAGAATCAGTGCTTAAAATAGAATACGGAAGCGTGCGTTCTCAGATTTTATTGATCGTTCGAATAACAGACTTCAGAATTAAAAACAAATATTACAAATGTATTTTCAATAACTTGTCGTCAGATTTCAAATATGTATTTTCTGTATCAAACTTCAGTTTGTAATTACATATGTGTACTTATTCTTCCTCAATACATATACACTTAATATTAGTGAATATTAAATAATAAATAGCTTTTTTTATATTATTATTAATAAATATTTTTCGATAGTCTAAATAAGAAAGTTTACGTATTTTCGCTACCTGGTTGCCAGATTTCAACTACAGTGGAACTTCCGAATAACGGACACCCCAGGAGCACGGAATTTGTCCGCTATTCGGAGGAATACGCTATTCAGAGGTAAAAATGTACAAATATATATGTAGAATGTTGAGGATAAAAAAAATGTTCGCTAAAAACTTCTGTTAATTTTAACACAATTATTCAAATTGGTAAAGAAATCATATGAGATTAATTTTAACACAATTATTCAAATTCGTAAAGAAGTCATATAAATATTAATTTAGTGTAATCACGAATCCAGTGTTTCCTGGAATTCCAAATTACCTGCGATTTATTCTGTTGAGCTGATTCAGATATCAGACCAGATGTTATGATCAATAAGGATAACTGGATGAATTAGGTCCTCCAGATTCGACAGGGATCGCTCAGTTGGTAGAGCAGCAACTTCATCCAAGAGTCCCGTTTCGAATTCTCGTCAGGGCATTTTTCGTCCAGTTGGAAAATTACAACTCGTCTGATTTCTTTGCCAATTTGAATAACTGTGTTAAAATCAATCTAGTACGAGCAGGGAAGACCGACCTATGCTCGGTCAAAATTAGCTTTGAGTTCAAATATCACGACCCATGACCAAAATTACCCACTAATCAAATTTTCTCAAACATGTGACCAAGCCTTGCCTTCTCCTGCCCGAAACCCGTAGGATATAAAATTTAGTCAAAATAGTCTGAGCCGTTTTTTAGATAAAATTAGTTTGACCCACAGTGACCCAAAAATGATCCACTAATCGGATTTTCTCGAGCATGTGACCTAGCCCAATGATTTTCTCGTGCCCAAAAACCATAGGATACAAAATTTAGTTCAAATCGTCTGAGCCGTTTTTAAGATAAAAATAGCTTGACCCATAATGACCCATGACCAAAATAACCTAGTAATCGAATTTTCCGGAATTTGTGACTTAGCCCAACAGTCTTCTCATTCCTTAATACTGCAGGATACTAAATTTAGTTCAAATCCTCTGAGACGTTTTTAAGATAAAAAATAGCTTGACCCACAGTGTCCCAAAAATTTCCCCCTAATTAATTTTTCTCGGAAATGTGACCTAGCCCAATAATTTTCTCGTGCCCGAAACTCGTAGGATACAAAATTTAATCAAAATCGTTAGAGCCGTTTTTAGATAAAATTAACTTGATCCGCGTAGACCCCAAAATGACCCACTAATCGAAAGTTCTCGAACATGTGACCCAGCCCAATAGTCTTCTCGTGCCAGAAAATGGTAGGATACAAAATTTAGTCAAAATCGTTTGAACCGTTTTTTAGATACAATTAGCTTGACCCTGACCCATGATGACCCCAAATGACCCACTAATCGAATTTTCTGGAACGTGTGACCTAGCCCAATGGTTCTCTGGTGCCCCAGAACTGTAGGATACAAAATTTCGTCAAAATCGTTAGAACCGTTTTTAAGATAAATTTGCATAATATATATATATATACACATACACAATTTTTCCTTGTATTAGAATATATGATAAATTTAATAGTTTACTATTTATAATTATACATAAACTATATTAAATATATTATAGAATCTATTTTAGATAATTTTAATATAATATATCTTTTATTATATCAAAAGTATCCCTACTTATAATATATGTTTTTGATATATTATTAGTAGCTTTTTAAAAGAATTTAATGATATAAATGTGTTTTTCTTTAAACCTAAATTTACAAATGGGACGATACATTACGGGTAATTATTTTTTGAACCCGAATAGGGCATGAAATATTATTCTCCAAGTTGTTCTAAAACAATTGTTATTTCGCAAAAAATAATTGTTCTTCCGCAATCGTCTTCTGTACAAACTTTAAGAATATCTTATTCATTGCTTAATAAGGAAGATGATATTTAGAACATGGACTAGACTGTTAGAACAGACTATTCAAGTAAATATACGGATTTATTAGTCTGAGAAAAACGACTTTTTTTCTCTTCTGTCTGACAGTGTTAAATTTTTAACTGTCTTTTGAAAAATATTTTTCTAACTATCAAATTTCTGTGCATAATGAGATAAATTTTTAGAAAAAGGAAATTACTTAGAATGTACAAAGTTAACAAGAAATAAGTTAACTATTTTAGAGGACCCTGGAGGTCGTTTTACTGCTTTGAGTCTGATGAGATTTTTTAACTATAGATAATTAAGGGATGTTAATCAGTCAGACCTCAAATTCCCCTCTCTAATGTTAAACCTATGGAAGTGAAACGCAGTTTTATTACTTACCCATCATACGTTACTATAGGGTAAATCTTGTAATTGTTTTAAAAATCGAATTTTTTTTTTTTTGACGGATTTACATGTTTCAGGCACTGGAGATTCCGAAAAACATATTTTTAGAAAAAAAAAATTGCCGTCCGTCTGTCTGTGTGTCTGTAAACGCTTTATCTCCCGAAGAAATTGAGATGGAGACTTAAAATTTGATATGTACTTAGTAATGTAATAATGAGAAGAAGCTTATTGAATTTCAGTAACCTCGATTATCCGGAACTATTTTTTTCGGACTCTCGAAATATTCATTCTGATAAAAGGTATATAAATTTTTTTCGTAATTGTTTATTTTAAGGAGTGAATATAAAAGACAATAACAAAACATAAATTTTGCATAAAGAATGAAGTTGATCGGATAACGAGTTGCCGAAATATTTGTAAGCATATTTTCCACACTTTTCGATTTTTCATGACCTTATATTTCATTCAAATTTCAATTCAAAGATATATTTTATTTGGAATCCGACGCAGTTATCTCTTAGTTAATAGGATTATCATTTTTTTGAGTTATAAGGATGTTTCTTTTACGCCATTCAGTAATAGAGCATTTAAAAAGCTTATGAAGTCATCAAGACAGAATTTTATTCGAATTGAAATGTATTTTATAAATAGTTTACACATGTTTTACTTTCATACTTTATACTATGCATATCCATGATGGGTAACTATTACGATGGCCCCCAGAGACTAGTTTTTAAAATATCTCTCCAGGAAATTAATATTCTTGAACTTTTCTCTGTGCATTCTTCTTAAAAAATGGCTCTTTTTCCTTAGCTCTCAAAATATTTCTAAAATATATGCTTAATTTAATATTTTATGAGTTGAAATCGTACGAGCTTTGAGTAAGGTTTTAACATTTCAGATAAACTAAAGAAATAAATAATGCTTAAAGTGATAAAAACATTACACGAAAAGGCTTAAAGTACCTTTTATTATAAAGATGACATGTTTCGTACACTCAGTCGGAGACTTCTTCAAAATAAAAAATGATAAATAAACTATTTTCGCAAAATTTTTTAAATGATAAACACAAAACACGAGATCACATGTATAATGAAAGCAGGTGCTTAAAATTGTTAAACTGTAAACGTGAAAATTATTATTTTACTAGCTGACATGCCCGACGTTGCCCGGACCCGTGATAATAACCTTAAAAATACCTAAAATCAAATCTATCCAAACGAACTGAAAAGGACAGTCGTTATAGTTATTGCCGATTTAATGTCGATTTAATTTCTGACGTTTTGATATATTAAACTTTCAAGTCTGACCGAAAGTGCCTGAGGAAACCTAAATAATATAAAGCGCTCCCCCACCTTTCCTATTTTAAACTCAAAATAATATACAGTATTAGCCAATTTATTATTCCCATTCGAAATTTTTTTCCAAAACCTTGTTTATAAGATGATTATATTAAAATTAAATAAAAGTCATGCACTCGTGGCATCATAATTCACGTTTATATTTTAACAGAATAGTAAGGCTACTATAATTTGTGACTCGTGCTATTGCCAGTATACGTCAGGACACATGGCCCTTATCATTATCTTTTTACGCGTGAAGATTTCGCTATGGTAAAATAGTGTGAAATTTGGCAATTTTTGAAATTCAATATTTGAAAAATAGTATAATCATTAGATTTGAAATTTATATCAAGACAAATACATTTTTTTACCTTTCTAACGAAGTTTGTCTAACAATTTTCTGACAAATACATTTCGAGCTATTCATTTTTTCAGCAACTTCAAATGTTTCATTTTCCGAGATTATTCTATGGCAACGATTATCGAAAATCTCCCAGTCGTCAGCAACGAATAGCTTTTTATTAAAGGGGATTTATTGCTTTTTAAATTTGTAAATCAACACGTGCCAAATTTTAGGTAATTGAAAAGAGGCTGATTCATTGCATACGTTCTCGTTTTGCAAAAATAATTTTAGTGATTCACGGATTACGGATTTTAGGTAATTGAAAAGAGGCTGATTCATTGCATATGTTCTCGTTTCGCAAAAATATTTCTATTGATTCACATATAACGGATTTTAGGTAATTGAAAAGAGGCTGATTCATTGCATATGTTCTCGTTTCGCAAAAATATTTCTATTGATTCACATATAACGGATTTTATGTAATTGAAAAGAGGCTGATTCATTGCATTTGTTCTAGTTTCGCAAAAATATTTCTATTGATTCACGGATAACGGATGGGAGATAAACTCTTGATGAAAAAAATATTTTACTAATCCGTCATTAAACATGTCATCTTTATATTAAACGG
The DNA here is from genome assembly GCA_963931845.1 of Maratus michaelseni. NCBI lineage: Eukaryota > Metazoa > Arthropoda > Arachnida > Araneae > Salticidae > Maratus > Maratus michaelseni. Next base: position 5,823,355 of record OZ007598.1, read on the forward strand.
TCTTTTAAGTCTTTTTGAGCAATGTTTTTATCACTTTAAGCACTGTTTACATCTTTAGTTTAAAGTTAACAAGTGATTTTATTATATTATTTGTAACACTTCCGATAAAATTAAGTATACATGACACTACAAAGGATGTGAATTACTTTTCACTTTGCTAAACAGCTTACAACCAACAGAGTGAAAAATGTGTCCAGACCGGGGATCGAACATTAGATACCTTGGTATAGCGCACCAAGTGCTTTACCGTTTAATCCATCTGGACGAAATCATAGTTTCAGTCCTGCTGAAAAGTTAATTGAAAAGTTAAGTATATATTTTAGAAATATTTTTACAACTAAGAAAAGAAGAGACATCCTTTAAGAAAAGTGCACAGAAAAAAAATAAGTCAAAAATATTAATTTCCTGAGAAAATAGTTTAAAAGTAAGACTGCATTCCACTGCCATAGGTTTAACATTAGTGAGGGGAATTTGAGGAATGACAAACGAAAACGATTAGTTTGTCATTTGTTTAAAAAAAAAAAAAAAAAAAAAAAAAAAAGCTTGTGATGGTTCGGCTACTCTGATCACGTGAGTAGACGATGTTTTGAATGAGATCGTATTTTTTTGTCCACTAATTGTCCATGTGCGTAAAAGTTGATCAAGGCTCTCTTTCTCTAACTTTCGACGGATGCTGTGTGAATCTCAGAAATTGTGAGTTTCAGCTGTTTATCGATATTCATGCAAATTATTGTAGCTGATCAATCGATATTTGAGATCTATAAGCTTCGAATTTACGTTTGAAAAGTGGAACTTGGATCGGGTCCTCTTTCGCTACGAAGAACTCTAGATCCTGTGATTTAATTGAAGATGCACAAGCATATGAATAGTCGCTTTTTGGCCCGGACGAACGACTGCATCAGACTGTGGCTGTCTATTAAAATTGTGAGTTAGATTGTTTTTAATCTTTGCATTTAATATAGTTGAAAGTTTTATTTTATACGGAGAATAGCTTCGAGTCGAAGTTTACTTATTTATTTTCACTTAAGGAAAAACTAGTAGTCAGGGCCCGACTAGCATGTTTTTGTGCCCAGGGCACTTTCAATTTTTCGTGCTCCCTTAAATTGGTTGATTTAAATATACTAGTTTTTTTTTTACAGATTGCACGCTTATTCAAAAAGTGTCAACTCAAAAACTTACGTTTTCCGGAAAATTAAAAAAAAAAAAAAAAACGTTTCCAGGAATAAAAATAAAACATTTTTTTTCTATTATTTATTGAAATGTACTTTTAACTACAGATTGAGATATATTTGTGTCATTTTATGGTAATAATATCTCAAATGTCACATTTTTTCAGTTGTGTCACTTTTCGAATAAATGTGCAATATGATAAAATTGAATGACTTGATAAATACAGTACACCAATTACTAGAAAATGATGTTAAGAAGTCTACTTATTCATGATGTTATTGATACTAAATAAGAAAACCAAACTGATACTGAGTGCAAACAAAAGTCCTAAAAGAAATAAAAACGTTGGCACAATTATGATTTTTGTAAATGGAAATTTAGATGAAAATATGAAAAATTTCGTGACCCTCAGAAATTTTGTGCCCAGGGCATGGGCCCCGGGTGCCCGTGCGATAGTCAGGGCCTGCTAGTAGTGGCCTGCTCAATCGCTGCCCAATTAAGTGAAATAAACAGTCTTCTTAAACTGTACCTCTGTGCTTTTCTTGTACGCCTGGCTTACTCATTACTGATGGCAATGGCCGTCACAGTCTTTGCGAAAATTTATCAAAAGGTGGCACTGCAACATTCGACTAAAAGTTCAGTAGGCTTATTAGTTTCAATACGTAATATGTTTTCACATAACCGTTTAACATTTTTACAATAAATGCTCAACATCGTGAAAGAATTGCTTTCATTTCCCAATTAAGGAACAGTCATAGATGAAATGTAGATAAAACACTTATTAAAATTACTAAAAAGCTGCGCAAAATTTATTTAAAAACCATATGTAAAATATGTTAAACATATACAATTTTAAACCCGAGATTTTTCGATCACAAATGCGGTCATTTTCAAGGGGAATACCTTAACTGTAATGTCGCTTTTGCTGTGCTGTTTATATCTTTTTGTTTTATACCGCTAACCAGGCCCCTACCTGCCCGGCATGAGTGCCTAGCTTGACGGGTTAGTACTTGGGAGCGGGGAGGAAATCGCCTGATCACTGCGTGGCTGTGATCCACCTGTCTATATAGATTTGTTGACATCGCTGGAGTTGTCTTGCTCTTTTGTGGTTTGCAACAACTATCTTTGTTTGCCGGTTCAAGGTTTCTATTTAACTTTGTTAAACTGACAGATTTAAAAGGTCTCGTAATTTAGAACCTTGATCAGGTGATGAGACCTTCACCTGACTAGGCAGCCCCAGAGGTATAATTCACAGGTAACTTGGAGGGCTTTGCACCCACGACGGATTTTACATGCACCAGGCGCCTTTAGCGTACAAGATTTTCATATTTGTCGTCTCTGTTGACTTGTCACGCTCATGGTGGATTGTCGCTATAGTATTTATGTGCTGTTTAGATCAGTTTTGAACAAGGGTCAGTCTATTAATCTATAGGGGGTGACTATTAAGTCCGTCCGTTCAGATGCTGAAGTCTGATATTTTTAAACTATTAAACCCTATCTCAGGTATGTTGTAAGACAAATCATCATTGCATGCGCTCTTTCCTTTACTAAAAATTTCCAATTATTCTCTGACTTTTAAAGTGTACTAGTTCGTTGTAGGTCTCATAATTTTTGCGTTTCCGAAATCTGTTTTATGTTCTGTTGTTGATGCAATCTTAATAATGCTGAAATGTGTTTTTTCAATCTTTCTTTAAAGTTTCCAACAGTCATGCCTATGTAAGTTAAACCTTTTTGCTTTTCTCCCGTTTAGTACATAAAAGCAAAAAAGGTTTAACTACTCGAATGACTACACGAAACTTTAAAGAAAGATTGAAAGAACACATTTTGAATCACAGAATCAGCAATTACTGGAAATGTAAATTTGCTGAGTTATGTATTTTTTAAATTGCAGATTTAGATATCTCATTTCATCGTATGAAAAATTTAAATTTCTTAATAATATTCTGTTAGTGTTGGAAAGTGTTTCATAATCTATGCCAGATGCATGATTTTTCGTTCTTGTTTGTATTCATCTTCAATGCTTTACTTATGAAAGTTTAATGCTTACTCTTTTTAAACTAACTTTTGAATGGATTTTATTTTATGTTTTAATATGGATTCAGTTATTACATCTGATTATTATTTTAACTGAATTGGAACGGAAAAAAAAAGAAATGCGGTACAAGTGAAAACGTACGTTTAGTGAAAGGATTCGATGCTTTGTGAAAACAATTTTTGCTGTTTCCGCTATTTGTAGATTTTTCTGGAACTCTATTAGGTAAGCAGATAGCTTTTTTAATTTTTATATGCAGTGGCGTAATTGTACATTGCAGCCTCCGCACAGATGTGGGTGTGTGTGGGCGCAATAAACTGAATATTGTTCTATGTGGGTTGTTCAGACGAATGTAAAGATTTCATCCTTAAATATGTATAGGATAGATAAATCTATACTAATATTATAAAGATATAGCGTTTTTTTTTGTTTGTTTGTTTGTAAGGGGTAATCTCAGGAACTACCGAACTGATTTCAAAAGTGATGGTGGCAAATTGATGCTGACAATCCCTGCTCCAACATAAGCTATATTTTATGTCTGTGCCACTACCCGCAAAGGGGGTGTAAGAGCGAAAAACGTTCTAAAATTGCGATTTTTTTATACTGTAGGAGCTAGAAACTTGAAATTTGGCATGGTAGTTACTTAAAAGATGTAAATGCTCTCTAAGAACAAATTAAAAAATAATTCGAAATTTAAAAGGGTGAAATGAGCGAAAAGTATTCTAAAAACATTCTAAATTACAATTTCTATGGAATCTCTTGAAATACAGAGCCCTTTTCAAAAGTGATGATGGCAAATTGATGGCAAAATGACAGTCCCTGCTGCAACATAGGCTATATTTTATGCCTATGCCACTATCCCGGTGCAGGAGCGAATAACGTTCTAAAATTATGATTTTAGTGATACTTAAGGAGCTAGAGGCTTGAAACTTGGCATGGTAGTTACTTACATGATGTAAATGCTCTCTAAGAACAAATTCTAAAAAAATTAGAAATTTAAAAGGTGGAATGAGCGAAAAGTGTTTTAAAAACATTCTAAATTACAATTTGTATGGAATCTTTTGAACTACAGAGCACTTTTCAAAAGTGATGGTGGCAAATTGATGGTGACAGTCCCTGCTGTAACATAGGCTATATTTTATGTCGGTGCCACTATCCCGGTGCAGGAACGAAAAACGTTCTAAAATTGCGATTGTTTTCGGTACTGAAGGAGCTACAAACTTCAATTTTGGTATGTAGTTATTATAAGATGTAAATGCTCTCTAAGAATAAAAAAAAAAAAAAAAAAAAAAAAATTCGCAATTTAAAACGCTGAAATGAGCGAAAAGCGTTCTAAAAACATTCTAAATTATAATTTCTATTGAATCTAATGGCACTACCAAACCGATTTCAAACGTAATGTTGCAAATTGATGGTGACCGTACCTCCTCTAACATAGGCTATATTTCATGTCGTTGTCAATATCCTAGAGGGATGTGGTAGCGAAAAACGTTCTAAAATTGAAATTTTTGCAATACTGAAGGGGCTAGAAATTTGAAATTTGGCATAATAGTTACTTATAAGATGTATATGCTCTGTAAGAACAGTTTCTAAAAAATTCGAAATTTAAAAGGGTGAAATGAGCTAAACGTGTTTTAAAAATATTCTAAATTACAATTTCTATGGAATTTCTGAAACTACCGAACCGATTTTAAACATAATGGTTGCAAATTTTAATTGCAATTTATGGCAAATTCACAGTCTCTGCTCTAACATAGACTATATTTTATGTCATTGCCACTACCCTCAAGGGGTTGAAGGAGCAAAAAACGTTCTAAAATTGCAGTTTTTGTGATACTGAAGGGATTAGAAACTTGAAATTGGACAAGGTAGTTACTTATGAGATATATATGTTCTCTAAAAACAGTTTCTAAAAAATTCGAAATTGAAAAGGGTGGTATGAGGGAAAATGTTATAAAAACATTCTAAATTACGATTTTTATGGAATTGTTAAGGACAGAAACTTGAAATTTGACATGGCTGATACTTTTTAAAACGCAAATGCACACCCAGAACAGTTTTTTTAAATAGACATTTAAAAGTGTGAAGAAGGAAAAAAAAGGTTGTAAATTACGATTTTTTTTATACTGGCAGGATTAGAAACTTCAAATTTGGCATGGCGGGTACATTTAAGATACAAATGCTCGCTAACAATGGTTTGTAAACAAATTCAAAATTTCAAAGGGGGAAATGAGCGGAAAGCGTTTTAAAAGCGTTCTAAATTACGATTTCTATGGAATTGTTAGGGAAAGAAACTTGAAATTTGATATGGCTGTTGCTTTTAAGACATAAATGGTCGCACAGAGCAATTTTTAAAAAATCGAAATTTAAAAGAGTGAAATGCGCGAAAAGCGTTCTAAAAACGTTGTAAATTGAGATAGATTTTTATGGAATTTTTAAGGATAGAAACTTGAAGTTTGTGACATAGTTGTTGCTTTTTAGACGTAACTGGTCGCACAGAAAAGTTAAAAAAAATTAAATTTAAAAGTGTGAAAGCGTGAAAAGCTTGTAAAAGCGGTCTAAATTACGATTATTTGGAGCTGTTAAAAATAGAAACTTGAAATTTTGCATGGCTGTTATTCTAGTAAGTGATGAACCAGAACAGTTTACTAAAAATGCAAAATTTAAAAGGTCAGGAGAAAAAAATAAAAAGTTGTAAAATTGCAATTTATGTGGTATAGAAGCTTCGTATTTGGCATGGTGTTTACTCTCCAAATGTAAATGAAGAGAGCGGTTTCTAAAGAATTCAGAATTTAACAGGCTGAAATGAGCGAAAAACGTTCTAAAAACTTCTACATTATGATTTAATTAGATTTATTCGAATTAGAAACTTGAGATTTATTATAGTGGCAACTTTTAAGATGCAGACGCTCGGTATAAACAGTTTATTAAAAATTCGAAATTAAAAGGTGCAAAATAACGTTATAAATTATGGTTATTTTCTAAATTGTTAGGGATAGAAACTTAAAATTTGACATTCCTGTTATTTTTTAGACGCTAATGCTCGCACAGAACAGTTTTTACAAAATTCGAATTAAAAAAAGAGTGCAGCAGCAAAAAAACTTTCTAAAATTACGATTTTAGGGGTGCTGCTGGTCTACAAAGTTCAAATTTGGTATGGTGGCTATTTTTAAGATTTCAATGCCCGCTAAGAGCGGTTAAAATAAAAATCGAAATTTTAAAGAGTGAAAGGAACTGGAAAAGTTCTACAAACCTTCTAAACTATGATATCTGAAATTGTAAGGGCTAGAAACTTGAAATTTTATATGGCTGTTACGTTAGAGACACAAATTCATCCACCAGTTTTAAAAGTTTAGAATTTTAATGTATGCAGGAACAAAAAAGTTTTAAAATTGCAATTTCTGTGATATAGTTATTACAGAAATTTGCTGAACTAGAAGATTGGAATTTGGCATGATGCTTATTTTTAAGATGTAAATACTCGCTTAGAACTGTTTCTAAAAATTTCTAAATTCAAATGAAAAATGAAATGAAAGGGAAACTTTCAAAATACGTTCTAAATTACCATTCATTTCGAATTAATTTTAGCTCTTTTCATTCATTTAAGTCTTCTTTTCGCCTAATGTAGTATACAAATGTAGTTTACTCAAAATATGGCTTAATTATAGCAATTTGTGAATTTTCTGTGGCAGTAAAATTTCCTCTAATGAAAATAGGCCACACGAATACCACTTGGCATTTTTCAACAATTATGCGAGCAAAGCCGCGGATTTTGCTAGTAAATAATAAGATAAAGGAAAATTCTGTCGCCCGGCAAAAATAATATGTTAACTAGAGATAATGAAGAACGATCACGGAAAAAATCGTGCATTTCGTCGAATGATTACGGAAAAAATTACGACTTTTGTCAAACGGTCTCCGAAAAAATGCAAATTTCTTTAAATGGCCGCGAGAAAAAAATCTCAAATTTTGTTGAACGGTTAATAATAATAATATAATAATAATAATAATAATAATAATAATAATTGTTTAAAAATTATTCAGGGGTGTACATGAAATAGAATGCATACAGACGAATTGTATTGTCTCCATTATTTGAAATATAAAAAATAATACTTAAATCCATTTCAAAAACAGCCTTTTTAAATCTCTTAAAAAAATTAAAATTTTAAAACTAGTCGGTTGTATTAAAGTTTTATTAAACTCCATGCATTAGTTCTTGAGATAGAGCACCCACAAAATTTTTATCAAATACACACAGACACAGACAGACAGACAGACTCACAGAGAAACATTTTCTAAAAACTATCAAATCGTCTTCAGGATCTTTTAAAACGTATAAATCCGTCGAAAACTGGAAGTCGAAATTTTTCATTAATCCAATACTTTCTTCTTGTAAAGATAGAAGAAAGTAAAAAAAGGAATTTTATTTAAAATTAAACCGTAGTATAATATAATTAATTCAATTTACTTACGTAGAAGGACTGAATAAAACCATTTTGTATTTTCGTTAAAAGTAAAATAATTTCTGAATATAATCAAATAATTTCAACTAATGAATCTGACCTTTTCAGTTTTCCAAGAAGAAGCTTTTAAAGGATAATTTCGATTGTCTAAAGTGGATGCACTCAAGGAAAAGTGGATTATATTTCCTTTAATTCCCTTCATTAAATAACGTTGAAAGTTTTGGAATATATATGATAATTTTCCCGATTTTAGAATAACTTGCTTTCTATTTTGAATTAAAGATTAGTTCAGCAATTTTTAGAGAAATCAATAAAACTAATTTCAAAACATTGTATCTTGTCTAATTGTTCTGTTAGTATATTTTGAAAAAAAAAAACAAAAAAAAAACAGAGTGTTTTTATGGAGACCTTTAACTGATATCAACATCTTTAAATCTCAATGATTCCAATACCGCTAATTCTTATTAGTGATGTGCAGAATGAAGGTTGGTCGGTTGATTTATGATGGCCGATTATCTACTCGAGGGATATAGGCCCTAGGGGAGTGCCTTCCATAGTGGTCTTTCAAAGGGATCCTAACCAGTATTTACGGCAAGTTAAAGGAAAAAACCACGGAAAACTCCGAACGGTTAAGTCGACGAGCGCGACAGGGGTTTGAACCCAGCACTTCCCGTCTATCAGCTTTGAGAGCAGAACCTCTCAGCCACTTGTGGGGCTGGGCAGAATGAAGGATTTTAATATTCAAATGAATCATTCAGTCATTCGCAAAAGCATAGCTGCTAACCTTCGTATTTTTTAAAAAAATCGCTTACTACCATAAATTTCGTAAAAAATAAAAAAAAAAGTTTTTCTTATAATAATTTTTTTTTTTTTACAAAATTTCTGGTAGTAATTTATTAAAAAAATACAATTTACAATACAAAATACAATACAAAAAAAAAAATGCAATTATGCTTTTGCGCATGCCCGAATGATTCATTCGAATGACAAAATCATTCATTAAGCCCATCACTAATTTTGATGTGCAGTGGATTATCATATCACATTTTCAACACTAGTCCTTACTTGCTAACACAAAAATGGCGGCTGTCATAGGTGGATACTTTTCAGCGTTTTTACGATCCTTTGAATTGTAAGATCAGACTGAGAAAAATGACACTTTCAAATCTGAGTAAATCGATGTTTTCATTTTGTTATGAAACTTTTTGTTTCAGATATAACGACCAAGTGCTTTCAATTCTGAAATATCAGAAATACCCAGAATATTGAAACATGGACATACTTAAAACTGAGCACAGAGAGCACACAGAGTTCATACTCATTTTTGAAACATGGGCATACTCAAAAATGATTAGGATCCTTTCAAACTCATTTTTGAAACATGGAAGTACTCAAAAATGTGCACATAGAAGTCAGTTCAGTTCATACTCATTTTTGAAACATGGACATATTCAAATAGGAGCACATGATGTCTTGAGTGTGTACATGTTTTCAGAAATGAGTATATACATGCTTCAAACTTGAGTCATTTTGATTGGGAGCCATTTTGACTATGCGACAAACTCATAGATTTGAGTATTTTTTGCTCAGTTTTGAAAATGTCGTTTTCAAAGTGCAGCAATTGCTAAAAGTATCATCTGCCTTATTTATCTGTGATTAAATAATGCGAACTTTAGTTTTAGACAATAGTGGTATTTATATTCAGGGGACTGTACAAGCGCTGAAAAATATCCACTTACGACAGCTGCCATTTTTGTGTCACAGTATAGGCCTAGTATTCAAAGGGCTATGATCATATATTAAATTTTTGACGTGTTCCTGTTAAAATAGAAGAAAAGATGTATACGATATGTAGAAGATTTAAAAACATAAAATAGTACTGTATATCTTAACAACATATTGGGATGTCGAAGCGACTGGCCAATTTTTAGAAAAGTTAGAGCATTATACAATGTAAAACAACAACAACAAGAAGAAAATATAGTAGTAGATAAAACTACCATTCTTGGATCTTAATGAAATTTATAACGGGATCACCACTAAAACGTGTCTTTTCCAACAAAAAATAATTATCAAAGTCAGTCCATACTTTTAAAAGGTGTGCAAACATACATTAAAAAAAGAAAAGAAAAGAAAAAGAAAAAAGGAAAACATACAGACGGATTGTTTAACCTCTTTTTTTGGAAGTTTGTTAATATCAATAGTAAAATGCATTTTAAAACAAATTGTAACAAACTCTTAAAAAATGATAACTTTTTCTAAAAGAAAAAAAAAACAAGTTTTATCTAAAATTAAAATGTAGGACCATGTAATTCAGTTTACTTACAAAAGAGGACTGAAGAAAACCATTTCGCACATGCGTCAAAAGTAAAACAATAAATTTCTGCATGTAATCAAATGATTTCAACTAATGGATCTGAACTTGGACGCTTTCATTTTCATAAGACGAAGCTTTTAAAATGTATTTTCGATAGTTTAAAGTGGAAACACCCAAAGAAAAGTGGATTATATTTTCTTTAATCCTTTTCACTAAATAAAGTTAAAAGCTTTGAAATATTAAGAAAAAAAATGGAGTAACTTGCTTTGCATTTTGAATTAAAGATTAGTTAGTTAGAACAAGTAATTTTTAAGGGAGACGTATTCGTCGAAAGTAAAACAATAAATTTCTGCATGTAATCAAATGATTTCAGCTAATGGATCTGAACTTGCGCCCTTTTCTTGTTTATACGACGCAAGTTTTAAAAGGTATTTTTGATATTTTAAAGTGAAAACACTCAAATAAAATTGTATTATAATTTCTTTAATCCTTTTCACTAAATAAAATTAAAAGTTAAAAAAAAAAAAAAGAAAATGGACAAGAAAACAGACTTATTATTCTTGAATGTTAATAAAATTTATAGAGGGATCACCAGCAGAATGTGATCCTTTCCAACAATAAAAGAATGATCAAAATCGGTGCATCCTTTGAAAAGTTATTCGCGGACATACAAAAACAAACCATACAGACGAATTGTTTATCCTCCTTCTTTTGGAAGTCGGTTAAATATCAATAATAAAATGCATATAAAAAAAAAAAAAAAAAAAAAAAAACTTTCTTAAACTCTTAAAAAAAAGAACATTTTAATTAAAAAAAATATTTTTATCTAAAATTAAACCGTATGTTCATATAATTAAATTTACTTACGAAAGAGGACTGAATAAATCCATTTTGAGTAATCGTTAAAAGTAAAATAATAAATTTCTGCATGTAATCAAATAATTTCAACTAATGGATCTGAACTTGCACCCTTTTCATGTTCATACGACACGAGTTTTAAAAGGTATTTTCTATAATTTAAAGAGGAAACATTCAAGGAAAATTTGATTATATTTCCTTTAATCCTTATCACTAAAAAAAATTGAAAATCGTGAAATATTTTAGAAAATTTCACAAATGTTAGAGTAACTTGCTTTGCATTTTGAGTTAAAGATTAATTTGACAAGTAATTTTCAAAGAAAAATATAAACAAGAACGAAAAATCATGCATCCGACATATACATTATGAAACACTTTCCAAAACTAACAGAATATTGTTAAGAAGTTTAATGTTTTCATACAATGAAATAAAATATCTAAATAAGCAATTTAAACAATACATAACTCAGCAAATTTACATTTTCAGTAATCGCTGCTCATATTCGAAGTCTTTCCTGCAGCCCTGTATAGGATCTACAGAATTTGAAAACAACACGTAGTACATTAAAAATTACATAAAATTCCATATCACACAGGAAAGCACTTCTAGCAATTACCTTATATAATACTAGGGGGCCTACCCCATGCGAGCTACGCTCGCCAACCCCCGCTCAGACTTCGAGGCCTCTAAAAACATGACAGCGTGCTTTATTTAAAAAATATTGGTAAATCTGTAATTGGGTTGCCATGCTTTTAACGTTTTAATGGGGCATTTTTTTGATTATCATCGCCTCATACACAGCTGTTGCGACAACTGACGACTGTTTTCAGGACTGATAAGTAAAATCAATTACAACTTGAAAACCAGCTTGTATAAAATGGTTAGGTTTAAATTGCGGCTACCTCTCTGACTTTTAAAACAACGATCTGTATTCTATTCTTCCTTTGCGTTTAAGGATGAGAAAAATTCCATTTGCTTGTGAATAACATTAAGAACCACGGTATTGAAAAGTACCATATTATAGACATTTTCAGTAACAGGTTTTAATTTTCTCTCTATTTTTGTGCACCATCATGCATATTTTCATGTTATTTTAAATATGTAAATTATTTATTTTAATTAATATGTATATACAATTTTTCTAATAATTATTTATCATACAAAATTAATTAAATATTTTGTACATGCATGCCTGCATTTATTCGGCATCAATTGATGAGATATTTAAACAAATTTGCTATCCGCGATAATTTTACACCATGTTATGTCACTTGAATATTGTCCATAAGAAATTCGGGTACTTTTCCAGTATAGGATCCTTTGCTTTTAGGTTTGGCGTAATTCGAGCTTCAAAAAGGGATAGATTCGTTAATATACATAGATTTGTTGCCAAAAGTTATAAAAACAAATCCAATGAACTTTTGGTGCTTTTCTATTATAGTGGTATTGACGCTTTTTTAAAAAGCTTGGCGGAAAAAACCAAGCAGGATAGAAAACCAAGCAGGATATTTTATTCTTCTTCCGTTCAGTTGGGCAATTATTATTTTATATATTCGTTTCAAATATCCGAATTAGTGATTTTATAAATTCGTTTAATTAAATTTTACAAAAAAATAACAAAATGATATCAATAAATAATAATTACTATTAATTCCTTTTGCGTTTACATAAATGACGTCATTTGGACGAATTTATTTCAAAATATTTTCAGTTTATAAATTAAATTAAATGCTGACAGACGATTGAATCCTGACGATAGAAATGTGATTTTTTTTTCAAATTTTCCTGAAAAACATAATTTAATCACAATCTTGTCTTCATTATCGATTGAAATAAAAGATAAATTCAATTTCAATTTGAAAATGACGAATAAAAAGAAACTAATAATCCCTATCGGGATCCTTTTCATTGTTTTTTCCTTTTTTGTCACAAAAAAACTGAGTAATTAGTTGCCATCATTACAGAAATGTCATTAAAATTAAAAAAAAATTAATATCTCGAAAACTAATTCCAATTTCAAAATTCTGTTACCAGTTTTGACATCCGCGGATTTTTATGGACAATTGGTATTAATTTCATCATCAAGCGTTTAATATTTCATTAAAAATAGCCCTGAAACATAATAAGTCGTTTAATCAGTCGTTTCATAAAATCGTTTCATAAATTCGTTTCATAAAATCGTTTCACAAATTCGTTTCATTAGGATTTTATATATATAGGGTAGATATGATTATAAAACTTTTTTTTAAATGACTGAATAGTAACTGTTTATGCTTTTATTTGAAACAAAAGCATACACATGCACATTTATGGATAAGTAAAAGTGTCCCTGTAGCTAGGTATAAGAGTTTGTGAATAATTAATGAAAAATACATTTCTATATATGCACATATTAATGGCTGATTTTTTAAAAAATTATTTAAGAGAGTTTCGTTTTCAGCCGAAACTCGAGAAAGGACTGAGATTCGGTTTCAGTCAAAACAAGAACGAAAAATCATGCATCCGGCATAGATCATGAAACACTTTCCGACACTAACAGAATATTATTAAGAAATTTAATTTTTTCATACAGTGAAAGGATATATCTAACTAAGCAATTTAAAAAATATATAACTCAGTAAAATCCATTTTCAGCCATTGCTGCCCATACACGAAGACTTTCGTGCAGCCCTGTATAGGGTCTACAGAATTTGTGAACAACACGTAATACACTAAAAAATTACACAAAATTGTATATGACAGCGGAAAGAGCACTTCTCTCAATTACAGATCATAATCAGTCCTTTAACCGAATTATCTTGTGCGTCTCTGTACATGAACGATAAATCCTACGCACTAACATAATCTATAGAAAATAAATTGTAGTACTTTATGAAAATAAACCGCAAACGATGTTTCTCCATAGACCGTAACGTAGTGGAATTCTTCGGAGTGTCCCTGCAAAAAAAACTAGGTGCTACACACTTCATTTTTAATACCGAACATGCTATAGTAAACCTCAATAACATATATCTATTGCATGACAATCCGAGTATATTTACGCGAGTTAGAGTACGGACAGACGGCACAGACGGCAGACAGACAAACCGAATTCATAACACTTTTCAACTTTGTTGGAAAGTGTTAAAAATAAATAATAGTCTAAATTAATTAAAGGCTTCCAAATTCACGATCAAACTTTAGTGAATTTTCACCAATTAAACCTTTCTGGTCCCATTAAAGCATCTATAAGTTTCTAAGATTTTTATAAATAGTTTATAACAATAGTTTGGAAATTTTAATTTATGACACAGCACTCTCAGTTCAAAAATCCCATATCTAAAGTTTTAAAACTGGACCTTTTAAACACCAATTTCTCCGGAATGTTACAATATAGAATGCAATAAAAAAACAACAAAAGATAAAAAAACAAGAAAACGGACAGACCGTTTTTGGGCCCTAATGAAATTTATAAAAAAAAACGTGTCCTTTCCAAAGAAAAAAAATCAAAATCGGAAGATCCGTTCAAAATTTATGCTAAAACACCCCCCCCCCCCTCATTCAAGCGAATTGTATAGCCTTTGTTTCCAAATAAAGTAAAAATTTACGTTAACTACTATTTTAAAAATATGAACTTTTACGTTAAAAAAAGAGCTTTATCTAAAATTAAACCCTGCATATACTACGGCAATAGAATCCATGAAAGATTTTGGCTTCCCTTTCACAGGCAAGTAATTGTGTTTCTGTAATAATGAATTCACACCACAATTTTCGAAAAAAATATATTTGAAAATATTGAAATGCAATTTTACAGGAAATTGCTTAAAAATATTTATAAATAGGAAATCAGTAGAAAGGTAGGAATCAGTATTTTTTTTTTTTTCACCATAGAAGTAAAGTTTATTGAAAATCTCTGGTATAAATCTTGATTAAAATTAAGTGTGATAAAATATAGCTCACTGACCTTTAAAGGATTAGGACTATCACCACTTTGACGTCCGCAAATTTAAGGCTTTTTTTTTCTTTCAAGGAAACTCAAATTATTTATACCAATTCATTTACTCTAATTTATTATGTAGGGGAACTTCGGGTATTTGAGGCAATATCACAGCTCGATATTGTTTAAAACTCGAAAACCGAATATAGTCACAAACTTCAACTATCTGTGCTTAGTTATTTGTAAACAAAAATCATTTTACGAAATTTCATCCCATGCAAACAAATAATAATGAAAAACGTTTTTAGAGGGTATTATGAAATAGTCGGGAAACATGGATTAGGGGGTTGAAAATGAACAGAATTTGGCAAAAAACCGATGTAATGGTATCAAGAGAGCATGATCAAAATATACTGTCTAGGTAGTCAGCCAATATACTACTCCAGTTCATACTTCAGATTTGCACAAATCACAAACATAAGGATGTGCCTTTGCGTCACCATAATCATAGAGTACACTCTAAAAACGACATTTTCAAAACTGAGCAAAAAATACTCAAATCTGAGTATGTCGCACAGTCAAAATGGCTCCGAATCAAAATGACTCAAGTTTGAAACATGTAGATACTCATTTCTGAAAGCATCCACAGACTCAAGAATAAAACATCATGTGCTCCTATTTGAGTAAGTCCATGTTTCAAAAATGAGTATGAACTGCCTTCTATGTGCTTATTTTTGAGTTTGTTCATGCTTCAAAAATGAGTTTGAACTGATCATTTTTGAGTGTGTCCATGTTTTAAAAATGAGTATGAACGGACTTCTATGTGCTTATTTTTGATCCATTATTTATGTCCATGTTTCAATATTCTGAGTATTTCAGAATTGAAAGCATTGGGTGGTCCTATTTGAAACAAAAAGTTTCATAACAAAATGAAAACGTCGATTTACTCAGATTTGAAAGTTTCATTTTTTTCGGTGTATTATGAGATATTGGTAATCCCATATAACCTGACACTGCCGGTTTGGAAAAAAAAATACTTTATATTTGTGTGGATCGCGAGCTAAAAAACGAGTATACGAATAAACTGTTAATACTTCGGTGTACATTATGCCTAATTTCAATGTAAAAATATTACTACTAATAGTGAATACAAATTATTGAAAAATTATCTCCTGAAACTTTCCAAAGACGAAAAACAAAAAACAATTGTTTATTTACACAACGCGCTTTGACACCGACCGACGAACTGCGCATTCTGCGGGTGGAGATTCTGGAAACATTCTTAAGTAGTTTATGAAATTGCCACTTACTGGCTGCACTTTTCCAAACAGAAACCATGGTCTCCGTTCGAACCGTTCGTCTGTGTGTGTGTCTGTAAACGCTCTATCTCCCAAACAAATTGAGATAGAGACTTGAAATTGGGTATGTACTGAGTATGTAATAATGAAAAGAAGCTTATTGAATTTCAGTAACCTTGATTATCAGGAACTATTTTTTTCGGACTTTCGATATTTCCGTTCTGATAAAATGTATATAAAAAATTCCGAAATTGTTTATTTTAAGGAGTGAATATAAAAGGCAATAAAAAAACATAAATTTTGCATAAAGAATGACGTCGATCGGATAAATAGTTGCCGAGATATTTGTAATCCTATTTTCTTAACTCTTCCATTTTTGGTGACACTGTAATTCATTCAAATTTCAATTCAAAGAAATATTTTAATCGGAAATGAGATGCTTCATCCGACGCAGTAAACTGTTAGTTAATATGATTATCATATTTGGAGTTATTTTCGTATTTTATATTATTCATATCCATGATGGGTAAGTATTACAGTGTATCAACGACTAGTTTTTGTTTAGTTGATGCACTAAAAAAATCGACTAATTGTATAATCTCCTTTGTTGAAAGCAAATTAAAATATATTTCTAAAAAAATCTTATTTAAACACTTTTAAAATATGAAAATTTTGAATAAAATAGAGTTTTATCTAAAATAAAACCGTAGGATTATATAATTCAATTTAGTTATACAAAAGAGGGCTGGAAAAAAAAAAAAAAACAACATTTTGTATTTCCGTTAAAAGTAAAACAGAAATTTCTTTTCTAAGAAACTTTTAAAAGGTATTTTAGTTGGCTTAAAGTGGAAATACTAAAAATAAGTAGATTATATTTCCTTTAATTCTCTTCACTAAATAACGCTGAAAGTTTGGAACTTTTTATATTTTAAACTAAAAATGCGTTTAAAAAAACAAACAACAACAAAAAAAAAACGTTGTAATTAGTTGCAATTAGTGCCCGATCAAACTAGTTTTTAACACTTTCCAACATAGTTGAAAAGTGTGTAGGAATTCGGTTTGTCTGTCCGTGCTATAACTCTCGTAAATATACTCGCATCGTCATGAAAGTTATATATTATTGAATTTTACTATAGAATGTTCGGTATTAAAAATGAATTGTGCAGGGTTTACAGTTCATTTACAGGGACACACAAAAAATCCCATTACATTATATGGTCTGCGGGGCCGAATTTTATTGATATTACGATATTTCAAACATAATGAAATTAATATGCATGACTGAGGTGGACTACGGCATCCTTTAACCGGAGTACACAATGAGTAGCATTTATAGTTCAATTACAGTCAGAGACGTACAAAATAATCCCTTTCCATTATGATCTATGGAGAACAATCGTTTGCGGTGCATTTTGAACATGTTATGTTACTTGAAATATGTTAATGAAATTTAAAAGGATCCGTAAGGTTCAACACAACTTATTTTCTATAGATTATGGAGTGCGTAGGATTTATGGTTCATGTACAGGGACTCTCAAGATAATTCGGTTAAAAGACTGACTATGATCTGTAATTGATAGAAGTGCTCTTTCTGCTGTGATATACAATTTTGTGTAATTTTTTAGTGTATTACGTGTTGTTCACAAATTCTGTAGACCCTATACAGGGCTGCACGAAAGTCTTCGTGTATGGGCAGCAATGGCTGAAAATGGATTTTACTGAGTTATATATTTTTAAAATTGCTTAGTTAGATATATCCTTTCACTGTATGAAAAAATTAAATTTCTTAATAATATTCTGTTAGTGTCGGAAAGTGTTTCATGATCTATGCCGGATGCATGATTTTTCGTTCTTGTTTTGACTGAAACCGAATCTCAGTCCTTTCTCGAGTTTCGGCTGAAAACGAAACTCTCTTAAATAAATTTTTAAAAAATCAGCCATTAATATGTGCATATATAGAAATGTATTTTTCATTAATTATTCACAAACTCTTATACCTAGCTACAGGGACACTTTTACTTATCCATAAATGTGCATGCGTTTGCGTGTGCTTTTAAAAAAAATAAAAGCATAAACAGTTATTATTCTGTTATTTAAAAAAAAGTTTTATAATCAAAACTCTAAATTATTTATTCATTCAGAAAAAAAATGCACAAAAAGTTTCAAAAAGTTTCACTTGATTCCAAATAAATATTAAAAATATAACGCTTTAAAAGAAAAATAGTAACATCCATGCTTTAGAAAGAAAAAACACTAGAAGCTATCTACAGCTATTGTTACTCGAGTAGAAATTAATATATACAGGGTGATTATAAAGTGCCGATATATGATTAGCGAGCGCACGTCAAGAATTTTACTAAAGTCGCTTAAAACAACTTTCAACAAACGCGAGAACTAAAATTTGAACTTGGAAATTGTCGGGATGGAACAGATTAGTATTGCCAGGTCCACACTGACAAAAATGACACTTTCAAACCTGAGTAAATCAATGTTTTCATTTTGTTATGAAACTTTTTGTTTCAAATAGGACGACCCAGTGCTTTCAATTCTGAAATACCAGAAATACTCAGACTATTGAAACATGGACATACACAAAACTGAGCACATAGAGGTCAGTTCATACTCATTTCTGAAACATGGATATACTCAAAAATAATTAAAATCAGTTCAAACTCATTTTTGAAATATGGACATACTCAAAAATGAGCGCATAGAAGTCAGTTCAAACTCATTTTTGAAACATGGATATACTCAAAAATAATTAGAATCAGCTCAAACTCATTTTTGAAACATGGACATACTCAAAAATGAGCACATAGAAGTCAGTTCAAACTCATTTTTGAAACATGGATATACTCAAAAATAATTAAAATCAGTTCAAACTCATTTTTGAAACATGGACATACTCAAAAATGAGCACATAGAAGTCAGTTCAAACTCATTTTTGAAACATGGATATACTCAAAAATAATTAGAATCAGCTCAAACTCATTTTTGAAACATGGACCTACTCAAAAATGAGCACATAGAAGTCAGTTCAAACTCATTTTTGAAACATGGACATACTCAAAAATGAGCACGTAGAAGTCAGTTCATACTCATTTTTGAAACATGGACATACTCAAGTATGAGCACATGATGTTTTATTCTTGAGTGTGTGCATGTTTTCAGAAATGAGTCTATACATGTTTCAAACTTGAGTCATTTTGATTCGGAGCCATTTTGACTATTCGACATACTCAGATTTGAGTATTTTTTGCTCAGTTTTGAAAATGCCGTTTTTGAGTGCGCTACCACAAAATGCGGGATGGGGAGACAGGAAAAAAAAGCGGGACAGTGGGTTCCAAAACGGGAAATAAAAATTCAGTAAATCGTATGCAAACGTAACATGTCTATAACGCAATCGTGTCTTAAACATACAAATTTCATGGTCCCTACGGAATTAATACCATCCATATACTTAAAGCTAACCTGCTTTTTAGTTTTTCGTGCAAAAATGCCTTTTATAGGCATGCGCGAGCATTCAGCTAATCAGCTAGAGGCTTTTACTATCTTCAGACACGATATTTCAGCCAATGAGGTGAAGGCTTTTTCCTCTCTCTAGAAGCGTGTGTGGATTACTACAACTCCATTTGGTTGTTCAGTTGTTGAAACTTTATGGATTTCTTTTATAAGGTATTTTTTCATTTTACCGTATTTATTTTCTTTTTAAGTCGTATGTATTTTATTACTTTGAATTTTTTATAACTAACCCCTTTTTTTTTGAGAGAGAGAGAGATTTCGTGGCACGAAATTCCGGGAATCGTTTCCGATGTAAACAAGTGTAAAATTTCAGTTTTTTAAACTTTTAATATGTAATTCTGTGTGATATGATTAAATTCAGGTTTTCTCAGCGACGATCACAGTATTTTTACCAAAAAATTTTTGTATTAATCAAGCTTTTTTGGTTATTAAGCATAGCTAAACACGAAAGAAAACTTTGTTATTTTAAGATTTTGATGTGAATTATTTGCGTACATTTATAAGGCGAGTTTCACTGAATAATTCAAGAAAAAAAAATCTCATCATTATACATATTTAGTTATGCATTATTAATTATTTACTTGGCCTTTACTTTTAATATTTCAAACTTACAGCTGAATGTAACTATTAAAACATTTGAAATACTGTATTCGTAAAATGAAATTTCAGCTTAAACACTCGACAATTACTTTTAGTTATGCATTATTAATTATTTACTTGGCCTTTACTTTTAATATTTCAAACTTACAGTTGAATGTAACTATTAAAACATTTGAAATACTGTATTCGTAAAATGAAATTTCAGCTTAAACACTCGACAATTACTTTTACTTATGCATTATTAATTATTTACTTGGCCTTTACTCTTAATATTTCAAACTTACAGCTGAATGTAACTATTAAAACATTTGAAATACTGTATTCGTAAAATGAAATTAGTTTAAACACTCGACAATTACTTTTAGTTATGCATTATTAATTATTTACTTGGCCTTTACTTTTAATATTTCAAACTTACAGTTGAATGTAACTATTAAAACATTTGAAATACTGTATTCGTAAAATGAAATTTCAGCTTAAACACTCGACAATTACTTTTAGTTATGCATTATTAATTATTTACTTGGCCTTTACTTTTAATATTTCAAACTTACAGCTAAATGTAATTATTAAAACATTTGAAATACTGTATTCGTAAAATGAAATTTCAGCTTAAACACTCGACAATTACTTTTAGGTTAAATTCAGGTTTTCTCAGTGACGATCACAGTATTTTTACCAAATAATTAAAAGTACTACATGCATGCATCTATCTATCTATATTAGAAATTGTGCAGGTTTCTGGTCACTGTTTTGTTTACATATTTTAAACAAAAATTTCAATTTAATAATGCACTGAAAATTATAATGAATGCTTACAATTAAACACAACAACACAAAACAAAAAATTTCACAAAAACACATTATTTCCCCGATATTTTCCAACAACTAATCAATAAATTTCATGATATTTTATTGCGATTTTAAACCATGAACTTTAGTACTTTTCTGTTATATGGACACTATGCCAAAATGTATGTATGTATGTAAATGTATGTATGTATGTTTGGCGACAATGGTGTCCGTATAACGGAAAAGTGCCTGAATTATTATTATTTTATATATATATAAAATATAAACATAATTGGCGACACAGCAAGTTTTCTGGATGTGAAAGGCGGAGATGAATTTCATTCATTCAATGACCGTTTTAAAAGTTTCAAGTTTGGATTGAGTGCACCTGAACATAAAAACCGATACCTATTTCTATGTTCATGATTGAATTATTTGGATATCTTTTCGTATAGCACAGAAAATCATTTCTCCCGCTTTCGTAATACAGATAAATTCTGGTGTATTTTTTTTTCTTCTTTTTATATCATAAGTACTTTTCTACTTTAAATTTTTTAATTGTCGAGTTTCTAAGCTGAAATTTCATTTTTCGAATGCAGTATTTCAAATGTTTTAATAATTACATTCAGCTGTAAGTTTGAAATATTTAAAATATTAAAAGTAAAGGTCAAGTAAATAATTAATAATACATAACTAAAACTAAATATGTATAATGATCAGAATGACATATTACAATGTGTACAGAATGACATGAAAATTTTAAAAAACTGAAATTTTACACTTGCAACTTAATTGTAAATTTCATTGTTTACATTGGAAACGATTTGTGGATTTTAAGAATTTGCTGAACTTCGTGTCACCAAATTACTAAATCTCTCACTCTCCAAAAAAAAAAAAAAGGGTTAGTTTAAAAAAATTCAAAGTAGCAAAATACATACAACACAAAAAGAAAATAAATACGGTAAAATGAAAAAATTACTTTAATAATAGAAATCCATAAATTTTCAACAACGACATCAAACGAACGTATCTCATCTTTCGTTTGTGATAAGAAATGCTCCTTTGGCCCCCTCCACTCATTGGCTGAATTGTAAAGGGCAAAATTGGGGGACAAAATGACTACAGCATTTCTGAGAAAAGAAAAAATCAGAAAATTCACAGAAAATAATTATTTTTGTTGCAAGTTGGGTTAACTGTCTTTATGGTTCGAGTCGATTTCAGACTGAGTGTAGATTCCTGCAAGTTGGATTTGAGTTAACCCGATTTTTCAAAAGTTAGTTCAAGTTCAGTGTATTATTTCAGATTAAAACTATACCTATCAGGGCTTGAATTTCAGGGCGGGATTCTCGCGGAAAATTTTGAAATCCCGCCCAAAAAAGATCATGAGCGGGAGCCTCCCGCCCAAAAAATTTCAGCATTTTTGGAGAAATTTGCATTATTTAATTTACCTGCAACCGAACGATAAATTTCGTGATTTTTTTTCCCCGCAACCGATTGACGGACTTTGTGTTTTTTCCGCAACTGGTCGACGAACTTTGTGTTTTTTCCGTGACAGATCAACGAACTTTGAGTTTTTTCTGCGACAGATGGACGAACATTGCGTTTTTTAAGCGACTGATCGACGAACCTTGCATTTTTTGGGGACATATCGACGAACTTTGCGTTTATTCCGCAATCGATCGACGAAATTTTTCTTTCTTCCCTGACTGATCGACGAACTTTGCATTTATTCCGCAATCGATCGACGAAATTTGCTTTTTTCCGCAACTGATCGACGAACTTTGTGTTTTTTCCGCGACAGATCAACGAACGTTGCATTTTTTTCTGCGACTGATCAACGAACTTTGAGTTTTTTCTGCGACAGATAGGCGAACATTGCGTTTTTTAAGCGACTGATCAACGAACCTTGCGTTTTTTGGGGACAGATCGACGAACTTTGTGTTTATTCTGCAATCGATCGACGAAATTTGCTTTTTTCCCACGACTGATCAACGAACTTTGCGTTTTTTGGTGACAGATCGACGAACTTAGCGTTTTTTCCGCGACAGATTGATGAACTTTGCGTCTTTTCCACGATCGATCGGTGAATCTCAATCAAGTAAAATCTAAAGTCAGAAATTTATTTAACAACCTAATTGTTAAGGGTCCCTAACACATTTAATGGAACTTGAAAAATACACTGCATATATAAAACTTAACTTTCTTCCCTTTTTTATAATAAAAATAAACATTTTACATAATCATTCTCAGTTGACTTAATTTTTTCAATGGTATTTTGTCATGTCTGCATTAATGTAATTCTTTAAATAGCACGTAAAAGAATAGTGGGGTTTAAAGATTTTTTTTCTCCCTCCCAAACATTACAACTCCCCTCCATTTAAAAATGTTGGTAGGGAGACTCCCGTCTTTGGAAAAATTGAATTTCAAGCCCTGCCTATAATATGTTTGTGTGTATTGAGGTTTGTATAGATGTTTGTGTGTGTGCTGTTTTTAATACAGACAGTTTCATTTTTCACACGAACCTTTCAAAAAATTCACATTCTTTGTGCAATCCTTTAACAAAATTCACATTTTTTTTCGTGATTCTTTAATGAAATTCGCATTTTTTTCTGTATCTTTTTTTTGTCGAGATTCATAATTTTTTCAGCTGTCCTATGACGTAATTCGTGTTTTTTTTTCAGCGATAATTTGACGAAATTTGTGTTTTTTCTGCGATTCTTTTTTTCACGAAATTTGCGTTATTTTCCACGATTCTTTTATGAAATTTGCGTTTTTCTGTGATCCTTAGACGAAATTTTCTTTTTTCGCAATGCTTTGATAATAATCACATTTTCTCTGCTGCCTTTTGATAAGATTCATGAAGTTTCAGCAATCCTTCGATGAAATTCGTGTTTTTTCAGCAATCTTTGAAGAAATTCGCATTTTTCTTGCGATACTTTAAGAAAATGTGCGTTTTCCAGCGATTTTTGATAAAATACATTTTATTCCGTAATTTTTAGACGAAGTTTGGCAAGAAAGCGCTATCTTTGGGTGAAATTTCCAGTTTTGCGATTCTTTGATAAAATTTGCTCATCTTTTGTGTAAATCGCGTTTTTCTATGGCCTTTTAACAAAATTCACGTTTTACATGATACTTTGATGAAATTAGTGTTTTTCCCGTGATCATTTGACGAAATCTAGGATTTTTTTCCCGCGAAGATTGATTATATGTTTTTAGTCTGCAGGTGCCCTAAAAAGTTTGTGACGCCTGTCGCTGCATTGCACGCATTCTGCCACGGTGTATCAAACAGACTAAATTCATCCTAAAGAATTATTGTTTCGTTTCTGGAAATGAACAACCATCAACTCATTGGCTGAATTATAAAGGGTGAAATGTGTAGGCACTGAGTATCATCTATACTATTAATGTCGGTAAACGTCTGTCTGTCTGTGTGTGTGTGTTGTTGTGTCTGGCGTCTGTAAGCACAAAACTCTGCATGCAGACGACGGACATAAGTGCTTTTGGTATAAAAAAATTCGTAAGTGGAGTTTTTAAAATTCACAACATTTTGCGGGAGAAGAGGGGTGCGAACGAATTTAAAAAATGAGTCCGCATCAATAATTATGGCGGCGGGGGGGAGTATGTTTTGCCTACACGGGGCGGAGACTTTTCTTTGTTGACACCACTCATATGATATATCGTTCGAAAGGCCTGTGACTGCATTTTCATGTTATGCATCTGTGTGGTCAATTGGGGCACTTTTCTAAATTTTGCACATACCACTCATGTTATATATCGTTAAAAAGGTCTGTGACCGCTTAATCATATTATGCATCTCCGGTGTCCATCCGCCCACTTTGCCCCCCCAAGGGGGTATTTTTGTAAATTTTGCACAATGCCTTCATGTTACGTATTGTTGGAAAGGTCTTTGACTGCTTATTCATGTTATGCATCTCCGGGGTCCATCCCGCCACTTCCCCCCCCCCTTAAGGGGGGGCAATTTTCTAAATTTTGTTGACACCCCTCATGTCATATATTGTTGGAAAGGTCTGTGACCGCTTAATGATATTATGCATCTCCAATGTCCATCTCCCCACTTTGCCCCCCCTGCCTCCCCCAAAAGGGTACTTTTCTAAATTTTGCAGACAACCCTCATGTCATATATCGTTGGAAAGGTCTGTGACTGCTTAATCATATGCATATCTCCAATGTCCATTTCCCCCACTTTGCCCCCCCCCTCCCCCAAGGGGGTACTTTTCTAAATTTTGCAGACAACCCTCATGTCATATATCGTTGGAAAGGTCTGTGACTGCTTAATCATATGCACATCTCTGATGTCCATCTCCCCGCTTTGCCCCCCCCCTCCCCCAAAGAGGTACTTTTCTAAATTTTGCACACAACCCTCATGTTATATATCGTTGGAAAGGTCTGTGACCACTTAATCATATTATGCATGTTCCGTGTCCATCCCCTACTTTACCCCCCCCCCCCAAGGGGGTACTTTTTAAAATTTTGCACACACCCCTCATGTTACATATCGTTTGAAAGGTCTTTGACTGCTTATTCATGTTATGCATCTCCTTGGTCCATCCCGCTATTTCCCCCTCCCCAAGGGGGCACTTACCATTTACTTGCACAACAGTGCTAAATGTGTCAGATGAAAAAAATTCCGCGAGTACATGTGCCAGTGAAACTTAGCCAATTGCTGTTCTTCAACCTAGCTTTAATTCAAAGTGGGTTTTTTATTTATTTGAATTATTCTGCAAAAGTTTCAAACATTTTAAAGCAGCTATGAATTTTATTTTTATGGTACTATCAAGTTTTTTGCCGTCAAATTTTGACGGGTTCCATCTAGTACAATTATACTCTAGAAACGACATTTTCAAAACTGAGCAAAAAATACTCAAATCTGAGTATGCCGCATAGTCAAAATGGTTCCGAATCAATATGACTCAAGTTTGAAACATGTATATACTCATTTATGAAAACATGCACACACTCAAGAATAAAAAATCATGTGTTCCTATTTGAGTATGTCCATCTTTCAAAAAATGAGTATGATCTGACTACTATGTGCACATTTTTGAGTATGTCCATGTTTTAAAAATGAGTCTGAACTGATTCTAATCATTTTTGTGTATGTCTCTGTTTCAAAAATGAGTTTGAACTGATTCTAATCATTTTTGAGTATGTCCATGTTTCAATATTCTGAGTATTTCAGAATTGAAATCATTGGGTCGTCCTGTCTGAAACAAAGAGTTTCATAACAAAATGAAGACATCGATTTACTCAGATTTGAAAGTGTCATTTTTCTCAGTGAAGGATAGTGCGTCTTAGACAGGTTTTCTTAGCAGGTAGATTTGTATGGTATTCCTTTAGGTGGAATCATAGAAATTTTCCGTTATGGACAGGTTCTGCTTTCCCAAATTTGAATGTATTAAATTCTTCTCAATGCAGGCTACCGAGTAAGTGGTGGTAATAAATGGTATACATTACTAAAAAAAAGTTTAAAAAATTTGTGCTTCGTGAATAATCCTGACTTTTCCCGTTAGTGGCTCAGCGGGACGGGTGTTGGAAATCTGGACGTCCCGCGTAAATTGGGCATCTGGCAACACTAGAAAAGACAGACGAATAGGCTCTTTCAGTCATGACGTTTTGCTTGAAACTGACTCCAAACAAATAGTTGCTTTGCTATGTTGTATTTTCTATTATCTTTGTATATTATAGCTATTGTCTCACGACAAACTGTTTTAATACGTTACTAGCTGACATCCGCCCGGCGTTGCTCGGACCCGTGATAATAATTAAAAACATCAAATTAAAACATCAAGTTATTATTATTTTATACCTTTAACACGATTTTGTATGAAATTATATTTTTAAATACAATTCGCGAAAAAAATATTAATATTTAGTGATAAAAGCGCTCATTTTCTTGTAATTTTTTTTTTACCCAGGGTCGTTTCATTTTTTTAAAATAAAAAGTTCTTTTTGTCCGAACTCTTTGAAATCTTTATTGGTGATAAATAAAACGGCTTTGCAGCCCGTGTAAAAATTTCGTGAACAAATATTGTTATCTAGTTGTAAACGAAATGTTTTCTTCTCGCTTTTTTAATTGTTTTTTTTTTCGCGTCGGCTCCTTTAACATAGCAATAAAAAAAATAGTTCTTATCTTCCGAACTCTCCTACATTTCAATTGGTTATAAATATAACTGTATCCAAGCTTCCTTTAAAATTTTGCGGAAAAATATGTATGTTTAGTAGTGAAAACATGAGTTCTTAAAAAAAAGCTTTAGCTTTCAACCTCGAAGCAAAAATAAATTAGAAGGTCTATGCTTTCAATGCAATGGTACGGCTTCATCCGTTTTCAATCAACCCCTTTCAATCCCCCTATGCTAAACAGGTGAAGGTTGGGTTAATCAATCAGGTTTCCCGTTTCTGAGGGTAGAAGCAGTCAAAAAAATTTGACGCATGCGCAAAGAGAGGATTTTCATGTGGATCTCACAGAATGCGCTTTTCGTTTTAAATGTATAGGTATGCAGTGTTAACATTTTCAACGATTTATATTTAATAAGAAATGAAACATAGCAACCGTTTGTTTGTAGTCCGTATCCAACCAAAACGTCATGACTGACGTCACACTGAAAACGTCTATAGTAATTATCTCTAAGCAGTTTCGATAGCGTATGTGAAAGGAATACCAAATTTGTCGTAAAATTTACATCCGCGCACATGCTGAATGGTTAATTTGAGTATTATGACATAATTGTTCTGAAAAGCTTCTTGACTAACATTCTGCGAAAATAACCACTACACACTAGTAACGAAACTACACAATGATTCTTCATAACAGATTGATTAACTGACTCATTTGACAAAGGATTTACGCACACACACGCACACACACGCACACACACACCACACACGCATACATACACTTACACACCACACACACATGATCGAAAAAAATGCTTGAAAAAAAAAAAGGATTATCTTGAAGCCTATATTAATGATTTTTCGACATATAAATAACTGAAGATAGATGTTGTAATTTTGATATTACTTACCCATCATACGTAGTATACAGTAAATCTTGAAATCGTTTTAAAAATCGAAAAATTTTTTTGACGTGTTTATACGTTTCAGACACTAAAGATTCCGAAAAACCTATTTTTTGAAAAAAAAAATTGTCGTCCGTCTGTCTGTGTGTCTGTAAACACTCTATCTTCCGAACAAATTGGGATAGAGACTTGAAATTTGATATGTACTGAGTATGCAATAATGGGAAGAAGCTTACTGAATTTCAGTAACCTCGATTATCCGCAACTACTTTTTTCGGATTCTCGAAATATTCGTTCTGATAAAATGTAGATAAAAATTTTCGAAATTGTTTATTATAAGGAGTGAATATAAAAGACAAAAAAAAAAAAAAAAAAAACACACAAATTTTGTATAAAGAACGAAATCGATCGGATAATGAGTTGCCGAGATATTTTGTAATCCTATTTCCACACTCTTCGATTTTTCATGACCCTGTATTTCATCCAAATTTCAATTCAAAGATATATTTTAATTGGAAATGAGACGCTTCATCCGGCGCAATAAACCGTTAGTTAATAGGATTATCATTTTTGGAGTTATAAGGATGTTTCTTTTACGCAATTCAGTAATAGAGCATTTAAAGTGTATGATGTCATCGAGCCAGCACTTTATTCCAATTGCAATGCATTTTATAAATATAGTGTACACATGTTTTTATTTTCATATTTTATATTATGCATATCCATGATGGGTACGTATTACGGTGGCACCCAACGACTAGTTCTTCATTAAGAATTAATTTTGTATAATCCCCTTTATTGCGATCTATTTATAAAACTCCTCTTTATAATAATATCTATAATTGGTTGATGCTATTATGATATCAAGAACATAATTTTTGTTTTCAGCGAAGTTAAATCGACTAACTGTTGAAACGGATTTCTCCTTACTAATATTACGGGATAATAATCTTTCACATGATGATTTATTGTGACAGATTGATTGATCAATTCTTTTGAGAGAAGATATTTATATGATCGGGAAAGCTAATTCATCGGAAGAGAGCGATTATTTTGCTGAAACCAATATTCATGATATTTTGACATTTAGATAAGGTTGTCGTAGTTTTGATATTTTCCATTGTGATAATATTTTGTGTAATATCTTCTGCTATTTATACTTAATAAGACTTCTGCTCATAATATCTATACTAATAAGATAAAGTTTCGCTCTCTCTCTCTCTCTCTCTCTCTCTCTCTCTCTCTCTGTGTGTGCGTCTGTCTGTCGGCGATGGCTAGGAAAATCTAGCGGTCCTAGAAGTATGAAATTTTGGATTTAGGTAGTCCAAAGCATGGCCTGATGCATCTGAGACTCAGCATTTCAATATTTTGATAATTGCCCCAGATATTAATTATTAATCATTAAGCATCGCGTCAAGGAATTCGTTATAATGCTCTTCGAAAATGGCTATTTTTATCGTAACCACAAAAGAAATTACCGTTTTGAGACAAAGAAATTTTCAGACAAAGAAATATTCTCATTTTTATTTATCCTCGAATATATATATAAAAAAATTGAAGGTATTTTAAACTCTCAGTATATACGTTGTTTATTTTTTCGATTACACAAATGCAAATTTTTCGAAAATCGGACGACAACTTTTCTTTATTTCTGCTAAAAACTGACCAGACTTGAGAATTGGACACAGACAGAAAAGAGAGTTACTGTAAATGGCGGCTGCCAGATTGAAAGTCAACTCACAGTTTTGTGAACGTGGACCTATTCAAATAAATAAAACTATTACGTTTATCGATTTCATATTAGGCGTATAGACACAAAAAGGGAAACTACTTTTTATTAAATATCGCATGTAGTTTACTTGACAGATATTATTATGACAGAGCAGAATAGCCGACTTCGCCCGCAAACGGGCCTCTAATTTACTTCGAACTTTTGTTTAACTGTTTATTTGTTATATTTGTGGGAATGAGAAGGGGGCTGGCGACTTTTAATAAACATCGCATTTATTGTACTTCACCGCCCTCTCACTGGCGCCGGTTTTTTCGTTATTTGACACCCTTTTTAATATATACATATCTACTGCTCTGATTTCGACAGAACTAATTCCATTTAACAAACTTAACATTTTTAGCTTCATTCGTAGCGTTTAATGGCTGTTATGTATAGATAATTATCACTATTTTCGAGTACTAACTTCAGAAATTTTTTTTTTCAGCACCAAGCTTCTCTACGAGTCCCATTCTTTGAGCAAGTACTCCGGTAGTCTTAATTAGTTATTTGACAAAAAAAGTCTCATGTCCCTTCCTCCCTCCCCCTTAAAGGTTTTTTTCTCTAACATGGCCCGTTTCCATAACTCAGCAACTATCTTTCGGATTTCAGCGAAATAGATTCCAAACATTATAATTAACTTAATAATCACCTTAATAACTTAATAATCATAATAAATGTATGAGTTGAAATACCACTTATTTTGAATAATAACTTCAGATATTTTTTTTAATTTCATTTCAAAGTATCTCGGTTTCCGTGGGCCCGATTACGACGGGGTTTGGCTCATTCAACTTGATATCGATAGCCTTATATATTTTATTTCCACATTCCACCGCCAAGGGGCGCATTCTTATCTCGCGTTCTATGGGCCCGAATTGGTTCATTCGACTTGATTTCGACCGCTTAAAGAGATTTTAGTTTCATTTTCCACCTCTAGGAGCACATGCAAAATGTTAATAAATTTTAAGTAGTATTTTAATGGAATATAAAATATTAAAAAATAAATACATGAATTTTTAAATTTTATAAATGAGTAAGAATATGGATCATAATTACACTATTTTATCGATGAATAAATAAGCCTTATCGTTTTAAATGTCCTTTAAAAAATATTTTATACAAAATCGATTAAAGATATAAAATCATACAAACTTGAAGTTTGTTTTAATTTATTATCACGGACCCGGGCAGCGTCGGGCGGGTTAGCTAGTTGGTAATAATTGGAAGATGCCATTGTGATATTCAGAATAAGTTTATTGATTTCAACAAAATAAATTCGAATATTTTGAGCTAATCGTACAGAAAGGCTTCCAGATTAATATTCCGCGATAATAGCTTCTGAACCCACGTAATGATTCTTCATAACAGATTGATTAATCGATTATTTTGATCGGAAATAATTTATATGATCGAAGAAAAATAATGCATCGAAGAACTACAACTATCTTGAAGCCTTTATTAATGATTTTTGGACGGATAATTAACTGGAGATAGACAATGATGGTATTTCAAACTTTCAAACATTTTTAATAATCACGCTTTTTAGGTGCGTTCGTAATTATATAAATACGTAGTACCTATAGTCGTCATCTGGTTCGTCCGTCCGTCCGCATATAACAGTACAAAAGCTACCCAACCGAATGGTTTGAAATTTAATATATATATAATCGTTGCAGAACTTTGTCGTGTCATTTCAAATTTTATGAAAATCGAATCAAAACTGAAAAAGATATTAATAAAAGTTTTCTTCACTCTATTAAGTCATATCATACGTAATTAATTCAATGATATCCCATGATAGGTAATGATTCTAAGTTGCCATCGTGATTTCGTCCTAATTAAGAGGGAGTCCTATTATTTCCGTATTACTGAATTTGAAAACCAAATTTGTTTACTAAAATTGTTTAATTATAGCAATCCTATAATGTACTAAAAGTTTTTTGGATACATGTTTCCGGAGAAATAGATTTAAATGGAAAAATAATTTAAATATGGATTTCACGTTCTGAAAATTTCAAAGCTAGGCTTAAGTTTCCCATTGAAATTTTCAGTAAATGTCAACAAAGATAAAATGTTGCCAACTTAAAATATACTTATTTTATTACGGTAATTAATCATATTATTATACTAGACGAAAAAATTCATTTTTTCAGTGAAATAATAAGAATGTTTTTTTAGATTGTCTAGTATTGGATATTTGCGCATAGTGCAATTTTAATGTAACAGGATTGTAATTAATTGTTTGTAAAAGCGTACTCAAACTTAATTTCATAAAATAAAATTAATATCTATAATATGAAAATCTGTACATAAAATAAATTTTGTATTCATGCATTTTTGCATAAGAGTGCAACAGCTTTGCACCAAGATCTGAATATTTATAAAACTAGTTATGTTACGACCGCACCTCATTTGTCACGTTTGACGTAACAATTTCCAACTTGTTGAATTTAATTTAAAGAAAAGTATAATTCTACATTTACGTTAGTATTACCAATTACAATTCTTGTAAATATGCTTTGTCAAAAGTTCATCTTGTCCTGAAGTTAGATTATACAAAATTCTCTTACAAACCTGCATGTTAGGTGAATCGCGAAGTAGTTTGAAACTTTAAGGTAAGTCGAGCTGCAAAAAAGTGTGGGACCCACTCTGTAATATCAGAGAAAAGTAATGCATCTAAAGAAAGAACGGCTATCTTGAAACCTATATTAATATATAATTTTATGACGTATAACGGAAGACACAAAATGCTAGAGTAGTTTTGATAAATTTCCTTGTGAATTATTATTGTACTATTCTTACTAGTAGTACTTTCTTTTTACAGTGTCCCTCCCAACAAGACGGTTATTCTTTAAAATAATTCAACTAATTACTATAATGAATATAAAGTTTACACAAGAACGAAAAATCATGCGTCAAGCATAGATTATGTAACACTTTCCAACGCTTCCAAAATAATTTTACAAATCATTACCGTTTAATAAGCTGAAAGATAACATCTAAGTAAACAATTTGGAAAACGCATAACATATCTAAAAACATAATTTCAGGAATTTCCAGCATATACAATATTCGGAAAAAATATCCGAATACTTTTATTCAGCCCTGTATAGGATCTATAGATTTGTATATATACTACATAGGATGCTAAAGTTTAGTTAAGTTAGAAAACGTGTAGCACAGTTTAAAATTCTCCTTCTGGGGTTTCTGTCAATAAACGGAAATGTGTTCGCGAACTTTTGTGCTGCCCTGTATAGGATCTACAGAATTTATACACACCATAAGTAGTAGACAAAAAGTGAGTTAAATTTAAAATCGCGTTCAGCAATTTAAAACGCACTTCCAGGAATTATCGTTAAAAGACAGTAGAGAATTATTTTGTGTGTCCCTGTAAATGAACGATGACTGCTATACACACACTATTCTGTAGTAAGCCTCTTGTAATGCACCTTAGTGATATATATAAATTTCAATGCGTTTAAAATAGTGAAACATTATTTAATTAAACCGCAAACGATTTTTCCCCATAGACGTAATGTACCGGAATTCTTTTGACTGTCCCTGTAAAGTAACTATAAGTGCTATGCACACCACATTCTATATTAAGCTTCTTGTAATGCACCTTAGTGATATATATCAATTACAATGTGTTTGAAACTGTGTAAAATCATTACAATAAACCGCAAATGATTTTTCCCCATAGACCGTAATGTAACGGAATTCTTTTGAGTGTCCCTGTAAAAAAACTATATGTACTTCAGTTGAAATAGGGAACATGCTATAGATAACGACAATAACATATAAAAATTGCAGGGCAACCCGAGCATATTTACGGGAGTTAGAGCACGGACAGACGGCCATACCCCCGTCTGTCATACTTTCCTCTGTTCGTCATAAACACTCTTCAACTAGGTTGGAAAGTGTTAAATAGTCACATTTTTACAAGGAGTTTCATAAATTTTATTTACAATTATTTAAAATCGTCCTATATATTATTTCTATTGTCAACATATTTTTTTCTAAGCAAATAAAAAACGCAGAACGATGAATGAGATACCATATGAAAGGATTTGGAAGCGGCTTCTTACATACTACACTCACATTTCGTTAAAACACGTTTTTTGATTAAAAATTGCAAGTACAGTATACTCTCGATTATCCGTGCTCGGATTATCCGGTTTGCGGATTATCTGTGCTCATTCCTGACTCACAAAAAAAATTTAAGAGAAACATTTTCAAGCTTATCATGCCTGTAAAATCGATGTCGATGTGAATTAGAATGTTGTCCGGTTTAGCTGATAGTAATGTGAAGTGCGTAGAGGTCAAATCGAACGCTCTGGAACCTATTTGACGGGTAGGGTTGAAGGGGGTTGAAGGGATCGGAATTTTGTTTGTACAATAGCCTTTCAGCTGTGCTCTCTCACTTTAGCACGTGTTCTTTTAGATTTTGCGTCTTGTTTATCGTCAGTTAGTTGCGTGAATTTTTTTACTGGTAAAAATGATTGGTGTGAAATGAAAACGAAACGTTTTAAATGTTAAACAAAAATTAGAAATCCTTCAAAAACTTTATAATGGAAAATCAGTTAGCAAATTATCAAAGGATTATCAAATTGAATTACAAACAGTACGTGATATAGGGGATATACGGAACAAAGAGGATTTTATTACGGTGACATTACTGCGGTTCGTAAAATATGTGTCGTTATACGATAAGAAATAAACGAACAGCAGAAGCAGCAACGCATTACAGATTTTTTTAAGCAGTAAATGTTAAAAAGGAAAATTACTAGTTTAATGTTATACAGCATGCCAATGTAAGTAATTTTTATATTTTTGTACTGATGTTGATTTTTTCTTTAATGAAAAGAAGTTTTCGGATTATCCGTGTTTTTCTATTATCCGTGCGACCCCTTTCGGTGATTAACCCGGATAATCGGGAGTGCATTGTAATTAAAAATTAAATCGGCATTGTTTTCATAAATGAAATGAAAGGTTTTTCTCAAATGAGTGTTGCCACAAAAATAAAATTCCGGATTATATCACGCTCAACAAAGATTATATATATATAAAAATAATACAAAAATAATAAAGTATTACATTTCCTCACGGGTTTATTTTATTTATTTATGATTATTTTACTATTTTTATTATATTTATATATATAATTATATATATAAATATAATTATTTATATATATAATTGTATGTATAAATATAATTATTTATATGTATAATTATATATATAAATATTATAATATTATAAAATTATTATAAATTTTTATTATATATATACATATAATTATATTTTTATTTATATATGATTATTTTATTACATTTATGATTAAAAAGCAAAATTTAAATTCAAATAGTCAATTTATTTTTTTTATACCACGTTTTTTTGCGAAACAGGTGATGTCATCCTCCTCTAATGCATTTAAAATATGATTTGCAACTTTTAGGGTTTCGTTCATCTCACGAAACCCTATTACTCCCGCTTCGTTGTCCGTCCGTCACAGAGCCGGTTCTCACAAACTATTTAACTTACAGAGTTGAAACTTTGTACGCTTATAGCTGAATACCTGCTATGAAGCTCAAAATCATAAAAATTGAAAAAATAGTTTTATTTTAATATATAGAGATAAAAAACCCCACAGCCTTTATAACAGCCTTTTAATATTAAATTTAAACATTTTTCGTTATAGCTGTTGCCAACAATTAAAAATCCATAATAAAATTCTTTCTATAATAATTAATTTTCTATTGAAAGATTTCCACGTGAAAAATGAAAATGAAATAAAAAGTTTCATCAACTGAAAAAAAAAAAAAAAAGATTAATATGACGTCATTTTGGTAATAAAACGGAAATTTTCAAACATTTCTCAATAATACAAGGAGTGTAAATACAGGAAGCAGCTTAATATGACGTCATTAGAGAATTAAAAAGAAAATTAATCTGACGTCATAACGGATTTTTCAAATGTTTGAAAATAATACAAAGAGAGTATCAGTATGAGTAAAAGAGAATAGTAAATATATTAGTTTGAGGAACGTATATTGAATCATGATAAAAACCCGATTATAGAAATATTGGCATATTTTAACATTTTAAAGGTTTTTATACAACATGTTTAATTTTGAAATTGATTTTTTTTAATATCGCATTTAGTCCATGTGACAGATAATTATTAAGACAGAGTATAATAGCGGGCTTCGAGCGCTATCGGGCCGGTTCAGATATTGCAAAAAACGAGAAAAATAGTCAAGTAAATTTTTATTTATAAAAAACATGACTTTTTTTTTTTTTTTGAAAAGGAAATTTATTTGGATTTATTTCTTAAAGGATAAAGTGTTTTGAAAGGAATATTAAACGAAACTCTTTGTGCGGTCTTCGATCGATCACACTTACCCACTTGTTATTTTCTTGCCTTGCTATCTTCGATCAGTTTTTAGTGTAACTTTGATGGAATAAATTAGATGATATTGATATAGCTTGACTCAAGTTGTTTGTAAATATTTTTAGTTCTTAATTTTTCTTTACAAGTTTAAACCTGCATCTAAAAAATATTAGATATTAATAAAAAATTATTAGACTGCAGTGCGAAATCATCGCACGTATCCACTCATGTATAATTTTTGTGAATAGATGACATTGCGCAGTTTCAAGCTAAAATAATTACCAAACATTCATTTAAATTTGCACAAAAACTATTTTTAAAATTACTTTCTACAAATGTAATGAAGTTTCTTATAGAGGTCACTTATTTCATCTTTATGTACAAATGACGGATTGTTGATCTGCGTTTCATTTTCATAAGACTTCATACAAACAAACAGCATGAAGATTTTGTTATTGAAAGGTTTGTATTGTAGAAAAGTACATTTAAAACATGAGAAATGATTTCTACAAATATATATATATATATATATATATATATATATATATATATATTACTAAGTATTAAATTTCTGAAATAGTTCAACGATTGGACAAAACATTCAAATTAAATATTAACAAATAATCCATGTGCGAAAGTTTTTGTAAAAAAGTGTTATCAATGAGTTTCTAAACAGCTTGATTCTCCACATAACTGATTGTTTGATTACATAAGCAAAATTAAATTAAAATTACGCTGTACTATGTATTCTTTATATTTTAATTACGTTTGATAAGAAAACAATAATTTTATTTACGATGGAATCAAAATTTCAAAATCCGCCGGTAGATGGCGCCAATATTCTGGATCGATCATCTCAAAGCCTCTTTACGAAAGAAAAAGTGTTTACAGAAAAAAATGTTTACAGAAATGTTGATATACATGTTTTACATGAAATAGTTTTTGAAGGTTTTAAACAAAAATAAAATATTTAAAAGCTTTAATATGCTTTTACAAATATTTTAAGAGCAGAATCGGATGTGAAGCTTTCAAAGAGTCGTTCATTTGTGATTCAGTTGAATTTGTGATGCTGAATGGCAACAGTGTTCGTTTGTTTATATCTGGGATTCGGATGTTTAATCTTAATTTTTAATTAAGAACTTAAAACATTATAATAGGATACTTTATACATGTTTTATAGGAAAATATGCTGAACAGACATGATTTCAAGTAGAAGATATTATCATTTAGCTGTCATATGTTAGCATAGGTTTTTCATTAAGCCTAATCGGAATCGTTACAGACACTTTCTTGCTTTCGGACTTTATTATAAGTAGATAAGTAGATAAGTAGATATATATTGAATTTTAAAGTTTGGATAAAATAACCACTATCTTGAAGCATACATTACTGATATTTTGCCGTATAAATAACGGTAGATAGACAATGACGTTGCAGTTTTGACATATTATATTTGTATAATCTCTTTTAAAACGTTTTAGTTGTAAACTTTTTTTAACACTTTGCAACATAGTTGAAAAGTGTTTATGGAATTCAATTTGTCTGTCTGCCGTCTGTCCGTGCTCTAACTCACGCAAATATAGTCGGATTGCCATGGAATTGATATATGTTGATGATGATGCCTATGGCATGTTAAGTATTGAAAATGAAGTATGTAGCGTTTATACTTCATTTACAGGGACACTCAAAAGAATTCCTTTACATTACGGTCTATGGAGAAAAATCGTTTGCGATGTATTTGGATGATGTTATACTATTTCCAGCAATTTTAAATTGATATGTATTTTACACTCAGGTGCACTAAAATAGGCTTATTATAGAATGTGGTATGGATAGAATCCATCGTTCATTTACAAAACAATTCGGATACAGTATGGTTTAAGAAGAATGATTACTGGAAGTGCGTTTTATGTTCTGATACGTGTTACTTACCCATCATACGTATTATAGGGTAAGTCTTGTAATCATTTTGAAAATCGAAAAAAATGTGTGACGGATTTACACGTTTCAGACACTGGAGATTCCGAAAAACATATTTTTAGAAAAGGAATTTTGTTGTCCGTCTGTCTGTCTGTGTGTGTGCCTGTAAACGCTCTATCTCCCGAACAAATTGAGATAGAGACTTAAAATTTGGTATGTACTTAGTATCTAATAATGGGAAGAAGCTTATTGCATTTCATTAACCTCGATTGTCCGGAACAAATTTTTTTTCGGAATTCTTATCGTTCTGATAAAAGGTGTATAAAAATTTTCGAAATTGTTTTTTTAAAGGAGTGAATATAAAAGACAATAAAAAAATGTAAATTGTGCATTCAGAATGAAGTCGATCGGATAATGAGTTGCCGAGATATTTGTAATCCCATTCACCACACTCTTGGATTTTTCATAACCCTGTATTTCATTCAAATTTCAATTTAAAGATATGTTTTAATTAGTAAAAAGACGCTTAATCCGACGCAGTAAACTCTTAGTTAATAGGATTATCATTTTTAGAGTTATAAAGATGTTTCTCTTACGCAATTCAGTAATCGAGCCTTTAAAGTTTAGGACGTCATCAAGTCAGGATTTAATCGAATTGCAATGCATTTTATAAATAGTTTACGCATGTTTTATTTTCATATTTTATACTATGCATATCCATGATGGGTAAGTATTACGGTGGCCCCCTAACGACTAGTTTTTAAATTAAAGTAAGTTTCTAAATTCTATTATTTAATTATTATATATTATTTCCGATAGCTAATGTTTAATAATTAATGGGCAGAATTTTCCGGTACGAATTAATTTTCCCAAACTGCACAAATTTTCCGGACTACCCAATAGATTGTTTCTGTAACTGCTTGAGTTTATGAAGTCTTTTCGAAGATTTGGACAAATAGCGTCATCTGTGGGAAACGTTTGGAACTATATATGTATTTTTATTGTCTAAATAAAACTTTCGATCATGAAGAGCATTTCCGCCCAAATGGCACTCTTGCACTAAAATTACTTTATTGATTATTGAATATTAAACAATGTTAAGGACTTTCCACCTCTCCTGCATGTTATTTTCGAATAGAACATGTACTTTAGAAATATGTATAGTTTATGATTATAATTATCGATTGTTTTCCGGTCTAGACACTATACTGATATTTCCCAGTTGATCTATTGTGAAATGAAAGATCTTTTACAAAACGTGTTAATTTCAATAAACTAATTAATAATATATATATTATGCACAGTCGATTATGTTGAAAATACTCCATTTAATTCTGTTCAATTTATCTACAAACAACCTGATTAATATTAAAATAAATATTTACCAGGATATTTTGCAGATGTATCAGGCAATGTCGATTACTTTTTAATTAGTTTAAGTGATAGCTAATTTATTATTATTAATGGATTGTTTTTATTTATAATATTTAATAAATATGTATCGTTTGTATACAAGGCATTTTGAAATAAATTAATTGTACATTGAATCTTTATTTATAAACCTGTCTTGTAATTTGCAAAAAGGATTTATATAAGGTAAGAAAATGATAATAGAGGAAAACTAGTCGTTGCGGACACCGTAATACTTACCCATCATGGATATGCATAATATAAAATATGAAAATAAAACATGTGTACACTATATTTATAAAATGCATTGCGATTCGAATAAAATCATGGCTCGATGACGTCATAAACTTTAAAGGCTCTATTACTGGATTGCGTAAAAGAAACATCCTTATAACTCCAAAAATGATAATCCTATTAACTAACGGTTTATTTCGCCGGATGAAGCGTCTCATTTCCTATTAAAATAGATCTTTGAATTGAAATTTGGATGAAATACAGGGTCATGAAAAATCGAAGAGTGTGGAAAATAGGATTCCAAATATCTCGGCAACTCATCATCCGATCGACTTCATTCTTTATGCAAAATTTGTGTTTTTTTTATTGTCTTTTATATTCACTCCTTAAAATAAACAATTTCGAACATTTGTATACATCTTTTATCAGAACGAATATTTCGAGAGTCCGAAAAAAATAGTTCTGGATCATCGAGGTTACTGAAATTCAATAAGCTTCTTCCCATTATTACATACTAAGTACATACCAAATTTCAAGTCTCTATCTCAATTTTTTCGGGAGATAGAACGTTTACAGACACACACACAGCAAAAATGTTTTTCGGAAACTCCAGTGTCTGGAACGTGTAAATCCGTCAATTTTTTTTTTCGATTTTCAAAACTTACCCTATACTACGTATTATGGGTAAGTAAAAAACCCCAAATCCTTATGGATAAAAATTTGTATTCAGAATCTGTTTAAATTTCGCACTACAAATAAACACGTAAAAAATCTTTCAAAATTAAAGGACATTATTTGACTTTATAAAACGTGTGCCCTCCTTCTTCCCCATTCAAGTTAGACAATATCGCGTGCAACGCATGGATTATAGAACACTTTCTAGAAATGAAATCAATATTAAGTCACTCCGAAGTAGACTAAATTCAAGGATGCTATTCGATTATGCCCAAAAAGAACTTTGTTTGACGAATATAACGAACAAAACTTAGTAAAGTTAAAGCTTCTCATTGTTAAAATAATGGCCGAGCATAATAACAAAGTTAGTTAGCTACAGACAAAGCATTTTGTCCAGAAAAAAATTGCAATATGGTGCAGAGTTATGCTAAGGCATAACATTTTGTCAGAAGGTACATTTGGTCCCTGGATCGCTTAAGACTGTGCACGACATCCTGTATGCAAAATCTGTTTAACCTTCTACAGTTGACTATTCTAGAAGTCTGTGTAAACATAGGTACCAGCTACCAGACACTTCCAAAAATCCTTTAGGGCCAGGGATCCCACTGGTCCGTTTTTTGAAAATCAGTATTTTTTAGAAGGAAAATTGTGGTAGGTATTTGCAACAAGAAACAAACTTCGAAGTTAGTTTCGACAAAATTTGTAAAAAAAAACTTTTCTTCAAAAAAAAAATAATAAAAATAAAAATAAAAAGTGGTATTCAAAAAACGGACCGAGTGGCAGCCTTGCTTTAAGGACATCGTATGTTATCTTCAGTTGGATAAATAAACTTAAGAATCTAATTACTGGAACTGTCTGGAACTGAACTAAATATATATTAGCACGGGAAAGGGTGAATGATAGCTTTGAATCATCGTATTATTTTTTAAGTAAAATTAAAAACCTACCCGACATGTGAATTATTTAATTATGTTTACTGAGTGTGTCTTTTGTTCACAAATTTCTGATTATTTGCAAATGCTATATGTTTATTCTTTTTAATGATACGTCATAACATATAATTCTGAAAAATCGGTTTGACGGGAATACTAGTATAAAACAAGAACGAAAAATCATGCGTCAAGCATAGATTATGTAACACTTTCCAACGCTTCCAAAATAATTTTACAAATCATACCGTTTAATAAGCTGAAAGATAACATCTAAGTATACAATTTGGAAAGCGCATAACATATTTAAAAACATAATTTCCGGAATTTCTAACATATACATATACAATATTCGGAAAAATATCCGAATACTTTTATTCAGCCCTGTATAGGA
Organism: Maratus michaelseni; assembly: GCA_963931845.1. NCBI lineage: Eukaryota > Metazoa > Arthropoda > Arachnida > Araneae > Salticidae > Maratus > Maratus michaelseni. Next base: position 5,865,094 of record OZ007598.1, read on the forward strand.
TCTATAGATTTGTATATATACTACATAGGATGCTAAATTTTAGTTCAGTTATAGGAAACGCGTAGCACAGTTTAAAATTCTCCTTCTGGAGTTTCTGTCAATAAACGGAAATGTGTTCGCGAACTTTTGTGCTTCCCTGTATAGGATCTACAGAATTTATACACACCACGTAATAGACAAAAAGTGAGTTAAATTTAAAATCGAGTTCAGTAACTTAAAGCGCACTTCCAGGAATTATTGTTAACAGAATTCTTTTGTGTGTCCCTGTAAATGAACGATGACTGCTATACACACAATATTCTGTAGTAAGCCTCTTGTAATGTACCTTAGTGATATATATAAATTTCAATGCGTTTAAAATAGTGAAACATTATTTATATAAACCGCAGACGATTTTTGGAATTATTTTGACTGTCCCTGTAAAGTAACTATAAGTGCTATGCGCACCCTATTCCATATTAAGCTTCTTATAATGCACCTTCGTGATATATATCAATTACAATGTGTTTGAAATTGTGTAACATCATTAAAATAAACCGCGAATGATTTTTCCCCATTGACCATAATGTAACGGAATTCTTTTGAGTGTCCCTGTAAGAAAACTATAAGTGCTGCACACTTCCGTTGAAATAGGGAACATGCTATAGATAACGACAATAACATATAAAAGTTGCAGAGTAATCCGAGCATATTTACGGGAGTTAGAGCACGGACAGACGGCCAGACCGCCAGACAAACTGAAGTCATAAGCACTTTTCAACTAGGTTGGAAAGTGTTAAAAACAGTGTAATATTTCTGTTATAAAAGAAATATTTTCTGGGCATTTTAAAACAGGCCGCACAAAGAAATTCCGATAATTTCACTAGTTATAGATGAAACAGCACCGAAAAAACTGGCGACAAATTACAATTAAATAATAAAACTTTGTAAGAATCACCATAAAAACAAAAGAACACACAGGACGAATTTCGGATTGAAAATTTTAAAAGTCTGTCATCAGCCAATGTAAACCCGTGTCCGTAAGGAAGTACAGTTCTATAGAGATTGCAGTATTTTGGTCTAAATGCTAGAATTTCATGCAAAAACTAAACAAATAAAGGTTTAAAATATTAAACTGAGATAAAAGGAATGCTTATAACAGAGAAATAGCAGGGCCATGTTATTTGGAGTGTTAAAAAGTTTTTTTTCATGAAATTCTAGCATTTAGATCAAAATACTGCACTCTCTATAAAACTGTACTTTGATTCAACCCCACATTTCAGTGCTCCATTTCATTTTCCATACTATCAGGTATTTTTTTCTGTCACCTAAACACAGGAACCTTACTCTGCTTACCACCAATTGCACTCCTGCACCTTTTCCTGCCTTAACAAGTCTTGTTTTTTCTGACTTAGACATCCCTTTGTTAATTTTCTTCAAGTCATACTTAAAATTTTTTCATTGGCTCTCTACACTTAACAATACTGTTATACATTGATTTCTGAGTCACTAATCAACTCTTTATGATGTTTTCTTAATTTTATTATGCTTTACTAGCTCAAAAATTGAAAAGTAACAAAGAACTTTAGAAACTTGATAGTAATCATAAAAAAATTGTGATAAAAGTCCTCCTGTAAGCTACCAAATATGGCATATTTTTTAAAAATTATACCCTAGTTTTGATGGACATATTACCAAAAAAAATGGAATCTGTCTGTCACTCTAAACATTTATATGAATTGGCGACATTGAAGCAAAGAAAAATCATTATCATCAATCTAAACAGCTTTTAATGCCCTTTTCTGATTATTTGGCTATAACTTTTGATAAAGTAATTATAATTGAACAAACTGTATTGCATGATATTTCTGATTAAATTATCTTTCCAGTGGTACATAGCTTTTATAGTATTATTAAGGAATATTTAGTGTTATGAGCCATCAAACCTCAAAAAAGCATTTTTCCCAAAAGGTGTCCACAATTTTGGCCACCACTGTATATTGCTATACTAGCAGAATTACCGGCTTTGCCCGGGTTAACATAAATTAAAATACAATTATACGACAATCACAATGACGACAGTATAATTTGTGTGCATATTCAACTATAAATCGATAAAAAAGACAATTAGGAAAAAAAAAACGTTACTTTAACTCAACCATAGTAAAATTTATCAGCTTTATAAATGAGAATGTGCGTTTTGTTTGCGCATGCAATATAAAAATATACGATTTTCCTGACAATGAAAAAAATTACCAAATGTCGTAACATTTTGCGAAATTCTCTTTCATATAGCATCTATCTATATTATAAAACAAAAACATATCCGTGAATAATGTCAACATCCTATTGACGGTAGCAACGACCTAACCATTAAATTTTGCTTGTGCTGCATATTTGTAACTACTAAATATCGCATAATTTCATTTTATAAACTATCAATTAGAAAAAAAATGCACTTTCAAATGTAGTTTGAAAAGTTTATCTCAATTTACTGATTTTTTTATCGATTTTAAAGTAGTTTTAAAGCATGTATATTTTTAAACCTGTGTCCAATCCAATTACGAAGGATTAACTTATTTTATCTTTATAAAGTAAAGACATTTATTTCTAAACATAGCACATTCAATTTTTGTGCGGTCGAATAAAATAAATTATAATGTACTCTCAATGTTATAAAATGTACTCTCAATGTTATTCGTTTGAAAAGCATATCTCAATTTACTGATGTTTTATGGAGTTTAAAGTAATTTTAAAGTAATTTAATATTCCGGAAAATTGTACGGTAAAAGGATGTTAAACTTATACTTTGGCGACCAATACATTCTGTGGAAATTACGCTACTTTGTGTAATTGCTATAAAATACTAATATTTTGTGAATGAAAACCGGCACATGATTAAAAATATGACGACACTTTCACCGGGGTAGATTTTCCACTGAACCGATACGTGTCTAGTTAAAACAAATTCTTTCACTTCATGAATCATGTACAAATATGCATTTATATTTATAGAGAATGTGCATGTTTGTCAACTTAACGTAGGCAAAACGTTGAGCTAAATTGATTGAAGTTTCGCCAAGTTTCTCGTAATTTTCAAATAGTTAAAATACATTATATTATGTGTAGGAAATAATAAATTATGAATTACTAACTCTGTTACTTTTCGCCTACAGATAATCGAGAAAAACTACTTTACTTGAGTGTGTGACGTCACATGCTCATTTGTATTTAAAACATGAAAGCGATTAAAGAAATCCAATACAACTGAACATAGAAAAATGCTACTCATAGAAAAATTTTAAACAATATTCTTAAATACTAAATTTAACTCCGAAATTATATTTACAATGTAATTTAAACAGAATTTGCTAAAATAGCGTTTTGAAATTATGTGATTTTTGATGCAAAACATTATTTTTCAAATATATAGTGTTCTCTTAAGAATTGGATAATAATTTCGAAGCTGGTGAGATGAAAATGTCACCACGTTGCCGAACATATAAAAAATATATTAATTTTTAAAATTAAAATAAACGTTTTATATTTAAAAAAAATATCCGATAAACCATTTTACTTTTAATCCCATTTGTTTTAACACCCATTTTTGAAGAAAAAATAATGGTAAACACTGTATTGTTTTCTTTAAATTCAATTTTTATTAATAGGACATCCTACACCACCTACATCCCGTCCACCTACATCCAAGGAATTTAAATATGCCTTCTTGGTTGAGGCTCAAGCTGAAAAAAGTTACGATGTAATGATTGCTAAATGTCAATATATGACAGACGATTTTTGATTATGTTGAATAAATTGAATCAGGAAGTTTGAATGTGCAAAATATATGTTTTTATTTCTTAGAAAATTTACTTTAATATTAAAAAGAAGTGGAAACAATTTGCCTTTGTAAAATTAAGAGCAAAGTTATTTATTTTTCTCCAAACTCATTTAAATATAAGTACTATGCCGTTTAAAGCACTTATAGTAATCTTTGTAATATGCGAAACAAATTACAACTGATAAAATTGACGTCACTTTCAGATTTCAAATTATAGCGAGTTAATCTGAAATTGGTTTATAAAAATATTGCTCATACGCAGTTCCTTTGAATGGCAACGGGAAAGAAATTGAATTAGAAATTGAGGGGAAAAAATAGATTTCTCTAATGATAAACTATGGAAAATGTTTGAAAAAAGTGGTAAAGAATGATCTAAGAGATTTTTAAAGTTGACAGTAATTTTACTCGTGTTCTAAAGTATATGTACATAAAGTTTCGTTCCAATCGGACAAAAACTGTAGATTTGTATAAGGAACATACATACATACCAAGAACGGCTTTTATATATATAGATTCTCAAAATGATTTTATTTTCTATAAAAATATAAAACACAAAGTTTTAATTTTTGTTTTACTACCATCACCCAAAAGATTGCTATTTAATTTTTTTAACGCTCTAGTAACTAAATGACTTTAAGAATCACCTGACTTTTAAAACCGTAAAGAAACCATGGCTTATCTTATCACATTGTTGTTTTTTATGTTTCAAAAATAGACAATTTTTCACTCTGTTACTTAAAGTAAATTAACTTATTTTGCTTGCCATAATTACCAGAATGTACCCAGCAGCAAATTTCTGACAGAGGCATTTTAAGAAAAATTATGAGCTTGGGTGGTTACAATTAATTTTATTTTATTCGAAGTACGCTAGAAATAACAAATTTTCCGCCTGTCAGCACTAGACAAAAAATGAAGTTTATAACTTAAGTACATATTTTCTGTAAAAAAAAAAAAATCATGCGTCAAGCATAGATTATGTAACACTTTCCAACTCTTCCAAAATAATTTTTTGCAAATCATTACCGTTTAATAGGGAGAAAGATAATATCTAAGTAAACAATTTGGAAAATGAATAACATATTTAAGGACCCAATTTCAGGAATCATTAACAATATTCGGAAAAATATCCGAATTCTTCTCTGCAGCCCTATATATATTCTATAGATTTGTATATACGAGGGTTGTAAATTAAATAGTGACAACTTAACCTTGAAACTCGCAGAAGGGCGGACATGCGCAAATAGGATATGGGAGCCGTAAGGTGGCGCTGTTGTCGATGTGTAGAGTGCAAAAAACAGTCGATCTGCTTAGAAGGGTAGTTGTTGTGTGGCGTTAAAGTAAGGAATTTCGTTTCCATCGCTCTAAAGCATGTTTTCAAAAGATGATCAGCGGTCGTGGCTTAAAATCGAGGTTGCCCATGGCAAAAATGCAACAGAATGCTATCGAGAATTGGTGGAAGCCTGTGGCACAAATGCTTTACCGTATAGGACAGTAGTTCGATGGGTTCAAGCATTTCGTTCGGGTCGGAATGAGACTGCGGATTTGCAACGCAGTAAGGCGCTCATATCAACAATCAACACCTTGCCACTGGTCTACAACGGCTTCCCGACATTTGGCAAAAGGTTATAAGCTTTGCTGGTGATTACATAGAAGGAATGTAATGCAATTGTACTTGTAAGTTCATTAAAAATTGATTTATACCTATGTTGCCATTACTTAATTTACAGCCCTCGTATGTTACATAGAACGCTAAATTTTAGTTCAGATAGGAAACGTGTAGCACAGTTTAAAATTTCCCTTTTGGAATTTCCCTAAATAAACGTAAATGTGCTCCAGAACTTTTGTGCTGCCCTGTATATGAGTTATAGAATTTATACACACCAAGTAATAGAAAAAAATGAGTTAAATTTAAAAACACGTTAAGCAACTGAAAAAAGCACTTCCAGCATTTATTGTTAACAGACAGTTCCAAATTCTTTTGTGTGTCCCTGTAAATGAACGATAAATGCTATACCCTAAATATTCTATAGTAAGCCTATTGTAATGCACCTTAGTCAGATAAATAAATTTTAACTTGTTTGAAATATTTAAACATTCTTAAAATAAACCGCAAATGATTTTTCCCAGTAGACTGTAATGTAACTGAATTCTTTTGAGTGTCCCTGTAAAAAGACTATAAGTGCTACATACTTCATATTCAATACCGAAGATGCCATAGTAAACCTCAATAACATATATCAAATGCATGACTAAGAGAGTTAGAGCACGGACAGACAGACAGACGACACACAGACAAACAGACGAACCGAAGTCATAAACACTTTTCAACTACGTTGGAAAGTGTTAAAAAGGACTGAAAATATTATTGCCACTGATTCACTTTCGTGGTATAAGAGGATTGTAGAAATTTACCCATTTTACTTTCATAAAAAATGAAGTTTGGTGGTTTTGAAATACAGATTTCGGTGAAAAGTCCTAAAAAAAGACAGATGAGTTTTAATCTAGGAAAATATAATATAATCACGAGAGTTCTTAATCTTTAGAAACCATAGAAACAAATATAGTTTAAAGAAGCATTTATAAAAACAAAGTTTTTTTTATGCCAATGAATTTCGGAAACGTTTCTGGCTAGTTTTTTTATAGTATACTAGCAAGCTACGCCCGCTACGCTGGTCAATTTCTTATAACGAACTTTTAATCCAACAAAATATTGACATTTCATAATTCACTTTTATATTTTAACAGAATAATAAGACTACTATAATTTGTGACTCGTGCTATAGCCAATATAGCCAGGACACGTCGCCCTTATCATTATCTTTTTACGCATGAAGGTTTCGCTATGGTACTCCATTGTGAAATTTGGTAATTTTTCAAATTCAATATTCGAAAAATGGCATAATCATTAGATTTGAAATTTATATCAAGAAAAATACAATTTTTTACCTTTCAAACGCAGTTTGCCTAACAATTTTCTGACAAATACTTTTCGAGCTACTATTTTTTTTTCAGTAACTTCAAATGTTTCATTTTCCGAGATTAATCTGTGGCAACAATTAGCGAAAAACCCAGTCGTCAGAAACACATAGTTTTTTATTAAAGAGGCTGTTGGAGCAGGGATTGTCACCACCAATTTGCCACCATCACTTTTGAAATCGGTTCGGTAGTTCTAGAGATTCCATAGAAATTGTAATTTAGAATGTTTTTAGAATGCTTTTCGCTCATTTCACCCTTTTAAATTTCGAATTTTTTTTTATTTTGTTTTTATAGAGCATTTACATCTTATAAGTAACTACAATGCCAAATTTCATATTTCTAGCTCCTTCAGTATAAAAAAAATCGCAATTTTAGAACGTTTTTCGCTCTTGCACCCACCCCCCCCCCCTGGGGTTAGTGACACCGACATAAAATATAGCCTATGTTGGAGCAGGGATTGTCACCATCAATTTGCCGCCATCACTTTTGAAATCGGTTCGACAGTTCCAGAGATTCCATAGAAATTTTAATTTATAATGTTTTTAGAACGCTTTTCGCTCATTTCACCCTTTTAAACTTCGAATTTTTTTTTAAATTTTATTCTTAGAGAGCATTTACATCTTATAAGTAACTACAATGCCAAATTTCAAATTTCTAGCTCCTTCAGTATAAACAAAATCGCAATTTTAGAACGTTTTTCGCTCCTGCACGCCCCTGGTGATAGTGGCACCCACAAAAAATATATCCTATGTTGCAGCAGGTGTTGTCACCATCAATTTGCCCCGATCACTTTTGAAATCGGTTCGGTAGTTCCAGAGATTCCATAGAAATTGTAATTTAGAATGTTTTTAGAACGCTTTTCGCTCATTTCACCCTTTCAAATTCCGAATTTTTTAAAATTTTGTTCTTAGAGAGCATTTACATCTTATAAGTAACTACAACGCCAAATTTCAAATCTGTTCGGTAGTTCTAGAGATTCCATAGAAATTGTAATTTAGAATGTTTTTAGAGCGCTTTTCGCTCATTTCACCCTTTTAAATTTGGATTTTTTCTATTTTGTTCTTAGAGAGCATTTATATCTTATAAGTAACTACAACGCCAAATTTCAAATCGGTTCGGTAGTTCTAGAGATTCCATAGAAATTGTAATTTAGAATGTTTTTAGAACGCTTTTCGCTCATTTCACCCTTTTAAATTTCGAATTTTTTTTTATTTTGTTCTTAGAGAGCATTTACATCTTATAAGTAACTACAACGCCAAATTTCAAATCGGTTCGGTAGTTCTAGAGATTCCATAGAAATTGTAATTTAGAATGTTTTTAGAACGCTTTTCGCTCATTTCATCCTTTTAAATTTCGATTTTTTTTAAATTTTATTCTTAGAGAGCATTTACATCTTATAAGTAACTACAACGCCAAATAAAATAAGTTGAAACTGGTGTGAAACACTAAAAACTAAAATAACTTCTTAAAACACCATAAATTTATGGTGTTTAAAGAAGTTATTTTAGTTCTTACAACGCCAAATTTCAAATTTCTAGCTGCCTCATTATAGAAAAGATCGCAATTTTAGAATGTTTTTCGCTCCTGCACCCCCCTGGGGTAGTGGCACCGACATAAAATATAGCCTATGTTTGAGCAGGGGTTGTCACCATCAATTTGCCACCATCACTTTTGAAATCGGTTCGGTAGTTCCAGAGATTACCCCCTACAAGCAAACTAGCAAACAAACAATCTTTACTCCTTTATAATATTAGTATAGATTAATGAGTTTCTTAACCCGGAAAATAAAGTTTTTTCGGATACTATCCAGTCTTAAGTAAACATTTTCAGGTTCAACAAGTATGTTTTACAGACAAACACGATAAATTAGCAACATTAACATTAACGAGCAGAGAAGACCAAGCTATGCTTGGTCAAAATTAAAATTGAGTTCAAATATCATAACTCACGACCAAAATGACCCACTAATTGAATTTTCTCGAACATGTGACTTAGCCCAACAGTCTTCTCGTGCCCGAAAACCATAGGATGCAAAATTTATTTCAAATCCTCTGAATCGTTTTTAAGATAAAATAGCTTGACCCATAATGACCCACGACCAAAATAACCCACTAATTGAGTTTTATCGAACATGTGACCTAGCCCAACAGTCTTCTCGTGCCCGAAAACCATAGGATGCAAAATTTAGTGTAAATAGTTTGAGCCGTTTTTAAGATAAAATAGCTTGACCCATAATGACCCTCAACCAAAATGACCCACTAATTGAATTTTCTCGAACATGTGACCTAGCCCAACAGTCTTCTCGTGTCCAAAAACCATAGGATTCAAAATTTAGTGTACATAGTCTGAGCCGTTTTTAAGATAAAATAGCTTGACCCATAATGACCCATGATCAAAATGACCCACTAATTGTACTTTCTCGAACATGTGACCTAGCCCAACAGTCTTCTCGTGCCCAAAAACCATTGGATGCAAAATTTAGTGTAAATAGTCTGAGCCGTTTTATAGATAAATTAGCTTGACCCACAATGACCCAGAAATGACCCACTAATGGAATTTTCTCGGACATATGACCTAGCCCAATGATTTTCTCGTGACCGAAACTCGTAGGATACAAAATTTAATCAAAATCGTTTGAACCGTTTTTTAGATACAATTTGCATATATAGTATATATCTATATACTAGCTGTTACCCGTGACTTCGTTCACGTAACATTAAAAAAAGAATAAATGCATTAATTTAGCAAAACATTTCACTTGATAATTAACAACATATATAATTAACCAAAGCTTTATCACATTTTATAGGAGACCATACGGTATTTCTTTGTTATAGGGTCCTTGACATAACCCAGTCTTAAAAAAGTGAAATTTCATGCCAAATAATATATACAATCGCGAAAATGAAACTGCAACTAATGAAAAACGGAGGACCAAGTAAAATCGTGAAAATCGAGGAATTCTTCTTCGCAAAACGAAAAACAACACTGGCAGAATTCTTCTATACAACAGTGCATTTTAGGTGGTATTTGGTGTACAATTTGTATACGTGTGCATTGCTAAATGGGCATTATTATATTGTTTATTTGCATAGACATATGTTATATATTTCTTACTACATTATCTTGTTTATGTATATATTAAATTAAGTGCTTCACGCTAAGTGGTGTAAATAGTAAAACAAACTGCTTGTGGATTTTATACATTGATAGATATTTCACAAAGATATACCAATCTGATGCGATTCTAAAATGTAAATAAAGGTTGCTAGAAAGTACTTTAAATTCTGCCCAATTTAACCTCGAATTTTTTTCTATCGCGTCAAGAACACTATAAGCAAATAAATACCGACGACACAAATCTGATGATCTAAATTTACATATTTTTGTTAGTATATATAGGATTATTTTGATTTATTTCATGCACTTGAAATTTTTTACGCTTTCTCTAGGATTAGGTGTCGAATAAATGTACTTTCTTGTTATTTTATTTTACCATTTCTATTTATTCTATTTTCCATTCATTCCATTTATGGATATTGATTTAATTTACATATTCGTGTCAAAGAATATTCTTTAAAGTTATTATCAGGATTAGGATAGGATACGATTAGAGTTAGGATTAGGAATAAAAATTGAACGACAATGGCATGACCGATTCAGGTTTAAAGTATGAACCAGGAAGTCTATTTACATCATGAAGCAATAAGAAAATTAGAAAATTATCGGCTAATATTTTTTAATATGTTTTACAGTCATAGTTGGCATCAAAGGTGAGCGGGAAAATGATCATCTAAAATACCATTAAGTGTTTACCACGCAAAAAACAAATCTGGTTACAACAATGTATTTAATTTTGCGCCAAATTTCACTTGATAAAAAAAAAAGCAAATTGACTATGGACCTAATTACAGACCCCTAACCTTCCTATTCTCGGAAATGTTCTACCTATATGTAAAAAAAAATTCTACTATATAGAACGCGCTTTCACGTTTATAATGTTATGAATTGGCACGCTCGGCTTGTTCAAGTTTACACAATTCAGCTGGAAGAAAAGATTCATTACTTTTTGATTTCTTCTTTGCTTTTGCATTACGCGAATTTGTTGGTAAAATCGATTTTCTTTTCGATAACATTGTTGTTTTTTAAGTTAAAAAAATATTGTAATTTTACTTAAACATTGCTTTAAAATGTATGCAATTTTTCTTATCCTACAAGACTTTACAAAAATCTATTACGAAACAACTTTAAAAAAAGCTACATTTAAAAAAGACAACAAAGTTTTTCCTGTTTTAAAACTAAAAGAAATGTAAAATTAAATTCCGGTTCGAAACGACGATTTACAAATGTGTTTCGATTGTGGGAAAATGATAGAGGAAAAATACTGTTACTTCGACAGAATCATATTAAATCTTTAGCTTTTATGAGAAAAGCAACTTTCTTTTAAAAAATATAGTTATTTTTATTAAGATTTTCTGATTTTCGATACGGATAATTTTGCGATGCATATCATTGACATTTGCCATTCAATATATATATATATATATTACTTTTTAAAATTTAAATTAAAAATATGGTATCTTTATGTTAGCCGTGTGCAGACGATAAATCGAAAACCTATCCCATCATTCATATTGAATTCATTAAAAATATAAATCTTTCTCATTTCATTTAAAACACAGAACTTTAATTTACAACACATACATTTAAAATACATATATTACGTACATTTAAAATAATTCCTTTCATGTGAAAAAGAAAAAGGAAAAAAAAGAGAAATTAATCGCAAATAATTTGATAACCCAAGATCATTTTATTTCAACATCAAAACAAATTTGTTTTATTTTTCTATATATGACATCATATTCGCTTGCTTTCCATACTTACTCGTATTTATGCACTTTGTATTATTATCAAATATTTGAAAATGCACGTTTTATTTCTAATATGACATCATTTCATATTCTATTTAATTCTTAAATAATTCATTTCCTTTTCATTTTTCACGTGGAAAATTTTCACTTGAAAACAAATTGTTGATTAAAAATTATTACTCAGGGATTTTATTTTACATTGGAAACGATAAAGTATCAGCAACGGTCAAATAAATTTAACCATTTAAAAAAAAAGCTGCAAAACCGGGCCCTTTGGGACAAACCAACTAACCATTTTAAAATGATATACGAAAAAATGTCCATTTATTCTCCATGAAAATAATGAAATTTTGAATTATTAAGAAAAATATTGAAATAAAATAAACAAAAACCAGCCTATATTCATTTGAGGGTTATAATCAACGTATATGCAAAGATACAGGATCATTAAATGCTCCATTTTGACGCTGGCTTCAGCCTAACATTTGCACACAATCAGATTTATAATATTATTAGGATTAGGATAGGATATATATAACCACACACAAGATTTGCTCGTATTAGAATATATGATATTACAATGAATATTATTTTGTTAATTTTTATTTGTCACACATGTGTAAATGCAATGAAGAAGCCGAAAATGTTTAATTGAGAACGGATAGCATCCGAAAAAGCGATATTCCGATTTGAGAAAACTGATTAATCTAATACATATAAAAATGAAAAATTGTCTATCGGTCTGTATTTCTATACCAATCTACGGTTTAGAAGCGAGAATCGTGAAATTATAGGCATAGGTGTATTAAAACTCGGCCGATGCAAGTAAAGTAATCCGGAATTGAAATAAAGTATAGTTAATTTTTAATTAATAAAAAACCACCAATCTAACAGCCTTGTCCTATCAAATTTAAACATTTTTTTGTTATAGCAGTCGCCAACAATTTAAAATCCACAATAAAATTCTTTCCACAGCAATTGATTTTCTATTCAAAGATTTCCCCGTGAAAAATGAAATTGAAAAAAAAAATCAACAATTAAGAAGAATTTGAATATGACGTCATAACAGAAGTATACAAGTACTCAATAATACAATGAGAGTGAGTATGAGTAAGTACAGAAAGCAGGTTAATATGACGTCATTAGAGAATTAAAAAGAAAATGAATATGATGCCATATTAAAAGTTTAACGGACTTTTTCAAATATTTGATAATCATACAAAGATAGTTTCCACATGAGAAAGCACAGAAAGCAAGTGGACATGACGTCAGCAGGTGAATATAACGTCATTAGAGAATTAAAAAGAAAATGAATATGATGCCATATTAAAAGTTTAACGGACTTTTTCAAATACTTGATAATCATACAAAGATAGTTTCCACATGAGAAAGCACAGAAAGCAAGTGGACATGACGTCAGCAGGTGAATATAACGTCATTAGAGAATTAAAAAGAAAATGAATATGATGCCATATTAAAAGTTTAACGGACTTTTTCAAATATTTGATAATCATACAAAGATAGTTTCCACATGAGAAAGCACAGAAAGCAAGTGGACATGACGTCAGCAGGTGAATATAACGTCATTAGAGAATTAAAAAGAAAATGAATATGATGCCATATTAAAAGTTTAACGGACTTTTTCAAATACTTGATAATCATACAAAGATAGTTTCCACATGAGAAAGCACAGAAAGCAAGTGGACATGACGTCAGCAGGTGAATATAACATCATTAGAGAAAAAAGAAAATGAATATGATGCCATATTAAAAGTTTAACGGACTTTTTCAAATATTTGATAATCATACAAAGATAGTTTCCACATGAGTAAGCACACAAAGCAAGTGGACATGACGTCAGCAGGTGAATATAACGTCGTATGAGTTTGAGGAATGCATTGAACCATGATAAAACCCGATTATGGAAATATTGGCATAATTTAATATTTTGAGCTTCTCGGAATTCGTTTTCGCTATTTTTAAATGTAATCCACATGTATATGTGTGTCAATTCTTACTAAAGGAATGAAATAAATATTTCAGTTAAAAAAATAAAATGTCAGGTCATTCTATGGGATGAATGCACTATATCATATAAGATTACTTTTCAGGTCTTCAATCAGACACTTCAATTACTTACCCATCATACGTAGTATAGGGTAAGTCTTGTAATCGTTTTGAAAATCGAAAAAATTTTTTTAACGGATTTACACGTTTCAGACACTGGAGATTCCGAAAAACATATTTTTAGAAAAAAAAAAATTTGCCGTCCGTCTGTGTGTCTATGTGTGTGTCTGTGTGTCTGTATGTCTGTAAACGCTCTATCTCCCGAAAAAATTGAGATAGAGACTTGCCATTTGGTATGTACTTAGTATGTAATAATGGGAAGAAGCCTATTTCATTTCAATAACCTCCATTAACCGGAACTATTTTTTTCGGACTCTCGAAATATTCGTTCTGATAAAAGGTATATAAAAATTTTCGAAATTGTTTATTTTAAGAAATGAATATAAAAGACAATAAAAAAACATAAATTTTACATAAAGCATGAAGTCGATCGGATAATGAGTTGCCGAGATATTTGGAATCCTATTTTCCACACTCTTCGATTTTTCATGACCCTGTATTTCATCCAAATTTCAATTTAAAGCTATATTTTAAATGGAAATTTGACGCTTAATCAGATGCAATAAACCGCTAATTAATAGGATTATTATTTTTGGAGTTATAAGGAAAAACCTCTTTCAAGCAATTCAGTAATAGAGCCTTTAAAGTTTATGACGTCATCAAGCCACGATTTTATTCGAATGGCAATGCATTTTATAAGTAGTTTACACATTTTTATTTAATATTTTACATTATGCATATCCATCATGGGTAAGTATTACGGTGGACCCCAACGACTAGTTTTTAAGATGCAATGAGTTACTAATGGATGGAGTCACTGTTGGATTGTCTGGAGTACAAGTATAGATAATGCGACAAACTAAAAATATGAGAGTTCATCTGGATGCAAACATATTGGATGGTAAATTTTATGACCTTTTGTTACATATGGGGAAAATATTACCTCTTTTTTTCCTTAGACCGCTGACCAGGCCCCTACCTGCCGAGGTTTTGTCCAGCTTAACGGGTTGATGCCTGGCAACGGGGTGAGATTCGCCTGGTCTCCGCATGTCGAAGATCTGTTTGATAAATCTCTAGGACGACGTGGTTTCGGTGCATCGTGTTGCCTAAGTTAATTTTCCTTAGTTGACCGGTTGCTAATTAATGTTTAAATGAGACTATTCAACACTGCACAGTGTAGCGAAGTCATGCCGGACGGATGTGAGATTCTGGAGTATTTACTAATTTCACGCTGCATCGCACACCCATACGCCATGCCATCGCTACTCGAGTTGGTCTCGTAATTTAGAACCTTGATCAAGTGACGAGACCTTCACCTGACTAGGCACCTCCAGAGGTATAATTCACAGGGAACTTGGATGACTTTGCATCAACAACGGATTTTACATGCATCGGGCACCCTTAGCGTACATGGGATTAATACCGCTTCAGCCAGTGACTGGTCTGTTCAAAATCAGAGAAGCATTTTGTAACAGTTGTGTCTTTTGAAGAACACAAAGCAAAAGTATTTCCAAATATTCGGCATTTTATAGACCAGAGACTCCTATAGAAAAATCGATTTTTTAAAAATTTCAAGTACATTTGTATCCATGAGTTAATAGTTTGTCCAAGGATATGTTCTTCATAATATTCTTGATTGATTTTAACATAAGGTTCCACAAAAACAAATCGATGTTTTGTATCTGACGAACATGATAATTTTGTGAACAGATAAAAAACTGTTTACGATCGTTTGTTAAATAATCATTAAAAGAATAAAGTGCGCTAATGGAGACTCCTATTGAAAAATCAACTTTTTTTAAAAAAAAATCAAGTACATTTGTACCCATGAGTTAATAGTTTGTCCAAGGCTATGTTCTTCATAATGTTCTTGATTGATTTTAACACAAGGTTCCTAAAAAACAAATCGATGTTTTATATCTGACGAACATGAAAGTTTTGTGAACAGATAAAAAACAGTTTGCGATTGTTTGTTAAACAATCATTAAACGAACAAAATTGCCCAATGCAGAATCCTGCTAAAAAATCAGGTTTTTTTTTGTTCAAGTACATTTGGGCCCATAAGCTCATAGTTCAAGGATATTTCTTGAATGTTTTTAACATAAGGCCCCACTTAAACAGAAACGAGTTTTGTATCTGATGCCCATAAAAGTTTTGTGATCAGAGCTGTTTACATTTGCACAGAACAATCTCAAAACGAACAAAATGCGTTAGTGCAGACTTTTGCTCAAAAATCCATTTATTTTTATTCAAGTACATTTTGACCCATGGGTTTATAATTTGTTCAAGGATATGTTCTTCATATTATTTAGGATTAATTTTAACAAAAGGTTGTAAAAAGAAAAAAAAATCGAGATTTTGCATATGCCGTTAGCCCATTCCAAACCACCAAAGAAATCAGACATGCAGACCATTCGATAGGCTTTATTATCCTTTCATTTTGTTTATTAAATGATTATTGTTCAACTGTAAAAGCTTTTAATCTGTTTACAAAACATTTATGTACATACCATAAGGCAATTTTGTCTTTTGAGATTTTCGATCCACTCTTTTACCTAACAAAGGGAAAAATTCAATGAGCACTTGAAACACATAACAAAAGACTCACATCATTATATAACATCCATGTGTTGCCATTATGTAAGTATCTAAATCGAAAAAATGATATTTTTGATACACCAAAACCTTTTCCCCACACTGAGGATTCAAAAGTATATATTGTAAAAACAATTTAATGTTTTACTGTGTCAGCAGATATGCACAAAGCTATTTCTGATAAGCTAAATTTCTAAGATATGTGGTATAAAACACCACAAGAAAAAAAGCAAATTCCTTTAATTTGCTTTAATGAAGATAAACATTAAATTTCAGAATTTAGTTTAATTAGATAATCCCCCCCTCCCCAAGAGTTTTATTTAAATTTGTATTTTAAAGCTAAGTAATTAAATGATTCTAAGAAGCAATTGCTTTTTAAAACTACAAAGAAACATTGTTTTACTTTCACACATTAGTTGCTTTCTGTATACTTAAAAAAATACACACTTTTCTCTGCCACTTAAAAGAAATTAACTTAATTTTCTCTTAATAGCTACCAGCGAAGTAGCCTTTAGGCAAGCTTCTGAAAGAGGCAATTTAGGAAATTCCATCAGCCTGAGTGATTGCTGATTAATTAAATTTTACGAAGTAAATTATAGAAAGAGCTCATTTTCCGCCTGCTGGCTTTAAGTAAAAAGGAAAGTTTATTACATAAATACATATTTTCCGCACTAAAGAACCCGAGTGACAATATATTCACGAAAAGCCTTTATTATTTTTTTATATTCCTTTTCATTCATAAGGATACACTTAGTTTTAATCCTTTTTACCTTTAGAAAGTTCAATTTTTGTTTTAGGTTCAAAAGTTGAAATTTAGTTTAGTATGAAACAGAACTTAAATATTGATCACAAATGCAGACATATTTTACGTTTCAATTCGGAGTCTGTAGCTGGCATATTTGTCTGTATTTTCATAGAAAAATAGTGGGTCACCCGAAAAGTTCTGCGGATTTTAAAAAAGCGAAGTGCGGTTTCGTCTAATTATTTTGCTACTGCTGATAAGGAGTGACCTTGAATGACCCAGAAATGTATACATTCGGTCTTTTCTGCTTGCGCTGCATAATTATAGCTTGTGCTGTGGCATATTTTTTATTTCAGTGCAGTGCTAAGAATGGAGAATCAAAACGTTCTTTTTAGTCATTATGTTCCTTTATTTTAAGATAGGTAAAAATGCTAGTCAGACTGCTCGTAAAATTTGTGCTGTATATGGAGAAAAAGCTGTTTCAGGTCACAAAATTCGAAGGTGATTTGAGACGTTTAAGCGCGGAAATTTCAATCTCGAAGATGATGATTCCCGCTCTCGACGACCATCAAGTAGAGTAAAGAAGGGCCTCTTAAAAATAAACTTTCAAATGATCATGCACTGCACTTTTTGGAATATTGAGTATGTGTTATAGCCAGGGGTCAGAAGTGGCGCGCTGCAAGTAGCGAAGCTACAGTAGTCACTATTTTTTTACAGTAGTTTGTAGTGTAACGCGCTACATTTGAACAATGTAGTGTAGAGAGTAGCGCGATACAAAAATTCAGTAGTTTGTAGCGAGAACCGACGCTACTTTTAACGCTACTTCAGGGGAACAAAAATGCCATTCTGCAAATCACGTGGTCGAAACTTGCTTCTTTTGTGCAGCATTTGTTCTGCTCAACAATTTCCGAATCGCAGTGGCAAATCTCAGCTGCAATGTATATCAATGCATCGCATGAAGTGATAGATTTTTTCCATTTTCACTTGCTGCTGAAATCAAGTACTAACACACCAAAAGAATTAATTTTCTTGTTGGCAACACTTCTCTATTTACTCGTTATTATAGGTCTTCATGTTTTTACGCGGGTTTTTTATTATTCGCAATGGCTTTATTTACAGATTTATTTATTGTTTGCATTTAGAGTTGTTTTTCTGTAATTTTCTAGATCATAATATCTCTCTTAATTTTACTATGAAATTTGTTAACTGTATATAAACTAACGTTTTCGAGATGAACACAAAACGTTTTCGTGTATGGTATCTTTCTTAATTTTTTAATGCCTTCGGTTATGTCGCATTTATTTAAATGTATCCCGGCAGACGCAATATAACGAGGGGCACTTTACAATTTAAACCGTGTCTTCAATTTCTAGTGTAAATTGAATACTTTGACAAAATTTGAAAGTAGCGAAGTAGTGACTACTTTTGAAAAGTAGTTTTTAGTCGCTACTTTTTAAACAAGTAGTTGTAGTTGTAGTTAGCTACATTTTCGACAAAGTAGTTGAAGTTGTAGTTGTAGTTAGCTACATTTTCGAAAAAGTAGTTGTAGTTGTAGTTGTCGTTAGCTACATTTTCGAGAAAGTAGTTGTAGTTGTAGTTGTAGTTAGCTACATTTTCGACAAAGTAGTTGTAGTTGTAGTTGTAGTTAGCTTCATTTTCGACAAAGTTGTTGTAGTTGTAGTTCGCTACAATAAAAAAAAGTAGTTTTTCCGACCCCTGGTTATAGCTCTTGAAATGTGTAACGTGGATTTTCAGAGATAGCTTCTTTTAAAAGGTTTTTATTTACAGATGATGGTCGTACAGAGGGGCATCATCTTCGAGGCTGAATTTTCCGCACTTAAACTTCTCAAATCACCTTCGAACTGCGCCATCTGAAAAAACACTTTGTCCCCATACAGCGCAAATTTTACGAGCAGTCTGAGTAGCATTTTTACCTTTCTTGAAATAAGATAGCAAAACATGACGAAAATGAACTTTTTGGTTCTCCATTCTTAGCACTGCACTGAAACAAAAATTATGCCACAATACAAGCGATAATTAAGAAGCACAAGCAGAAAAGACGAATGTACATATCTGTGTCATTCAAGGCCATTCCTCATCAACAGTAGCAAAATAACGAGACAAAACCGCGCTCCACTTTGTAAAACTGCAGAACTTTCCAGATGACCCAATATATTCGTACATATCTTGTCTATTTATATTTTTACACAGACCCTAAAAGGTCCTTACACAGCCAGTCTATGTGACGTCACAAAGAGTCACAAGTATCGCCGTCTGTGTCATAACTGCGACCAAAATGTGCTACCTTTAATTTGTTAAATTATGATTCTCAGGCGACCATCATTTTGTTACTGCACTGTGAAGTCAAGGTGACCGGTGTTTGAGACTGGCATCTCGTCACAAAATGGGACATACCGACGTCACAAACGGCACAGTAACTTTTTTTCACGTCACGTGACTGCAATGTAGACAGTAAATCTTACATCTTGGGTCATGGTCTTTCATATTTTGGTCGATTTCGAGTCACGTTGTTATTTGGAGGGAATTCTATAAAAAACTAAAAGTAAAATCATAAAAAATTTAGAAACACAATTGCAGAAAAAATCGTTTTTTTTTTTTTTTTTTTTTTTTTTTTTTTTTTTTTTTTTTTCAAAATACTTTTTCGCAGATGCTCGCAGATTTTCGGTTTCATTCTTTAGGCTACACTTAAAAACAAGTGCATTAAAAAAACGAAAAAACCCCGTTTTTTTGATGCAGTACGAACACTCTAAATAAGAAAGAGTGACTATTCACTCCGGAGGAGTGGATATTCACTCTATCGCAGAGTCAAAATTTGCCCAACCTCTTTAGAGTGACTATTCACTCTAGGAAAAAGTGAAATTCTTGACTCCCTGAAAGAGTGAGTACTCACTCTTTCAGGAGTGAGTTTTTTCACCCCTGATAGGAGTAAATAGTCACTCTTTCAGGAGTGACTAAAATTCTTGAATAAAAAAGAGAAACTAATTTTTTTACACACGCTTGTTCGTAGGCGGTCACCCTCCCAACTAGTAACCGAGCTCGCTGCTGCTTGACTTCTGCGCTCGGACGAGAACTGGTACTTACAGCTTG
Source organism: Maratus michaelseni (assembly GCA_963931845.1). NCBI lineage: Eukaryota > Metazoa > Arthropoda > Arachnida > Araneae > Salticidae > Maratus > Maratus michaelseni. The sequence goes on from OZ007598.1 coordinate 5,885,336, forward strand.
CTACAGCCGATTACAATTTAAAAAGCTCTTATTACATTATTTTAGCTTTGTTTCTTTTGTGATATTCGAACACACTTATTAAATTTGTGTAGAAATCATAAATATTTACGGTGTTTCTCAACTGTGTAAATAAGAAACTGAAACCTTCTTTTTGTATCTTATAATACAGAGACTGTTCGCACATTTTTTAGACAAATTGATAAATTATTTAAAAAAATGGAATTCTTTTAGAGGAAAAAATTCTGACAACAACTTATTATGTGTAATTTATATTATCGTCTGATACTTTCAAATTTATTCTTATTTCAAGATTGCGCATGCTAAAACAGCTGTGAATGGGAAGATGCGTTTGCGTTTTTAACACTTTCCAACCTAGTTGAAAAGTGTTTATGACTTCGGTTTGTCTGGCCGGATGGCCGTCTGCCGTACGGCCTTCTGTCCGTGCTCTAACTCCCGTAAATATGCTCGGATTGCTCTGCAATTTTTATATGTTATTGTCGTTATCTATAGCATGTTCCCTATTTCAACGGAAGTGTGTAGCACTTATAGTTTTTTACAGGGACACTCAAAAGAATTCCGTTACATTGCGGTCTATGATGGAAAATAATTTGCGGTTTATTTAAATAATGTTTCACTATTTTAAACGCATTGAAATTTATATATATCACTAAAGTGCATTAGAAGAAGCTTAATATGGAATAGGGTGTGCATAGCACTTATAGTTACTTTACAGGCACAGTCAAAAGAATTCCGTTACATTACGTCTATGGAGAAAAATCGTCTGCGGTTTATTTAAATAATGCTTCACTATTTTAAACGCATTGAAATTTATATATATCACTAAGGTGCATGACAAGAGGCTTACTACAGAATAGTGTGTGTATAGCAGTCATCGTTCATTTACAGGGACACACAAAATAATTCTCTACTGTCTGTTAACAATAATTCCTGGAAGTGCGTTTTAAGTTACTGAACGCGATTTTAATTTTAACTCGCTTTTTGTCTATTACGTGGTGTGTATAAATTCTGTAGATCCTATACAGGGAAGCACAAAAGTTTGCGAACACATTTCCGTTTATTGACAGAAACTCCAGACGGAGAATTTTAAACTGTGCTACGCGTTTCCTAACTGAACTAAAATTGAGCATCCTATGTAGTATATATACAAATCTATAGATCCTATACAGGACTGAATAAAAGTATTCGGATGTTTTTCCGAATATTGTATATGTTGGAAATTCCTGAAATTATGTTTTTAAATATGTTATGCGTTTTCCAAATTGTTTACTTAGATGTTATCTTTTAGCTTATTAAACGGTATGATTTGTAAAATTATTTTGGAAGCGTTGGAAAGTGTTACATTATCTATGCTTGACGCATGATTTTTCGTTCTTGTTTTTTTCTTCTTCCGAACAGAAGTATGCTAATTCCACAGTCTAAAATGATTGCAAAGCGCATAATATAAAAACTTTTTAGTGCGAAATAAACAAAACAATTGATTAAAAAGTGCTATTCCAAAAATCAGTACATATACATAGTAAAAAGATACCAGATGAAAAAAAAAAAAAAAAAAAAAAACAGGGAAAAAAAAGAGCCCATTTCAAGGCGGAAAACGAAGTTTCAAGTAAGGATTTATGACTATCGCAAATTTATCTTACATCGAAAACATCCATCGATATCCATCGAAAGCATTATGCAGAATTAGAATCAAGAAACAAGATTATCATACAGATTATTTCAGAAAGCAATATTCATATTTTAAACGTTAAAAACAACAACGCCGAAATCGTCTAAAAAATGTGCGAACCACCGTCTGTACATTTCCGCTATGACAAAAATTCCGTTACAACAAAGCAGTTATTTATTTATTCATTCATGTTTTTCTTGCTAATAATGTTTCCATAATTACAGCCCGATTAAGATTGTCCGAGGCCCAGGGCCTGTTTACCAAATAGGCCCGTGAAGCCGAAGTTTACTCACTGAAATACAAAGGGGCCCCCAAATTTACTTTTCAAAACTAATTTTTAGGGGGAAATTTCAGTCAGGGTAAAAAACGTTTTTTTTTTCTTAAATTATAGCTGTTAAATCTTTCCTAAGATTATTTCCGACACACTTATACTATTTTTTTTTTCTATAATAAATGTTATAAAATCAGTGATTAAATGCAACGTTTTTCATTTCTCTTATGTTTAATTTCAAACGTGCTAAAAATAACAGAAAATTTAATCTGTATAGTTATATTTTGTTTATATTCATAAAGAGGTTAGAAATGATATAAAATATGTAGAATAGGTTATTTAAATAAAGAGGAAAATAATTAGCATTCAGAGATATTAAATTTCTGTTTATAAAATAGAAGCAAAATTGTGTTGCAGCTAAGCATAAATTTACTTCAAATATTTTTTTTCCCACACTTTTCTTAGCATTGGCAAATCTTGCAATTTGTAAAGCATAAAATATATTTCCTGTCCATAATTCTATCGATTCATTTATTATTTCAATGCCTTTTTCAGTTTTTTTTTAAATCGTGCTACTATATATAAAGGATTTCATTTTAGGTGTTTCGTTTCGATAACGGAGATTACTCGGATTCTCATCCGTGAGCTGGCGCCATCTTGTGATTTTATTGGAAAAAATTGTTTTCCTCACTCTTCCACGGAGTGAAATATCTCACTCTTGTCAACGGAGTGAACAGTCACTCTCGACAACGGAGTGAGATATTTCACTCTTTTCTAGAGAGTGGAAAGTTCCACTCTTTAAAGAGTGCATATTTATAAAATTCACTCCTAAAAGAGTGAAAATGCCTCTCACTCTTCCAAAGAGTCAACTTCTCACTCCTTCCAATTTTAGAGTGAAGATTTACGAAAATACAATGCAACCTCTTACAAGTTAAGAACAATTCCGAAAGGCGTTTCTTCGGAAACATCAGAAACGAATAGATTTACGAGATTTAAAGAAGTATATTTGAAACAAAAGTCTCTTTTTCTGCTTGTAATTTTCGGAAACATTCTCTAGTAATTATTATGGTACATTAATGAGTTTTCTAAAACCGGTATCAGCAATAAAAATCGTTTTTTTTAGGATGCTATCAGTTTTCAAGCAAATATTTTCAGCAGCGTAACAAAATTCATACATGTAAGCATGAACATTATAACAGGACTTCTAACGAAATAGCATTTCCAAGAAGAAAATCGTTCTTCGAAAAATGTCTCAAATAGGTGGCGCATGTGTAGAACAGCTTCTCCATACGTCACCATTTCGTCTGCTTCTTCAAATCGTCTGTCGTCTAAAGGTTTCTGATATACAGTTTCGGTGTGTTGTTGCAGGTGGCGCTGCCTTAGCAGGGATTCTCACCGGCTGCGCAGAATAGTGCGCGTAGCTGCCATTAAGTTCCAAAGTTGCGACACGATAGTCACAATATTTCGTTAGAAGTCCTTCTCTAGTTCTATGTCCATGCATGTAAGAGTAACAAAATAATCTTAACTTTACGCTGTTAATGTACCATGTTTGTCTGTTGAACATGCTTATTGAAAATGAAAATAATTATTTGAGAATTCATAAAATTCGAAACACCGACATTTAATACCAGGTTGTTGAAACCAGGCCGTCGAGAAAACTGATTAATGCAGTGTAAACACTAGGGATCTAACGGACAGAAAGAAACTAGGGCATCCAACCCGGGCTTCCCGGGGTAGAGAATATAGGGAAAACCATTTATTTTGTTATTGTTGTTGAGAACTCTAATAGATTTTTTACATTTACTAATTTTTTAGTTTGCCCAAAGAGCATTTTTATGTAAAATACGTCAAATTCAAATAAAATTTTTAATTTTTTTAAAAGCCGTAATTTCGTGCATTGGCCTCGTGCCAGAAGTTAATAGCCAGAAGTTAATCCCTAAAAACTTCGTTATATATAGCAATTTTTCTTATTCTGATAATTACAGAGGTTTTGAACGCTTATTTCGATTACATGTCTGTTAAATTTGTGTTTTATTTACACTATTTTATTTATTGCTTAGTGAAGTTTTAATTTTGTTATGGAATATTAGCTGGAAACAAATACGGAACTTTTTATATTGTTTAAAGTGCTAATGGATTAATACTTTTTAATCGTCTGCAAGCGATAGAGATAGGTTTTTAAAAATTGTTGCTTGAAATTTAATTTAAATGCTATATAATTATTCAGCCAATTAAAATGCAGTTTTCAAACAAATTGCATTTGAAAGTAGATTTTTTTCCCCTATATAACGGTGTGAAAATTAAAAATTTGCCATGTTTAGAAAATAAAAAAATTGCAGTTGCAAAAATCGCAAAACCGAAATATCATCGTCAAGTGTTGCCATTCGCAAAATGACGTCAGCGTTACGCACGGACACGTTTGTCCTTTATAATATAGATAGACAGATAAGTGTCTTCTTTACCCAAAAGAGGGCAGATATACATAATAAAAAAACTAATTCTCTAAAATGATCTCATAACATAGCAGTAGATCGAGATTATCAGCGAAAAATAAGGTTATTCAAATACTCTTTTTTCTTATGTTATTTAATGCGGAAAATATATTTCGGGAAAAATGTAGTTAACCAGTAATCTCCTAGGCTGATGAAATTCCCTGAAAAGCCTCTCTCGGAATTTTGATTTCTGATCTTATTCACGTAATTATCAACAGAAAATTAAGTTCACTCACTTAAAGTATTAAAGAGAATAATATGTTTATATATATATATATATATTTAATACCTTTGAAATAAAAAAAATATATCTGACAAGTTCGCTTAACAAAAATGACCGAATCTTTAATTTAAAAATGGTATGTAATAATATTTTACATTAATTATTATAGTAAATAATATCTATATGGAAAACATCTTAATAAATATAATCTTCCAGTAAATCCCAATATATTAAGAATCATAAACATATTTAAAGATAGATGATGCCAAACAAAAATTGAAATATAAAGGATTTAATTCTAAACTGAAACAAAAAGGGATTAAAGAAATACGATGATGGAAAATGTAAATCAAAGTAACACGTGAGAATTATATATATTAACCTCTGTTTCACTACCTCTGTTTACGATGAATACCTATTCATCGGTCCGTAATCAATTACGGACCGTAATTAATTTCAAGCATAATACGGTACGTAATTAATTACAGACCGATGAATAGTTATTCATTGTATTACTGTCATCTGAAGCTGCAAAACTGCTGGCCAACGACTGTTACCAACATGGATAAATGTGGGAAATTGCCGGGCTAAGATGTCGATCTGGGTGGCTTAGTGGACGCGCATCAGCACGGTACGCTAAAGATCCCAGGTTCGAATCCTTAACTCAGGTCAATTTTTCACTAATGTTAGTTTAGTGTATTTTTAAATTGTCTGACAAAATGTGTGTTCTTATATTGTAAAACACGTGAGAGTTTAATCATCAATTGGCAAGAGCATCCACGTGCAGTCGAAAATGCATTATTTCATATAACAGATTAGCTAAACAGAAAAGAAGCCCATTACATAAAATTATAATGCACTCAAAAAAAGTAAATAAAATTAGATACAAGCGAAAAACATGGAATTGGAAAATTCATTAATAAAAAAAATAAAAAAATTGTTCTCACAGACTTTAATAACATGTTGAGATATGCATCCAACAATTACAGAAAAGAATTGAACATTTAAAATGTTTGATTACAACAGTTAGAATTAAGATTGAATACAAGCAGTTAATATATTCCTTTTAAATGCTAAAGGTGTAAATTAACAACTTAATATAAATTAAAATAACTTTTATTAGTTGTTTTACATGTTTCGACTCTTTCCGAGTCATTTTCAAAAACAAAATGAGAATATTCCAAAGTTGCACGGGCTTTGCAGTTATTATTTTCATGTACATTTTAGGGTTTCGTTCATCTCACGAAACCCTATTACTCCCGCTCCGTTGTCTGTCTGTCACAGAGCCATTCTCAAAAACTATATAACTTACAGAGTTGAAACTTTGTGTATATAGCTGAATACCAGCTATAAAGAGCTCAAAATATTAAAATTTGAAAAATTCGTATTATTTTAATATAGAGATAAAAAACCAAAATTCTAACAGCCTTTTCCTATTAAATTTAAACATTTTTCGTTATAGCAGATGCCAAAAATTAAAAATCCACGATGAAATTCTTTCCACAGTAATTAATTTTCTATCAGACGATTTCCACGTGAAAAATGAAAATGAAATAAAAAGTTTAACGAATTGAAAAAAAGATTAATATGAAATAAAATTGAGTGACGTCATAGTGGTAATAAAACGGAAAATGTCTAAGATTTCTCAATAATACAAGGAGTATGAATATGTGTATATTCGTATATATTAACATTTTGAAGGTGTACAATTTGTTTAATTTTGAAATTATTTTTTTAAATACCGCATTTAGTCCTCATGACGGATATTATTATGACAGAATATAATTGCGGTCTTCGCCCGCTATTGGGCTGGTTTAGATATTCGAAAAGACGAAAAAATAGACCGGTAAATGTTTACTTTATAAAAAACATGACTTTTTTTTTTTTTTTTTTGCTAAATGAAATTTATTTGAATTTATTAAAGAAAGAATAAAGTGTTTTGAAAGGAATATTAAACGAAACCCTTTGAGCGATCTTCGATCACACTTATCCACTTGTTTAAAAATTACGCACGTTATCTATTATTTTTTACTTGGTTGTTTATTTTCATATCTATGACCATGGAATAACTCTAGCCACAGTTTCGGTGAATTAAAAGATGCCGCATCGTTACACATTGTACTTTTGCGTGTTAGTATCTCTATGGTTTCTCTTATTATGGATGGATAGTATAGACTGGAGGAAAAATTATTTTACTTTCATTGAAATTTATTTGGATGGTTTCTTCTTGATATAATCTTGCCAGGGCTGTAGTTTTTCTATTATATATAATATCAGCTATATGCTCTTTTTTATCCGCAATTACATTTCCTGCTGGTCATGCCTATGTAGTAATTTTTGGATTCGTCTTCTTTAATAAAAGGTATTTCATAGACTCCTGAATAATTCTCAAAATGAATTGGGTCAATTTTACTGCAAATGATATTCTTTAATTTCTTAGGTGGTTTGGCTATTAAGCTGATATTGAAACGTTTAAGGCTGTGTTTTAATTTTTCAAAAAAGCTTGGATAATATTGAAGAGTATAAAGTTTGTATTTAACCACCAATAATTCATTGGATCACCAATAATAAGAAACCAGAAAAGAAAGGTGATTCGCATAAATACAAACTTTATTCTCTTCAATTTTATCCAAATTTATGCCATTGTTTGAAATATGAAAAGAAATATCTAGAAAATCTGCAATATATGTATATACATAAATTTAATGTTCATATAATCTTTTTTCTTTGAAATTGGTTAAATATAAGGTTTCAAATATGATATGAATTTCTTTTTCTTCTTTTAAGTAAAATGGAAGAACGCAATCCTACGTATGTTTGTAATGGAAATGTTTAATATTACAATTTCTATAACTGAAGGCGCATGTTTTCTTTCTTTCACCGTTTTTCTTCTTACTATCAACAAAAATGGCAATATAATCCTTAGATATGAATTGTGGACCCCAGCAAAATATAACGACGAAATGAATATATAGTATGCGAAATACGCTCTTCGTAGGCGTATTTCACGAGGATGTGTAGGTGAAAAGCTTTGTTCCTTAACACATTGAAGATTATATAAAGCTTTTTATCTTCTTATTAGGATAAATAACACTTGTATGGTATCTGTAAAATATAATGCATCTAGATGGATAATTTTATGAAACTTATAGTGTTTATTTTTCTTTTTATTTGCATTTTATAGCCGAAAAAAATATCACATCATGTTTCACTATTTTAGAAACTCCTGAAGTTTCAAATTTCACGTTTTGAGAAATTTAAGGATAACTACGCAAAGTAGGCAGAAAATCCGTATAAAATTTAAAAATTCAAAAAATTATAGTACGAAAGTACGGATTGCTCTAAAGGTATTGTCAGAATGCGGGATTTTTCTTAACATCAAAAGTAGCTGTAGTTCAAAATGTCATCGATAGGGGACGCTAAAACGATTACATACTCAGGAACTATGCAAATGAAGAATATTGTAAAAGAACTGACTACTCGGTGGAATTTGACTGACTGACTGACTTTATTTGGAGTGTGGACAATTTATTCTGTAACGGATGTAATTTTCTCCTTTAGATGTTTTTGTGGTTGGAATTTCCGAAAAGCATTTGTTCCTGCTTCTTTGTTCACGAAATTCGTAAGCTTGTGATGGTTCGACTACTCTGATCATGTGAGTAGGCGATGTCTTGAATGAGATCGTAATTTTTGTCCACTAATTGTCCATGAGCGTAAAAGTTGATCAAGGCTCTCCTTCTCTAACTTTCGACGGATGCTGTGTGATTCTCGGAAATTGTGAGTGCGTTCAGAGACCGAAACGCGGGTTACTGGTATAATTGGGGAATGACGTCATCTGATTTTCTCTGGGTAAAGTTGGGTTAAAATGGCTGTGAACGCTTTTGGGTAAAGTTATGGGCATGTTTACAATCAAAAACTTCCGTCAATCAATCTACCATTACATTTTGATTGTATGGACATTGCAGAAAACATTCTAGTCGACGTTGGCCAATTATATCATAGTCCTGTTAAAGGTAGACCAATCAAATGGTCAGGACTCAAGTGTACAGTTAGGAATCATAAAGAACAACAATTAACAGTTGCAGTTAGCTATAAAGCAAACAAACAAATCAGATTTCCCAACCACGTGATCACTTTACCCAACAAAATTCTCCAGGTAATGTGGATTACCCGAAGTCCGGTTAATTTCCGTCTCTGAACGCTACGGGAAACCCGCAAAAAGTCATGTGATATCGGTCTCTGAACGCTTCGGGTTACCCTTGTGATACCCTATGTAACTCGGGGTTTGGTCTGCGAACTCGCCCTGTGAGTTTCAGTTTTCTATCGATATTTATGCAAATTATTGTGGCTGGTCAATCGATACTTGAAATATATAAGCGTCGAATTTACGTTGAGAGTCGGAACTGATCTTGGAACTGAGATTCGATCCTCTCTTGCTACGACGACATCGAGATCTTGCGAAATAGTTGCTAGTCGGAAGTGGCGTAAGTAGATGAGAACTTGTTTTTGACCTGGATGAATGGCTGAATCAGCGTTCATCTAGTCTATAGTGTGAAATTAAAATATCTATTGCATCCTTGATTTGTGGCCAACGACGGAACTGTGAGTTTGTTCTTTTGAGTATTTCTATTTACCTTATTTGAAAGATTATTTTGTTTACAGATTAGTTTTAAGTAGAAGTTTAAATTAGTTATTTTGGAGCTAGGAAAACAAGTGGTGGCCTGCCCGATTAATCTGAAATAAAATTTTGTTTTAACTTTACATCTGTGCTCGCACTGAACGCCTGGTTCACACACTACTGATGGCAATGGCTGTCACAAGATACATTCGCGCAGTAATTTCTCCTACATACCTACATCCAAATTAATGATTAAATCTATCAAGAACGAAAAATCATGCGTTAAGAATAGATTATGTAACACTTTCCAGCAGTTGAAAATAATTTTACAAATCATTACCGTTCAATAAGCTGAAAGATAACGTCTAAGTAAACAATTTAGAAAACGCATAGCATATTTAAAAACGTAATTTCAGGAATTTCGAACATACATTTCCAACATAAGCAATATTTGGAAAAATATCCGAAGACTTTTACTCAGCCCTGTATATGATCTATAGATTTGTATATATACACTACATAGGATGCTAAATTTTAGTTTATTTAAGAAACGCGTAGCACAGTTTAAAATTCTCCTTCTGGAGTTTCTGTCAATAAACGGAAATGCGTTCGCGAACTTTTGTGCTGCCCTGTATAGGATTTACAGAATTTATACACACCCAGTAATAGACAAAAAGTGAGTTAATTTTAAAATCGCGTTCAGCAACTTAAAACGCACTTCCAGGAATTATTTTTAACAGACAGTAGAGAATTCTTTTGTGTGTCCCTGTAAATAAACTATGACTGCTATACACACACTATTCTGTAGTAAACCTCTTGTCATGCACCTTAGTGATATATATAAATTTCAATGCGTTTAAAATAGTATATAAATTTCAATGCGTTTAAAATAGTGAAACATTATTTAATTAAATCGCAAACGATTTTTCTCTATAGACGTAATGTAACGGAATTCTTTTGACTGTCCCTGTAAAGTAACTCTAAGTGCTAAGCACACCCTATTCCATATTAAGCTTCTTGTAATGCACCTTAGTGATATATATCAATTACAATGTGTTTGACATTGCGTAACATCATTAAAATAAACCGCGAATGATTTTTCCCCATAGACCGTCATGTAACGGAATTCTTTTGAGTTACCCTGTAAAAAAACTATAAGTGCTACACACATCCGTTGAAATAGGGAACATGCTATAGATAACGACAATAACATATAAATATTGCAGGGCAATCCGAGCACATTTACGGGAGTTAGAGCACGGACAGACGGCCAGACAAACCGAAGTCATAAACACTTTTCAACTAGGTTGGAAAGTGTTAAAAAGGAGATTCATCGAGTGGTCAATTCTTTTATTATCAACCTCATTTGCATACATCGAGATGGTGCATTCGTGTTAGCGATTTTAATCGGGGATTTTATAAACACCAATAATTTTTGCTATTAAAAAAAATCTCGCGTCCTGACAATGTGTTTAGTGGAAATCACACTTCCGTATGGTTACTTGTTCTTTTCAAAAACTTTTTAAATATGTTTTTAATCATTTTTAGGATTTCGTTCATCTCACGAAACCCTATTAGTCCCGCTTCGTTGTTTGTCTGTCGCAGAACCGGTTCTCAGAAACTACATAACTTACAGTCACGAAACTTTGTGTACTTATAGCCAAATACCTACTATGAAGCACAAAATCATAAAATTTGAAAAAATCGTATTTTATTATAGAGAGATAAAAAAACCCAAAAATCTAACATCCTTTCCCTATTAAATTTAAACATTTTTCATTATAGCAGTTGCCAACAATTAAAAATACACAATAAAATTCTTTCTACAATAATTAATTTTCTGTTGAAAGATTTCCACGTGAAAAATGAAAATGAAATAAAAAGTTGCACCAATTGAAAAAAAAAAAAAAAAAAAAAGATTAATATGACATTATATTCGCAATAAAACGGAAGTTTTCAAATGTTTCTCAATAATGTAAGGAGTATGAGTATGTGTAAATAGAGACAGCAGCTTAATAGGACGTCATTAGAGAATTAAAAAGAAAATTAATCTTACGTCTAACATTTTGAAGGTCTCTATACAACATATTTAATTTTGAAATAGATTTTTTTTTAATATCGCATTTAGTCCACATGACAGAGTATTTAATTGTCTGAGTGCAACGAAGACTCATACACAGCGCAGTATTACTTTGCCCTATATATAGCTACGATGGATATTAAAACCTTTCGTCAAGCATAACTCAAAAAATATTTAACAGATTTCGTTCAAATTTTTACAGCAGGTACCTATAAAGGTGACAACGACGTCTATTTATTACCAAGAATAAATGTCGAACCGTTTGGAAATTATATTAAAAAAACAGATAAAAAAGCACAATTAAAGTACATACGTCATTTAAATTTTGTGCGTACGTCATTTTCACCGGCGGGAGATTTTCGTAGACAATCGCAATTGAAAAGTTCATGGAGTACATGGAGCAAAAAAGTATGCACGCACTAATATTCAGCACAATAAAATGTATTTCAATTTAGTAGAAATCGAAAATTAATCTGTAATTTTTTTTTTGTTTGAAAGGAAAACCCCGCAATAACTTAGTAGACTTGGTATTAGAGATTTGGCGCAAATCTCAGCAATAGCAGCTTTTTTTATTTCCCGTGTGTAAATTAAAAAAAAAAATTCTTTGGTGTTTAAATAAAAGGTTTCGATTTATGGCATTATTTCTTTTTTTCTCTTTTTAGCATTTTAAATGGAATTAATGTAAGGCATGTATTTTAAATTAAATGAGTGAAAGGTTTATATTTAAATGAAATGAATTCAATATGAAAATGTTACAGGAACAATATTTGGCGATTTATCAACTGCGACAGGATAACATAAAAGTACCAATATATCAAACGGTATGTAGTATGTGAAATGAAACAATTATATTATAATCACCCATCGTACAAGAAAAAAAAAGAAAACTTCCCAGTTAAACTGAGGGCATTGAGCTCACAGGCTATTCACACTAATTGTATATTATATTCTTATTTCAAACAATTTGAAATAACCCCCTCGAAAAATAAAGAAATCGACAATGTATTAAAGGGGGATCAACCCCCGTTCCCACCCTCTTATAGTTAACCAATGTATCCCCAAAACTAACCAGGGAAGCTCCTTACCACAATGAGCCTAATGCAAAATTTGAAGAAAATCGAATAATTCTCCATGAAAAACACATTTATCTAAATTAAGGGAGGGGGGATAACCCCCCCCTTTTACCCTCTTTATACTTAACCAAAGAACCCCTAAAACTAATCAGGAAACTAATCAGCGCTTTATCACAATGAACCTATATACAAAATTTGAAGAAAATCGGATAATTCTGCATGCAAAATACATTTATCTAAATTAACGGGAGGGGAGCCCCCCGTTTCCCCCTTTATACTTCACCAATGAATTCCCAAATCTAATCAGGGAAGCGGCTTACCACAATGGGCCTATATACAAAATTTGAAAAAAATCGGATAATTCTGCATGAAAAATCCATTTATTTAAATTAAAGGGAGGGAGAAACCCCCCGTTGCCCCCTTTATACTTAAAAAATGAATCTCCAAAACCAATCAGGAAAGCGCCTTATCACAATTAACCTATATACAAAATTTGAAGAAAATCGGATAATTCTGCATGAAAAACCCATTTATCTAAATTAGGGGGGGGGGAATTAGCCCCCTTTTCCCCTTTATACTTAACCAACGAACCCCCAAAACTAATCAGGGAAGCGCCTTATCACAATGAACCTATATTCAAAATTTGAAGCAAAACGCTTATTTCTATCAAGAGTTATCGGGTTACGTACATACATACGTACGTATATACATACAGAACGGGCGGGCACATAAGCTCTCAGGCTTTGATAGCCTGTGAGGTAAAAAAAAAACTAATATTCTGCATTCAGAGGGAAAAATCCATCTCCTGTGCCGTAAGATTTGGCGAGTTCTTTTTTGGTGATAAGCTTTTCGATGTGATTGTTGGGATCTGCAGGATTTGGCTTACTTTTTCTAAATCTTATTTTTTTGCAGATGTAGTATTACGTAAATATAGTTTTTTTGCAGATATTTTTCTATTTTGTATATTTGGCATTCTATTTTGTATATTTTCTATTTGCCATTTGGAAAAGAGATTTTTACCTTTTTATCTGTGCCTTCGGAAATATTAAAAAATAAAAAAAAGATTTACATATATCAAGCGTATAATGTTATGTTTTGCATTTTTATATGGACCACTTCTCCATTTTTCGATTTTAAATGTTATTTATTATTTACTAGCCGTTTATTAATTGTTTACAATTTACCCCCCTGACAATAACAATTATTTATCACAAAAATGCCTCTTAGGTTTGTTAAATAAGTTTATTTATGTATTTTCATTACTTATTAAAATATCGAATATGGCGATAAAATTTTATTTTAGCATCGTGCTTAAATTTTTAAGATGGTGCAAAAACATGCTTTAATAAACGTATGTTTGTAAATATTTGAAAAACATGTTTTACCGCTCTCTTGAAAAATATTGTAAGATGCTAAAACTACCTTTTGGCACCATTAAAAATTTTTTTCGCCAACCGACATAGGATACGAAACTTTTCCCCATTCAGACACACAGGCCAGGCTGGTCTCAAACAAGAGTAAAGCTAGCAACAGTATTGTTTTAACTCTATAAGAGTTACAATAATGATATTAAATGCTCCGATTGGCTTTGGGCCCAATTACGAAAGTTTCTCCTAAAAAAACTGTAGAAGAAGTCTTTTACATTTGTTTCAAAAGAAGCTCGGTGTACAAGGTATTAGTTAATAATACAAACAACACTAATGGCATGGAGGCAAAAGTTTTAATTTAAATGTATGTATGAGCCTCCTAGAGAATAATCAAGAAGTATCTGTTAAGCTTAACTTTGAAATATATATAATTTTTCAATTTTGCCAATATAGAGATTTAATGTAAAAGTTATTTTACAGAAGTCATCGAAAGATTTTTTGTATACTTTAATAGTAATTTCGACTATAGTTTTGCAATCTGGTTTGCAGCAAAGCATGCTACCAATGTGGTTTGAAGTGTAAGAGTTTCTATAAACAGTTATACAAATAATAGATATATAATCAAGGAAGAAAAATTTTAAATTCACACACAAAAAAAGGTGCAACAATGAAATTAAATTTGCGTTAAGCCACGCTTGATAGAATAATCTATTGGCTGCAAATCCAATTACGTAACTTTTAAAAGATCCGGCGTTTTTTTTTCCAAGTTTTGCGCAATACGCGCTTAAGAAAATGAGATTCTTTGCCACATGTTAAAAAAAATTATGACAACAACACATCTGATGAACGGTACTTCTTTTCCATTTTTTTAACAGTGTATATGAATTTATATAGGATATTTTGTAATTCTATCATTTAATTTGCTCTTTTTCTTTATATTGTAATTGTTAACCCTATATGTTCTCAGCAATATCACTCAGACTAATCCCTTTGAGGGAAGTCCTAGTAGCAGGCTTCGCCCGCTATCGGACCGGTTCAGATTTTCGAAAAAACGAGAAAAATAGACAGGTAAATTTTTACTTTATAAAAAACATGACTATTTTCTATTATTTTTTTCTTTTTTGGAAAATGGAATTTATTTGGATGTATTAAAGGAAGGATAAAGTGTTTTGCAATGAATATTAAACGAAACCCTTTGTGCGATCTTTGATCACACTCACTCCCTTGTTAAAGGTTATGCCAGATTTCTGCTCAACCTATATATTATTTGATGTTGAATTATATAATATCCCTTTTTTTAAAGTAGGATAAACATTAGGTTATGTTTAATATTAAAATTTCGAAATCTGAAGGCGTATGTTTTGTTTCTTACCCTTTTTCTTCTTATTGTCAACATGAATGGCAGTCTAATCTTTAGATGTGAGTTGTGGACCCCAGTAAAACATTACGACAAAAGGAATATATAGTATGCGAAATTATTACGCTCTTCGTAGGCGTATTGCGCAAACATGTGTAGGTGAAAAGCATTGTTCCTTAACCCATAAAAGATTATGTAAAGCTTTTTATCCTCTTGTTTGCACAAATAAAACTTGTATGGTATCTGTAAAAGATAATGCATCTAGATGGATAATTTTATGAAATTTATAGGGCTTATTTTTCTTTTAATTCAGTTTATAACAGAAAAAAAATATTACATTATGTTTCATTATTTTAGAAACCCCTTAAAAACTGCAAGTTTTGAGATATGTAAGGAGAACTATCTAACCGAGCTAAATATAGATATTTTTATAAGAAAGAATTCCAGAATGCAAAGGACACTCTTTATATCAAATGGTAAAGTAATGATGTTCAGTGAAGGTGGATAAAAAAAAAAAAAAATCCTTTAGCAGTTAAGGGGATTCTGCAGTACAATATATTTCATCTCTGTATTTTCATCTGTTTTAGTAGCTTTATGATATAATTGAGTTGCGCAAAAGGTAAAAACTAACAAATCTGAGGTATTGAATAAAACTTGTATGGTATGTAAGAATTGCAAAAAGTTGTTTTTATTTTCTACACATACGCCTTTTTATGTTTGAAATGTAATTCCTTTCTCATAAATTCATGCCATATAGAAGTCAATATGCATGAAAATTAATTTTTAAGTGATTTGTAAATCAGCTTCCAACAAAACAGGTTATATCACTCGTTTGTATATATTTTTTACTTTTTTCTATCTTACCAAGAAAGTATTGGATTGGTGAAAAATTTCGACGTCCAGTTTTCGACGGATTTATTCGTTTTAGAAGGTCCTGAACACGATTTGACAGTTTTTAAAAATTCTTTGTCTATGTGTCTGTCTATATGTATGGGACAAAAATTTTGTGGGCGCTCTATCTCAAGAACTGATTCACAGAATTTCATAAAACTTGATATTCTGTTAGATTTTAACATAAATTGATGCTGATTAGGTATTGCTGTAAATCACCCAACAGGTGGCGCTGATATTCTGAATTTTTCACGATTTCCGCGATAGCTACAGATTAAGGACTAATGCACGGAATTTCATCAAACTTCATGTTCTGTTAGACCTTAACATAACTTAGATCTTAACAGGGTAGGGTCAGTGTTGAATCCAGGGGGTGGCCCGGGGGGGAATGTCCCCCCCGGAGCATTGAAATGTCCCCCCCGGAGTATTTGAAATTTTATGCTTTCAGAGGTCAAAAAGTGGAATTTCCCCCCCGGAACTCTATAATGTCCCCCCCGGAGCTACAGAAATCCCTCCCGGTGAAAAGTGTCTGAATTCAACACTGGGTAGGGTAGTACCTCTTTATTAAACTTGCTCTTCATAGAATTTCCTTTTGAGTACTCACGTGTTCAGAAATTAGCATTTTGTGTTTGTTGCTTAAGTTTTGCACACTAGTGTATTACAATTTCGAAATCTGAAGGCGTATGTTTTGTTTATTTTACTTCTTTTCTTCTTACTCTCAACATGAATGGCAGTCTAATCTTTAGATATGAATTGTGGATCCGAATAAAACATTCCGACAAAATGAATATATAGTATGCGAAATAAATACGCTTTTCGTAGGCGTATTTCGCAAGGATGTGTAGGTGAAAAGCATTGTTCCTTAACCCATGAAAGATTATATAAAGCTTCTTATCCTCTTATTAAGAACAAATAAAACTTGTATGGTATCTGTAAAAGGTAATGCATCTAGATGAATAATTTTACGAAATTTATAGTGCTTATTTTTCTTCTAATTTAGTTTATAACAGAAAAAAATATTACTTTATGTTTCATTATTTTAGAAATCTCTTAAGTTTAAAATTTTAAGTTTTGACATATGTAAGGAGAACTATCTAACCGAGCTAAATACAGATATTGTATAAGAAAATTCTAGAATGCAAAGGGATCTATTTATATCAAATGGTAAAGTAATTTATTTACTCATGTTCACTGAAGGTGGATAAAAAAAAAAAAAATTCCTTTAGCAGTTAAGGGGATTCAGCAATACAATATATTTCATCTCTGAATTTTCATCTGTTTTAGGAAATAATTGAGTTGCGTAAAAACTAACAAATCTGAGATATTGAATAAAACTTGTACGGTATGTAAGAATTGCAAAAAGTTGTTTTTATTTTCTATACATGCTCCCTTTTATGTTTGAAATGCAATTCCTTTCTCATAAATTCATGTCATATAGAAGTCAATATGCATGGAAATTAATTTTTAAATGATTTGTAAATCAGCTTCCAACAAAAGTGGTTATATCACTCGTTTGTGTATATTTTTTACTTTCTTCTATCTTACAAGAAGAAAGTTTTGGATTGGTGAAAAATTTCGACTTCCAGTTTTCGACAGATTGGTTCGTTTTAGAAGGCCGTGAACACGATTTGACAGTTTTTAAAAATGTATGTGACACAAATTTTGTGGGCGCTCTATCTCAAGAACTAATTTACGGAATTTCATCAAACTTTATACTCTGTTAGATTTTGACATAAATTGATGCTGATTAGGTATTGGTGTAAATCACCCAACAGGTGGCGCTGATATGCTGCATTTTTCACGATTTCCGTGGTAGCTATAGATTAAGGACTAATGCACGGAACTGCACCAAACTTCATATTCTGTTGTTGTTGTTGTTGTTTCTAATCCTAAATGATCTAGCCAATAGGCTAGACCAAGTCCATGAGCCCAAAAATTTGGTGGAAGTCCAAAACGATGAAAGGACACTCCGAAAGGTCACTCCTAGTCAAGTCCAAACAGGAAAGGAGATGGTCAGGGGTGGACGGTGCAGTCTTGCACTTTCCACAAATGGGTAAAATCTTGATACCGTTGTCAAATTTCAGGCATCTCAAGTGTCCACTCTTGAATTGAATCTTGAAATAGCAGACTGCTGGTCACGGCTACCCCCAAGAGTAATAGCTCCTCCAGGCTCTTTGCCACAGTATCAGTTGTGAACTGGAGGGGAACGCCAAGATGCGTCGAGAGTAGATTTGGTTCTTGAACAGATCCCCAGAAAAGTCAAGGCGGAAGTGTGCGGTGTCAAAGAGACCCCCCTCTTCAGCCAATGTATGTGCCATTTCATTTCCGACAACGCCAATAACTAAGGTTAATTCTGTTAGATCTTAACATAATTCGATCCTTATTAGGTTTGGGTGTATACCGCCCAACAGGAGCGACTGCTAGGCTCTATTTTTCACCATTTCAGCGATATCTATACCTCAAGAATGAATAGATTATTATTTAATTTTCATTGCAGATGATTTGATTTATATAGAAGAAAGTTTTGTGATGACATACTAATTTATGTACATTCGCACATAACGTTTAAACGTATGCAACGATTTTGAGAATTCTTCTATTTTTTGTTGTTGGTGTTAGAAGGAGCTTGTTTTGATGGTGGTTCTGTGTAGATTTCGTCAGGATCTAAAAATTATATGTTTGTATTTCTGTCTGTTTTCAGTCTTTTATGTTAATTTTTACTTTACTATCTGACCCACACGGCATTACCCAGACTTGTGATAATAACCTTAAACTAACCTAAAAACAGTATTGAATTCAGACCTTTTTCTGAGGGAGGGGTTTCGTGTTGGGGGTATCAGCCTTTGGCAGCGTACATCGTGGAATTCGTATGAATTTATATTTTTAAACAAAAATCTATCCAAACAATTATTTTTTCTTAAAAAGAACCTCGAATTTGTAGGATTTATTATTTTTAAATGAAAATCTTTCTAAGTCTTTCCCCCTCTCTTAAAACGCAAAATGGTATCTCCGAGTATCGGACTAATATTACCGAGAGAAAAATAATTCTGGAGAAATGAATTCTAATATAGCAATCTTTCAAATGCGAAAATGATGCAAAGTGCGAAATGATATCTGCGAAGGCACTAAGAGAGAGAGAGAGAAAAAAAAAAGGTCCCCGACAATGTGGTAAACGACTTCCAGGATTTCTTTTTTTGTAAATAAAATGTACGTCGAAAGAAAATAAAAATTCCTATAAATGAGTATTTTTCGTCTTGTTTTATATTATTTTTCTATTTCTATTTGGAACACAATTGTAGAAGTTACGAATAGGAAACCAACCTTCAGAAAATGTATGTTTTTTGAAGTAGTAAATATTAATGTTTTTTTAAAACAAAAGATACCTTTTAAAACCTAGAATAGGGGAGATGGGGGATGAATGGGACGTTCTCAACATTTCAGGCAATACATTTTTATTTTTAGTTGCTTCCTATCCTCATAGATTTCACTACATAGTGTGCTTCAAAACCAAAAGCAAGAGCACATGGCTGTTTTCAGTTTCCTTCAAATTATCATTTCCTGAAAACTCTGCTTAAAAATAATTTTTTTTTTTACATTTGAAGTTACTTAAATATCTTATGCAATATAAACAATTAAGATATGTTGTAGTTTTTTATTTCAAGGCTCAATATTGGTAATTAAAATGAATGCATATTAACCATTGTGACAAAATAATTTTTGAGACAAAATGACTGACAATTGAATGGGGATGATCATGGGGATGATTGGGACATTTCAAATGCGATAAATGGAACTGTCTCTTTCATCCCTAGAGGATTCTGAAAAATATATTTATTAACTAAAAATTATTATATAGGTTGATAAATTAATACTTTATGGTAATTATTCTTTTAACGTTTCATCCTCATTGTAGTTATCGTCTTCAGCCATTGAATGCTTCCGTTAATGGGTCTTTTAAGGCAAAGCTGAGATAAGTCCAAGATGATTGGCTAACAAATAATCCTGGAGATCATATTACAGTTTATAATCTCTCAGCTTTTGCCAAGAAGGCATTTTTGTCAGCTTTTAGTTCTTAACATTGAATACGGGGAGGAAAATGTTTGTGTCCCATTCATCCCTGCTGTGGGGGTGATTGGGACATAGAAGAGCATTTTTTTAAAATTTCATTTATATTTCTGTATAATAATAATCTTGAACAAATATTGTGCATAAGATGTAGTCAAACACTTAATGTATGACATGTAATATATAATATTGATAATAACTTAAATAAAATATTTTTAATAAATATTTTTGTGAAAATGTCCCATTCATCCCCCATCCCGTCAATAAAGGGGTACATTTTTTTTCCATCTGGAACCTGCAGATGAGAGTTTGTAACTGCTGAAAAAACAGAAAACATGAAAACGAATATGAAACCAACCTTCAGAAAAAGTATATATATATATATATATATTTTTTTTTTTTTTTTTTAACAGCAAATACTAGTATTTTTTATCCAAAAGATACTGTTACAATGGGAAGGCACCGTGGAAACATTTTCTTTGTAACTCCATAGGGGACGTAGAGATTGCGATTTCAAAATGTATAAAACAAGGCACGTTTACTACGCCTGTGCTCGAAAAACTTCAGATTCCTCAGATATGCGTGGAAGGGATCGCCAGAATAATGTATATCCGTACATTAGCTTTCGATGAGGGTTTTTAATTAATATATCGACTAATTATTAAAAAAAATCTGAGCCTCAGGTGAATTCAGATCTGTCTTCGTCTATCCTTATCCAAATTTTCAGACCTTTACGTGCAATAGATTTCCTTTGTCATCGCCAACAAACCGACAGACAAACGTGCAGACAAACATCATTCTTTTATTAATACAGATAGGCTTTAACTTTTGTTAAAATTGGCCAATCGTCACAAAATTTGTATATGGTGTTAAGGTGTACAGATTTAGTTTCTGTTTTTAAAATAGCCATCCTAATGTGCATATTTTTTCTACAGGATCACGTGAAAATTTGTAATATATCATTCTCCACTGCACGTCAAAGTAAGCGATGTTGCCAACATAGGTGCCTACTTAACGGGGGCGATATTGACAAACTTCCACCACTAATTTTAAAATGTTATTTTTGTATTAACAAATTACAGCGATTAATTAGGACAAAAACTTTTCAAAATTAGGGGTTTAAATATTTTTGATTGCCTCGTTCACGTGCATGAAGTCGTCGCTAAGGTTGTCATGAATGAGATTTAAAACGAATATTGATAACAATAAAGGATTGCCATACGAAAGCACTTGTTGTGCTAAACCACCGTCATCAAAATAATTCAATTGGTATGCATTAAGTAAATGTTAATGCTATAAGGTAGAAAAAAAAATCCTTTGAAGTCGTTTTCTTTTCTTAAAAACTATTTGGCAATTTGATTTTTCTCATTGGGATGTTGGGAAATGTTTAAATGATTAAATTGACAAAAATATCTTATACGCATCACACATACAGTATCAATTCGTTTAAATTCTTATTGAAATATACAGGGTGATTCATAAGTAAGTATACAACTTCCGGATGTTATAAAACAGGAACAGTTTAAGGCACGTTTCCCAAATACGAGCCGTAGCGTAAGTGTACTCATGTAAATTTTTTTTCGCTGCTGTGCGAAGTCACATAGGCGATAGTTAGCGTGTCATGGGAATATCAGTAAAAATAGCGCGCGTCTGCAGCGGAGAAGGCATTTTGTGTTCTTGAATTGAGCAAATCGGAATCTGTCAGCAAAGTGTAACGGCCTTTTTGAACACGATTTGGAAAAGAACCTCTAACCGAAAAATCTATTTATGATTGGTTTTAAAAAATCTATGTGTCACAGCTTAGTCAGGTGACACACATCAAACCCGTAATCCTTTTCTTGCCACTTTGGACAAACAGCCCGTAGTTAAAAAAATTTTAAACCAATCATAAGTGGATTTTCTGGTTAGAGTTTCTTTTCCAAATTATGTTCGAAAATGCTGTTGCACAATGGTGACAGATTTCATTTTGCGCAATTTAAGAACACAAAATGCCTTCTCCACTGCAGACGCAGCCATTTCTACTGATATTCGCGTGACACACTAGCTATCGCCTATGCTACTTCGCACAGTAGGAAAAAACTTTATGAGTACACCTACTTTACGGCTTGCATTTGGGGAGTGTGCCTTAAACTGTTCCTGTTTTACAGCATCCGGAAGTTGTATACTTACTTATTAATCACCCTGTACACTAGATTGCCAACAATCACCGGACAAATTAACAAATTTCGTCGAATATCTATTGAAATATTAGACGATTTCTTCTGGAACTTTCACAATATAAAGAAAATGTATGACTTCCTATTTTTCAGCGAAGTTTTGATTACGAGGGCTATTAGGGAACCAACCCAAAATTGATGAAAAAAATGATATTTGAGATCACCCTGGAAAATAAAATACTCAAAATTATCGGCAGCTGCAGCACATGACTATGTGGATATTGTACAACATTTGTGTGAGAACAGCACGTATATTCAGGGAAATATAACGATTTCTTTAAAAAAAATCAAGAAAATTTTGCATTTTTGAAGGGAAAACTTCTTTAGGCGCGTTGGGCATTTTTTGAGATGGGAAAAAACCATTGAATTCGCGACACCGTTACCGTGACCGTCACCGACACCGGTACTTTTCGGTTAGCCGGGCGCCAGTAATATATATACATGTATATATACACGCACACATATATCTACACATATCTACAGATACATATATATACATACACATATATATGCATATATGGATGTATATATATATACAAATTTATGTATATACATATGTATTTATATGTGTACATATATCACTGGCGCCCGGCTAACCGAAAAGTACCCCGACACCTCTGTATATTTGGCGACGATTCTGCAATAGCTGGTTCAGGTAAGCAACCATAGATTTGCTTAAATTAATATCTCACTTTGACAGCAAAAGTGATATTAGTCTCTATTTAGCATTATTTGAAAGACAAATTTCTCGAATGAATATAATAAAAGAAAATTGGGTCACACATTTGTTAAGTTTAATTCCGTTAGAAATCGCTAATATTATAGCTAGAGAGACAGAAACATTGGCGAACAATTACGATTATGTAAAAGATTTACTTCTTAAACGCTTCAAAATGACGCCAGAAGAATTTAGGCAGAAATTAATGTCACATAAAAAATAATTTTCAGCCATTTGGCGCGATTGAGCATTTGAATTAAGAAATCATTTGGAAGAATAGATTAGTGGTCTTAAAGTATCTGATTTCGAATCCTTAAAAGAATTAATAGTATTAGATCAAATTAAGAAAAGGTTACCTATAGAAATGAAAGAACATTTTATTGATGATATTCCAAAAATTAATAAATTAGTAAGTAAACTAGACGATTATGATGCGGCGAGACGTAATGTTAAAACCATGAATAGAATTTCACACCACTTTGAAGATGGGTTTATTATATCAACGAAATTTTATGTTTCAAAATCTCTCGCATATATGATATTGTAATAGGGCAAGACGTGATCAGCAAACTAAAGTTGGCGATAGATGAAGAGGGAATTAAAATTGTTGGCGAGCGCAATACTTTTCAAGTACGTTGCCTTAGCCTTAAAGCTGTAAATAATTCCGATAAAAAATTAAATTATGTTGCCAATTCATACAATGAAGCGAAAGTATCAAAAGGAAATAGTTCACGTGCAGAAAACGAAATGGTTGGTATTATGAATAAAAATAATTCAGAAAATTATTTCAAGATAAATTTAGCACGCGCGGTGAAAACAGATAAAAGTGACTCAACTCGCGAGACCAAATCAAAAGATGAAAATGAAATAACAAAACACGGAAAATATTATAATTTAACGAGCACGAGAAAAAAAAAATAGACAGAAGTAATATAAAAAGAAAAAATGAAAATAATGAAATATTTCAATTTATAATATAATATTATAATGTACAATAGCGCATTAAATGAAAATTGTAATATAATTTTTGTAGTAGTAGTTTATAATAATGAATAAAAAAAACACTTCATTTAAAAGTATTTCCTGCACAATAAAACGTTTCCTGACGATTCAAAAAATATACACGTAATTGTTCAAGCTTTCACTTCTGTCGGCACTCCCGGAGTGCCATTGTTTTTTTTATTTTTTGTTTATAGCATGCAAGGTTGAAAATCCTACATGCTATAAAGAAAAACTACGAAAATGTCTTTAAATTTTTAAATAAACCTTTTTGAAGTAGTAAATATTAATATATTTTTTAAACAAAATATACCTTTTAAAACCTAGAATCTTTATATCTCCATAAATATACATGCTATTCTAACGGAAATGTTGTACAATATACAGAGTGATTATAATTAAAGTCCCTCTTTCAAAATGCTGTCAAAAAGGAACCACTGGTCAGAAAGACTTGAACGGAATATACTGGAAGAAGGGGGAAACGGTATGGCATAAAAAAGAAAAAGTTCCAATGTGTATCAATAGATGGCGTGGTAAGCGGCATAACGAAAGTGGATTCGGCTACAAATGACATTTTAAATCGAAATATGACGGCTTTGGCATAAGTTGCACAGTAAAAAAAAAAGTACTGTTCAACGTGCATGATTGTTTCGGTTGTTTGACGGAAAAAATGACATCCAAATCAGTCAACAGTTGTAGTACTGTTAGTGGAAAGCCCATCCACCACGGCAAGGTCGTACCACATTGGATGGGAAAAATCGGTTTTTAATTGTTCTTGGGCCAAAAACCGCATAAAAAGCGCATAATGATTCGGTTTTTAATTGTGCATGAGTGTCTTTTAATTTGCATAGTATGAAGCTTACAGCGCCATCTATTGATACACTTTGGAACTTATTATTTCTTATGCTATACTGTTCTCCCCTTCTTCCAGTATGTTCAGTTCCAATTTGAAGTCATTCTGACCAGTGGTTCCTTTTTGACAGCATTTTGAAAGAGGGACTTTAATTATAATCACTCTGTATATTGTACAGAGTGAAAAGTGTTACTCTGTAACAGAAAAGCGTTACAGAGTAACACTTTTCTGTGAGGACAGCATGTATATGTATGGGAATATAAAGATTTCTTAGAAAAATTCAAAACATTTTTGCATTTTTTCTTTATAGTATGCAGGATTTTCAACCTTGTATGCTATAAACAAAAGTAATACAAATTTTCTTGAAATTTTTAAAGCCATTTCGTACATTTTATTTTACAGGGTGATCCCAAATGTTATTTTTTCTTCAATTTGGGGTTGATTCCCTAATTGCCCTCGTGATCCTGTGTGATCAAATCATGAGAAAAATATGAGGTCAAATATGTTCTTTATATACCTAAAGTTCTAAAAGAATTCGTCAAGTATTTCTTTAGATATTCGATAAAACGTCTAAAATCGAAAGCGTTCAGTGTTTTTTGGCAATGTGTATCAGTTACACTTACAATTACAAATTAGGCAATTATATTGAGTTTAAACCCATTAATTCATGAAACACGCGTACAATTATGTTGAATATTTGTTTAAGGGTTAAATATCCACTTCATCTGCCATTTAGTGGCTTAATACTGTATAGTTAAGCTTCCTTGTTGATGAACATTGTGTGGGCTTCCATTTGTGATGGATTGAAATCCTCTCATTGTGTCCGTCCATTTACGATTTAAATTGAACGCAGGTTATTATTCACGTACTGAAAGTTATATGTATAGTTTTGAATTAAGTTTCGTTCCTCTGCTGGAAAAATATAACTTGTTTTGTTCCTAGGATGCTACGCTAATTTAAATTTTGAAATACAGTTTTGTATCACTTAAAATCTGGAAAATGATGTTTGCTTCTGCTCTTTGATAATGTCATGAACAAAATTGATTTATATAAAATTTTAATTACTTAAAAGGCGTATAGCCAACATAGTGAAAAAAGTAACCAAGCCGGTACTCGAGCCCGGGTCATCAGTATAGCGCACTGACGTTCTACCAACTGAACCACTTGGAACGATACCCAGCTTGGCACTTCTTACTATCACATGTTGGCAAGGCTACAATCGCAGCACAAGATGGAATATTTTTCCGTGAGCCACCAACCCTGGAGCAAACATGAAACTAAAGAGAATCCAGCATCGATGATTGAATAAATCTATTTTAATATTTGGAAATTTTTCCATAGAAAATAAATTAACGCTTGCATTCATAATATTTCAAATTTTAATTGCTTAAAAGGCGTATACCTAACATCGTTATATGTGGTTCAGTTGGTAGAACGTCAGTGCGCTATACTAATGACCGGGGTTCGAGTCCCGGCTTGGATACATTTTCACTATGTTGGCTATACGCATTTCAAGCAATTAAAATTTGATATATTATAAATGCAAGGCGTGAGACATTTTCTATGGAAAAATTTCTAAGTATTAAAATAGACTTATTCAAAATAGATTTAATATAAAAATTATGCAACATTAATGGTACAGTATTCTCAGCACGTTTTATTTTCTTTAATCCCCCCAAACCTCTCCTAAATAAGACGCTATTAAGAGGTTATGTATCTTAAAATCAAAAATAAAAATAGATTTATTTTTATTCGCTTATATTAAACGATAAGATTTTAAGCAAATTCGCATTCAAAATTGTGCGTTAGAAAAAAAAAAGATTAAGCAAACTCCAGCTATTGAAACACGTGACATAGGGAATGTTTGATTTAAAGATGATTTTACTAACTAGGACTTCCCTCAAAGGGATTAGTCTGAGTGATATTGCTGAGAACATGGGGTTAACAATTACAATATAAAGAAAAAGAGCAAATTAAATGATAGAATTACAAAATATCATATATAAATTCATATACACTGTTAAAAAATAAAAAAGAAGTACCGTTCATCAGATGTGTTGTCATAATTTTTTTTAACATGTGGCAAGAATCTCATTTTCTTAAGCGCGTATTGCGCAAAACTTGAAAAAAAAAAAAAAAAAAACAAAAAAAAAAAAAAAAACGCCGGATTTTTTAAAACGCCAAGCTATTTAAAGTTACGCAATTGGATTTGCAGCCAATAGATTATTCTATCAAGCGTGGCTTAACGAAAATTTAATTTCATTGTTGCGCCTTTTTTTGTGTGTGAATTAAAAAATTTTCTTCCTTGATTATATATCTATTATTTGTATAACTGTTTATAGAAACTCTTACACTTCAAACCACATTGATAGCATGCTTTGCTACAAACCAGATTGCAAAACTATAGTCTAAATTACTATTAAAGTATACAAAAAATCTTTCGATGACTTCTGTAAAATAACTTTCACATTAAATCTCCATATCGGCAAAATTGAAAAATTATATATATTTCAAAGTTAAGCTTAACAGATACTTCTTGATTATTCCCTAGGCGGCTCTGCCCACTGCACCTTTACTGCGCCAATCCGCAGACTTTTCTTTTGCCTGTATGTCTGTCTCTCCACAATCTGTCTGTTTCCTTATCCGTTCTTCTGCCCGTCTCTCTAACCGATTGTCTATCTCTCTACACGTCTCGCTACCTGTCTCTATATTTCTCTACCGGTCTCGCTACCCGCCAATCTATTTCTCTAACCGTTTGTCTATCCGCCTAACTACTTGTATGTCTAGCCGTGTCTCTATCTACTTCGCTAACCATTTGTCTATCTGTCTCACAACTTGTCTATCTGTCTCACAACTTGAATATCTGTCTCTCTACCCGTCTGGCTGTACGCCTCTCTACCCATCTTCTTACCCATCTCCGTACCCATCTATTGTCTCTCTACTCGTCTGTATACCCGTCTCACTATCCGTCTGTTTTTGTACCCGACTCGCTACGAATCTCATTACCCGTCAGTCAACTCGTCTCTGTACTCATCTCTCTACTCGTCTCTTTATCTACCACGCTACGCGTCTCGCAACCTTTCTCGCTACATTCCTGTCTACCGGTGTCTCTACCCGTCTCGTGACCCATCTCGCTACTCCTCTGTCAACCTTCTTTTTACCTTTCTCTCTAGCCGTCTGTCTATTCGTTTCGCTACCCGTCAGCCTACCTATGTCGCTACTCGTCTCTCTACCCGTCTGTCTACCCGTTTGTTTACTCGTCTTTCTACATCTCGCTACCTCTTCCCAATATTTAAACAATTCATTTAATATACAGAAGCCGTTTATCAGTTATTAAATGCAAACAGAAGTAATTAATCTAATAAGTGTAACCGGATGCAATTTTTTTTAAAATACATTCATAAACCTGAATAATAATTCATCAGTTTTGTGTTCATAGTTGTTTATATCATTTGACAGTAAATCTCAACTTCTTAAACTAAATTGTCTCAAGCTTTTTAAAAAAACCACAAGGTCTGTATAACTGCAAAGTACCCTGAGGGCTATATTAGCTACATGCTATTAAGTTAAGTGAAAGTTTCGTTATCGCGTTTGCAGCCAATTGCTTATGTCAGAAAGCGTGGCTTAACGCCATTTTAAATTCATTACTGTAACTTTCTTTTTTTTTTTTTGGGGGGGGGGGGGGTTCAGATATATACATTAAATTAAAACTTTTGCCTCCATGCCATTAGTGTTGTTTGTATTATTAACTAATACCTTGTAGAGCGAGCTTCATTTGAAACAAATGTAAAAGACTTCTTCTACAGTTTTTTTTAGGAGAAACTTTCGTAATTGGGCCCAAAGCCAATCGGAGCATTTAATATCATTATTGTAACTCTTATAGAGTTAAAAAAAAATATTGTTGCTAGCTTTACTCTTGTTTGAGAACAGCTTTGCCTGTGTATCTGAATGGGGAAAAGTTCCGTATTCTATGTCGGTTGGCGAAAAAAATTTAAAATGGTGCCAAAAGGTAGTTTTAGCATCTTACAAAATTTTTCAAGAGAGCGGTAAAACATGTTTTTCAAATATTTACAAGCATACGTTTATTAAAGCATGTTTTTGCACCATCTTAAAAATTTAAGCACGATGCTAAAATTTTATCGCCATATTCGATATTTTAATAAGTAATGAAAATACATAAATAAACTTATTTAACAAACCTAAGAGGCATTTTTGTGATAAATAATTGTTATAGTCAGGGTGGTAAATTGTAAACAATTAATAAACGGTTAGTAAATAATAAATAGCATTTAAAATCTAAAAATGGAGAAGTGGTCCGTATAAAAATGCAAAACATAACATTATACGCTTGATATATGTAAATCTTTTTTTATTTTTTAATACTTCCGAAGGCACAGATAAAAAGGTAAAAATCTCTTTTCCAAATGCCAAATAGAAAATATACAAAATAGAATGCCAAATATACAAAATAGCAAAATATCTGCAAAAAAATATATTTACATAATACTACATCTGCAAAAAAAATAAGATTTAGAAAAAGTAAGCCAAATCCTGTAGATCCCAACAATCACATCGAAAAACTTATCACCAAAAAAGAACTCGCCAAATCTTACGGCACAGGAGATGGATTTTTCCCTCTGAATGCAGAATATTAGTTTTTTTTCTTGTACGATGGGTGATTATTATATAATTGTTTCATTTCACATACTACATACCGTTTGATATATTGGTACTTTTATGTTATCCTGGCGCAGATGATAAATCGCCAAATATTGTTCCTATAACATTTTCATATTGAATTCATTTTATTTAAATATAAACCTTTCACTCATTTAATTTAAAATACATGCCTTTCATTAATCCCATGTAAAATGCTAAAAAGAGAAGAGAAAAAGAAATAATGCCATAAATCGAAAACTTTTATTTAAACACAAAAGAACTTTTTTTGTAATTTACACACGCGAAATAAAAAAAGCTGCTATTGCTGAGATTTGCGCCAAATCTCTAATTAATCTACCAAGTTATTGCGGGGTTTTTCTTTCAAACAGAAAAAAATCCAGATTAATTTTCGATTTCTACTAAATTGAAATATATTTTATTGTGCTGAATATTAGTGCGTACATATTTTTTTTTCTCCATGTACTCCATGAACTTTTCAATTCCGATTGTCTACGAAAATCTCCCGCCGGTGAAAATGACGTACGCACAAAATTTTCGAGACGTATGTACTTTAATTGGGCTTTTTTATCTATTTTTTTAATATAATTTCCAAACGGTTTGACATTTATTCTTCGTAATAAATAGACGTCGTTATCACCTTTATAGGTACCTGCTGTAAAAATTTGAACGAAATCTGTTAAATATTTTTTGAGTTATGTTTGACGAAAGGTTTTAATATCCATCTTAGCTATATATGGGGCAAAGTAATACGGCGCTGTGTATGAGTCTTCGTTACACTCAGACAATAAAGGTAAAACTAATCTTTTTTTTAAAACACTTTTCTATAAGCATTCCATGTTTATCTTAAAAATCACGCTTAAATTTATGACTGCAATTCCGAAAAGTTTAAGTTACAATACGTTAATTTGGCCTTGGCACCTATTATTGAAAGGCAGCGTTTTGATTTACACTTCACAGAAAGTGTCGATCAGTGAATTTATTAAAGAAAGTACAATGTTTGCTCTGTTTCAGTTTTAAGTTATGGCAACAGTAAAGGAAAACAAGTGAGTAAGTGTGATCGAAGATCACTCAAAGGGTTTCGTTTAATATTCCTTCCAAAACACTTTATCCTTTCTTTAATAAATTCAAACAAATTTCATTTAGCAACAACAACAAAAAAAAAAAAGTCATGTTTCTTATAAAGTAAAAATTTACCGGTCTATATTTTCCTTTTTTGGAATATCTAAACCAGCCGGATAGCGGTCCAAGCCCGCTATTATATTCTGTCATAATCATATCCGTCATACGGACTAAATGCAATATTTAAAAAAATAATTTCAAAATTAAACATATTGTACACCTTCAAAATGTTAAAATATGCGAATATTTCCATAATCAGATTTTTATCACGATCCAATATGTTTCTCAAACTCATATATTTACTATTCTCTATTATTTATATTGATACTCGCTTTGTATTATTCTCAAACATTTGAAAAATAAGTTAAACTTCCTATATGACGTCAGATTTTCTTTTTAATTCTCTAATGACGTGATATTAACCTGCTTTGTCCACTTACACATACTCATACACCTTGTGTTATTGAGAAATCTTAGACATTTTCCGTTTTATTACGACTATGACGTCAATCAATTTTATTTCATATTTATCTTTTTTTCAATGGGTGAAACTTTTTATTTCATTTTCATTTTTCACGTGAAAATCGTCTGATAGAAAATTAATTATTGTAGAAAGAATTTTATTGTGGATTTTAAATCTTTGCCATCTGCTATAACCAAAAATGTTTCAATTTAATAGGAAAAGGCTGTTAGAATTTTGTTTCTTTATCTCTATTTATTAAAATAATACGAATTTTTCAAATTTTAATATTTTGAGCTCTTTACAGCTGCTATTCAGATTTATACACTAAGTTTCAACTCTGTAAGCTACATACTTTTTGAGAATGGCTCTGTGACGGACAGACAACGGAGCGGGGGTAATAGGGTTTCGTGAGATGAACGAAACCCTAAAAAGTCTTATTTAAACTATCTGTTTAGGATTTGTAAATTGTATTCTCAACGTATAGTCGTAATTTAATTAATATTAAACTGTTAAATGATAAAAAAGTATTTAAAAAATATATATTACACTCTTTATTTTTTATTCATATTTTTTACATTTTTAGTGTTTAAAATATTTCGTTGTTGCAGTTTACCAGTCAATTGGAATAGCTTGGCGAGCGTGGTTTGGAGCAGCATTAACTCCATTGTTTTTGCAGCTGGTAAACAGCTGTAATCATAAAGAATATTTGGTTATAATATCACCTGCGGCCGGCTAATGGAAAAACTGTCCCGAGGGAGATACGTTCTCCGGCAGAGAGGGGGTTGTTTTGTATATTTTGTCAACAGGCACCAACTTCTTTTGATAACGGCAAATCCAGCTTCGGCTAATTTTTTCTTTTTAAGACCTTAAAAAAGGGAACTGGGAGGGACATATATGCTATACAGACTTGGTCTCCTTGTCTGAGCAGTCCCTCTCAGGCTATCAATGGAAAAATGCCTTAAAATAAATTTATTAATTTATAATTGAGTTCTAAATATATTGAAATGCTATACTGTCATCGGAAACACAACACACCTCTGTACATAATTTTTATAATTACAGTTTATCAAGACATGAGGGAGAAATCGATTGTAAAACTCCGCCTTTACACATAAAAACCAAGTTGAATTAAATAAAATAAATAAAAACGGTTGTTTTGTTAGCTTACTCATACGATTGTGCGAAAATGACTAATTACATTTTACACGAGATTTTAACACTAGAACGGCCGGAAATTTTACTGAAGTTTTATTAAAGTATTTTACACGAAATTTTTTATTTAAAACTATTTAATTTATATATTTAACGTATTTCTGTGTGGTATGTATTTAACTTATTTTATGATGCAATTTCTGGTTTGAATCGAAATATATTTATTTGAAATCCGTCAAATGACCGTTCACGGCCGTTTTAGTCTTAAAAGTATAGCTTATGATAAAAATATGTATACATCAGTATTTTCCTTTTCTTAATATACATTCAGCGCTTCTGTAACCCTGCTGTTCTATTCACAAAATAATGATAGCTAATTAACTCTATTGTCTTTTGGAAATTATCACTGTTATGCCCACAGGCAAGGAATCTTGAAAGCTTTATTATTGCGAATGATTAATTAGATAGTTTCAAATATTTTTAACTGGAGTAAAAATGTTTCCATTTTAGTTGTTACATAAACAGTGTAAAAGAGAACTATCTATTTACTCGCTAGAAACAACTATTTATCTTTAATAACACAGAGCTCCTATGATGCATCTTCAATTAATACGCTCAACTCTTTATCCGGTTATATATTTAACTCGAAATAGCAGCAAGAATTGCCTACATATCATAAATTTAGACATTTTTTATTTTATTTTAAGTGCATAACTATGAAATTGTTGTGAATGTACAGTTATTTATTTATTTTTTATATTTAATCTTAACACAATTAAAAAAAATATTTTTGGTAGATTTATCTTTAAAATATCCTAGTATAAGTGTATGAAAGGCTATTTTTCAAACAGTGGTACGAATAGAATGAAAAATAATAAACTGGCACTGTGATGCAGTCATATATTTTATTTCCGTTTTCATTTTAAAATGTTTCAAAATTAACATTTCCCCATTTAAACTGTATTTAGAAAAAAAAAAAAAAAAAAAAAAAGCATTTATTTTTTATTTCTTTATTGAGTGCGTCTTCCTAAATTTCTAACAAATGAAACCTAATAATAAGACATAATTAATATACTACTTTAAAATACCATTTCTTTTCTATTATTCTTTTTTCCGTTACAGTTTGCTAAAGTGTTAAAAACAATTAAATTTTATACTTCTCCTTTGATATTCATTTTTATTTCGGTTGTCTGTTTTTATTTAAATAAAAACGTTAATTTAAGTAATAGTACAGTTGTGTTGGCAGACTAGGCGGCTCCGATAGGGTTGTCGTATTTGGCATGTTCGTTTCGTCAAAAAGACGATGTTTGTTTTGACTTTCTTCGCACTCAATTCAAATTTTCCCTTTATTTTTTATCTAACGTCTTTTACCGGTATGTTTCTTTGCTAGCCAACGTGGGAATATATTTTTTTCGACAGTATTTGTGTTGGCGATATAGTTTTGATAAAATATCAGTTCGTTATGTAAGTGTGATGGTAGCAAGAGGTCATGTGCTCCTGTTAACGTGGATTGAAAGAAAAACAATTATGTCCGTTTTTAATATTTTTTGGGCGCTAATGCTTTGCCTCTTGACTCATCAGCGTCTTTGTTACTTTTATATTGACTTGCAAATAAAGAATCAGTCGTGCACGAAATGGAATTATTTAATCTTTTGAAAGTCAACTTTTCTTCCAGTAAAAAAATGCTTTCGAACCTGTGTTTCTTTTCCACTATGCGAAAATGGCCCATTGTGATGGTGGAGCGCCATCACAGGCACATGTGTGTTCCAACCAATAATCGAAAGGTTAATTGGATAAAAATTGTTGCAGAAGTAGTAATAAAAACACATTACTCGAAAAAACCATGCAACTATAAAAAATATGTAACATCATTGGTAAAACATATCTTGCGTATTTTGTTTCACCCCCCCCCCTCCCGCCCACTCAAAAATGACATTCAAATGAGAAAAATACAATTACCTTTCTTAAATTAAATTCAGCGAATCTGTAACTCTGCACTGTTATTCAGAATATTATGATAGTTAATTAATTCTGTTGTAATTTCAAGACATTATCAATGTTATGCCTACAGGCAAATATTCTTAAAAGCTCAGATACTTTAACTGGAGAAAAAATGTTTTCATTTTTGTTGTTTCAAACAGTGTAAATGAAAACCATCTATTTATTCATTACGAGCAGATACTTATTTTTTATAATACAGATCTCTTATAGTGCATTTGGAATTAAATTTTACGCGCTACTTGTTTCAGTACTTACATTTAACTCCTAATTGTAGCAAAAATTGTCAAATTTTCATAAATTTATACTATGTTGAACACATTTTATCTCTTGTTTTAACTGCGTAATTATAGAATTGTCGTGAATATGTAATTATGCAATCTCAAATACTTTAACTGGATCAAAAATGTTACAGAAGTAACATAAAATGTATATATAAACAATATTAATCAAACAGATCATTTAAATATCAAAATTATGCAAAATCTCTGGTAAAATATTTATTGCGTATTATATTATTTTATTTTTCACCACCTTCCACCGCCTCCCTCCCCCCCGCCCCCCAGAAAACAAACAAACAAACAAACAAACAAAAAAGTTATTAAAATGAATATATATATGTTATATGAAAATTTATTTCCTTCGTAGCCTTCAATTTTATTCGCATTAATCTTTTAAAATTAATCTAACTTCTGTCATAGTCAGTATTTCCTTAATTCTTAATAATATCTATTCCTATTTAAAGTCCTTTTAAAAGTAAATATCCGTATATTAATAATTATTTTATTCCAAATCTTAATCTAAATTTAAGATCATTCGTAACTTTTATCAGTTCCCCAATCTATAAAATTCTGAGACGCGTTCTCATTTCGAATGTTTTTTAAAAGCCATTTTCTTTTTATTATTATTATTATTATTGCTCTGATTCTTTCGCGCGCTTGGGATTTTAACTTCTGCACCGAACTAAGGGATTCTTTACTGTTTTAGCCTCGCCCTCTAGCCTCATTCGTTGGGCTGGAGCTAGCTTCTCACTCATTGGGTTGTGAGCTCGTGACGTAATTTTGTGTATGTTTCCGCGGAGAGATCAAAACTGGCCTGTACCGGTCGGAACGGGAGATTTTTGACGTTTTCGGAAGCTAAACAAGTATGTGTCTGGTATTTGTATGACCGTAGAATATTCAGCTGGCCCAGTAACATCTTAATTCAATGAAGTGAAGCAACGTTAGCCCGAGGGCTATAAGTTTTAGACCTTTGGGAATCGTTTCTGTGTTGTTCGTCTTCTAATAAAATTATTTGTCTGGAGATTGGCTGGATTTACTGGAGAAATTCTGTGATCTCATTTCATTGCCTTACTACTTCGCCATACTCGCTAAATTCGACTGCAACTTGCTATATAGTTGAAGGACTGCCATCTTTTCATCGAATATTATTCATCGTAATATCTCAACCTCGTCAAAATGCTACATATATATATATAATTAATTTTCTTAAAATAAATTCAATATACCTGTAACTCCGCTCTCTTATTCCCAATATTATGATAGTTAATTAACTCTGTTGTCCTTCGAAGATATTATCACTGTTATGCCTACAGGGAAAGACTCTTGGAAGCTTCATTACAGCAAATGATTAATTTGACAGTTACAAATAGTTTAACTGGAGCAAAAGTGTTTTCATTTTAGATGTTAGAGAAACAGTGCAAAACAAACAAAAAAATCTATTTGTTAGAAGCAACTATTTATTTTTAATACCACAGAGCTCTTATAATGCTTTTGGAATTAATACGTTCTGCTTTTTTTACGGTTTTATATTTAACTAGAAACAGCAGTAAGAATTGTCTAAAATTCTTAAATTTTGATTGTGTTGAACACATTTTATTTTTTGTTTTAATTGCGTAGTTATGAAATTTTTGTGAATGTCTAAGTATACTGTCTCATGTAGTTTAATTCGATCAAAAATGTTTGAGAAGTAGTATAAAAGTACATTTAAACACATTAATCGAATAGATTTTGTAAATATCAAAATTATGGGATGTCACTGATAAAGTATATCTTGCGCTTTTTTTTAAAAAAAAACTTCCCCTCAAAAAATTCTAATGAAATGAATATATGTATATATATATATATATATATGGAATTTATTTTAATTGAATTTAATTTTAGAAAAGAAATTATATATATATATATATATATATATATATATATATATATATATATATATATATATATATATATATATATATACTTCTGTTTCAATGGTTAATTTTTGCAATAAGTTTTTATATATATATATATATATATATATATATATATATATATATATATATATATATATATATACACTAGGGGGCTCTGCCCCCTACGAGCTGCGCTCGCCAACCCCCGTTCTGACACCGCATGATTTAAAAACACTCTGATTTGATCATCTCTAAAACGATTACGGAAGATTGTATTATAATTAAACAACCAGTGGCGATCTGCTGTAACAGGGTTTCCATTCATTTTCCTTTGACTGAGGGATTTTAAGGTCGAATCAACTGCTGTTGAAACAGATTACAACTGTAACTGTCACCAAAATATATGATTTAGCGCCAAACGTGCATAATCGTGGCGTCGCGTCACTTTCAGTTGACATCAGATGCGTTACACGAGTTAGTTTTTTCATCGGGGAATTTTTAATTCAACGCTTATTTGTCTTTTGATACTTCTCCATTACCCCGTCAATCAATTTTCATTAAAAAAAAAAAAAAAAAAACTATCGTTAAACTGTAACACCAAATAAACAAATAGAAGAATTTTGACATTGGAAAGGAAATCTTATTATTTACGCTGTTTTAAAATTTGCAATAATGGGTAAAAGATATGTCGAAATAAATTGATCTCTCATGAAAATATAATAATTAATTGAAATTGTTTGGAAATATTGTTTTTTTTTTATCATTTTAAATGTGACGTGAATTTCCCTAGTTACTCGTATTTCTCTTTGTAATATTCACGCGCAAGTATATTTTTATTACGTCATTTTCTACATTTATTGCTTTTAACACGTGATCATTTAAATATTATTTTAAAGTTTTATTTTTGTTTTTAATAGTCTCGTGTAAATACATTTCTTAATTGAAAGGGAATCTTATTACGTGCGCTATTTTACAAATTGGCAACGGTTCAAATAATGGAATTTATGAAATATGAAATAAATCTTCGTCAAAATAATGAAAATTTTGAATAAAAAATTGGCAACGGTTCAAATAATGGAATTTATGAAATATGAAATAAATCTTCGTTAAAATAATGAAAATTTTGAATAAAAAATTGAAATATAACCTGAAAAAATTACTCAAATTAAAAAAGTGATTGCAGTCTGCACTCCGCAAACTTGTCAACTATATCCTTACAAATTATGGTTAAATTCCTGCGGATAGTTTTCGTTCCTATAAAACTTTTTTCAAAAAACTGTTTTGACGAACTTTGATTTTAAATATCTCTTAAAATAATTCTTCGATTTAAAAACTGTTTGCTTCAGCGTGTTTATCGAACATTTCTTTATAAAACTACCAATTTTTAAAAT
Organism: Maratus michaelseni; assembly: GCA_963931845.1. Lineage (NCBI taxonomy): Eukaryota > Metazoa > Arthropoda > Arachnida > Araneae > Salticidae > Maratus > Maratus michaelseni. Next base: position 5,923,225 of record OZ007598.1, read on the forward strand.
TTTACATGCAATAGTTTTCTAGATATTAGTCCAGAAAGACTTCAAGGCACAAAATCTTAATTGACAGCGGCGGCAGCGGTGGTTACTTTTTTTTTTAATATAGAGATATATATATATATAATTTCTTTTCAAAATTAAATTCAGCGCATCTGTAACCCCACTCTCTTATTTGCAATTAAATATAGTTAATTAATTCCGATGTCTTTGGAAGATATTAATACTGGTATGCCTATAGGCAAAGACTCTTGAAATCTTCTTTATTGTGAATGATTAATTAGACAGTTTCAACCAGTTTAACTGGAGCAAAAATGTTCTCATTTTAGTTGTTACAGAAACAGTGTAAAAAAAAAAAATCTATCTATTCCCTATAGATGCAGCTATTTATTTTTAATACCACAGAGCTGTTATAATGCCATTTGTAATTACATACACTGCACTTTTTTTCCTGTTTCATATTTAAGAAAATAATAGCAAGGATTGTTTCAATTTCATACATTTGGACTATGTTGAAAACATTTAATATTTTGTGAAATTATTGCGACTCTCTACTTATACTTTCTCATGTGCTTTAATTAGATACAAAATGTTGCATAAACTGTATAAAGGTATATATAGCACAGTAATAGAACAGGTACCGTAAGTATAAAAATTATGGAAGATCACTGGTAAAAAAAAAAAAAAAAAAAAAAAAAAAAAAAATCACGCTTTTTTTCACCTTCCGCCCCTTCAATAAATGCTATTCAAATGAAAAAAATCATAATTAATTTTCTTAAATTAAATTCAGTGCATCTGTAACACTGCTCTTTTATTCACAACATTATGATAGTTAATAAATTATGTTGTCTTTCAAAGGTATTGTAAGGCAGAGAGTAGTCTTGAAAGCTTTGCTATTGTGAATGATTAATTAGACAGTTTTATACCGTTTAAATGGAGCAAAAATATTTTCATTTTGGTTGTTTCAAAATTGCAAATGCAAATTATTTATTTATACGCTACGAGCAGCTATTTATTTTCAATTACATAAATCTCTTACAATACATTTGAAATTAAAATTTTACGCTGTATTTATTTTTCGGATTTACATTTAACTCCAAATAGCAGCAAACATTGCCTACGTTGCAAATTAAGACTACGTTGAAAACATTTTATATTTTGATTTAAATGCGTAACAATAGAATTGTTGTGAATATCTAACTAAGCAATCTCAAGTTCTTTAACTGGATCAAAAAAGTTGCAGACGTAACATAAAGTACTATATATAAGCACATTAATCGAATAGATCAGGTAATTACCAAAATTATGTAAGATCACTGGCAAAATATTTCTTGCGCATTGTTTCACCACCTTTCCCTTAAAAAAAAGCTATTTTAATGAAAGAAATATATAATTTATTGTCTTAAGTTAAATTCAACACATCTATTACCACGTTCTCTTATTCACAATATTATGACGGTTAATTAACTGTGTTGTTTTTCGATGATACCATCACTGTTGCGTCTACAAATAAAAACGCTTGAAAGTGAATGATTGGGAATGATTAATTAGACTGTTTAAAGCATTTTTACAGCAGCGGAAAGGTTTTCTTTTTATTCGATACAAAACACAGTAAAAATGAAAATTATCTATTAATTCACTACGAACAGCTATTTACTTTTAATAACACAGAGCTCTTAAAATGCATTTGCTGTTTTATTGCGCTCTAGTTTTTTCCGGATTTTCATTTAACTCAAAATAGCAACAGGAATTGTCTAAACTAAACTATCTAGAACAGATTTTATATTTTGATTTAACTGCGTAACCATCGAATTGTCGTGAATGTCTAATTATACAATCTCAAGTACTTTAACGGGATCAAAAGTGTTTCAGAAGTAGTGCAAAGTATGTATAAATATACCGGGTGTCTTAAAAAGTACTGACTGATTTTAAAATTTAATAACTTGCAAACGGTGACAAATATTAAACAAGTGGGTAAGTGTGATCCAAGATCGCACAAAGTGTTTCGTTTAATATTCCTTTCAAAAGACTTTATCCTTTCTTTAATAAATCCAAATAAATTTCATTTTACACACAAAAAAAAGTCATGTTTTTTATAAAGTAAAAATTTACCGGTCTATTTTTCTCGTTTTTTCGAAAATCTGAACCGGTCCGATAGCGGGTGAAGCCCGTAATTATACTCTGCCATAATAATATCTGTCATGTGGACTAAATGCGATATTAAAAAAGATCAATTTCGAAATTAAACATGTTGTATAGAGACCTTCAAAATGTTAAAATATGCCAATATTTCCATAATCGGGTTTTTATCATGATTGAATATACGTTCCTCAAACTCATATGACGTTATAATCACTTGCTGATGTCATATCTACTTGCTTTCTCTATTACTCATATTGATACTCTCTTTGTATTATCCTCAAACATGTGAAAAAGTCCGTTAAACTTCCAATAGGACGTCAGATTAATTTTCTTTTTAATTCTCTAATGCATCATATTAACCTGCTTTCTGTACTTACACATACTCATACTCCTTGTATTATTGAGAAATGTTTGAAAATTTCCGTTTTATTACCAATATGACTTCATATTAATCTTTTTTCAATTGGTGAAACTTTTTATTTCATTTTCATTTTTCACGAGGAAATCTTTCAATAGAAAATTAATTATTGTAGAAAATTTTTTATTGTGGATTTTTAATTATTGGCAACTGCTATAACGAAAAATGTTTAAATTTAATAGGAAAAGGCTGTTAGATTTTTGGTTTTTTATCTGTCTATATTAAAATAATACGATTTTAATTTTATGATTTTCAGCTTCATAGTAGGTATGCAGCTATAAGTACACACAATTTCAAGTCTGTAAGTTATATAGTTTCTGAGAACCGGCTCTGTGACGGACAGGCAACGTAGCGGGACGAATAGCGTTTCGTGAGATGAACGAAACCCTAAAAAATAAATTATTTCAGGAAAGTAATATATGATATCAGGAGTTTTTTTACTGCATTTCACGGTTTTAGTTGCAAATAGCAGCGATAGATGGCGCTGAAAACAATAGGTGCTCAATCGAGGACAAAACTGGAACTATCCAGTCTTGATGCGAAGGAAGGAGGTTAAATATATGGAGTGAATCTCTTTCGCTGTTCTTGGGGCCAGATTAGAGACCCACTCCATACATTTGTGGCAACACTAATTTGTCTTCATTCACAATCGAAGCTGAAACGTAATCCATTTCTTTCAACGAAGCAAAACGAGTATTCTACTGTTTGGCGAGAGCTTTGCGGGGTTTCCCCACCGCGACAGACGGAGAGCTCCGCGAGAAACTTTTGCGCATTTTGTATACGACAGCCACCGGTGAAGCATTGTTTTTGGAAAAGCTGCTGGGCGGCTTTATTTACATACACGATATTTAATATGTTTTTGTTTAATGTTTTACTATGTTCATTCGGTTACACATTTACTATATTTTCTATTTAATAAAGAGTCAGTTATACAGTGACGTATGGCTTTCACATATCGTCGCTACCATGTCAAACTACCGAATGTGAAAAAATGTATTCTTCATTACTTTTAAAAATGGGCCGATTGTCACCACTTTTTATTAGAATTCCTCGCCTAGTAAAATTCTAATAAAATTTTTCTGAAGAACAGCATTGCTAATTTGGCCTTCTATTATATTTAGAAATGTCGAATTCATACTGGAAATTTTGAGAAAAATATTTTTACTCTAAGTGTTCACGAAATGTATGTCATTTAAATAAAAAAAAAAAAAAAAAAAAATCTGATTGAAATTTCTGGGATGAAATCGGCATTTCTGAATGAAAAAGGATGCCAAACTGGCAACCCTGGTGAAGAATACTATTAAAATTTAGTGGTAAAAATCGGTACATTTTTAAAAGTAATGAAATATGCATTTTTTCACATTCGATAGTTTGACATGGTAGCGACGATATCACAACCTAACGTTGCACCTAGAGTTGCAACGGCTAGAAAAAACCCGGTTTAATCCTGGGAATAAAATTGTTTTTTTGGGAATAAACCTGGAATAAAGCGGATTTTTGAAACTTTAGTTGCATCTATACATTTAACCTCCTTCCATCGCATCAATGCTGGGTGATTTCTGCTTCTGCCTCAATTGTACGTCTATTGCTCGCAGCACCATCTATTGCTAGTAATTTGAATTAAAATCAGGAATCACAATAAAAAAAAAGTAAAAAAAAAATCCTGACATATGTAACCTTCTGCAAGAATTTTTTAAATATCTGTCAAAGTTCGTAAGTTATTGAATTTTAAAGCCCGTCAGTCCATTTTTGGGCACTTGGTATAAACTAATACACACAGAAAAAAAAACTAAAACCCAAATTGGGTCGAATGAGTCTTAGGTATGTGCCCAATTTGGGTCATGCCTGTTTTGGTTACCACTGTGTATCCATTTTGGGCACTGTTAAAAAAAAATTAAAATGTGTATTTGTGCCCAAAATGGATACACAGTGGTAACCAAAACAGGCATGGCCCAAATTGGGCACATACCTTATTATTTTTTTTTAAATGGGTATTTAACAGTGCCCAAAATGGATACACAGTGGTAACCAAAACAAGCATGACCCAATTTGGGCACATACCTAACACTCTTTCGACCCAAATTGGGTTTTAGTTTTTTCTGTGCATCATGTAACTATCATGTCAGATCATTGATCAACTATTTCGTCCGCATGTTATTTATTCCCCCTCACCTAAAATATGCTATTCAAATGAAAAAAATATATAATTAATTTTCTTAAATTAAGTCCAACGCATTTGTAATCCCGCTCTTTTATTCACAATATTATGATAGTTAATTAACTCTGTAGTTTTTGTATGATACCATCATTGTTGAGCCAACAGGTAAAGACTCTTGAAAGCTTCATTATTTTAAAATGATTAATTAGGGAGCAATAATTGTGCGGATTTATGCATATTTAGTCTAGGAGTTGGCGGTGGGGGGGGGGGGGGAGGTAATAAGAAACAAGAAAGAAAATTATAAAAATATACAATTTAAAAATATAAAAAATGTTCTAAAATATAGTTTTTACCTTTAAATTATTATTACTTTATCCACTAAAAAGTCATCACTATATGTATTATATATATACAGGGTGATTATAATTAAAGTTTAAGTTTCAAAGCGCTCTAAAAAACGAACCACTGATTAGAATGACGTCAAAATTGAAAGGCGTATTATTGAAGAAGGGGAAAAGAACATGAACAAAAAACAAATAGTTCCAAATTTTAGTGACAGATGGCGCTGTAAGCGTTCAGAAGATGTAAATTAAAATACCTGGCATGCGCACGGCCATTTCAGGTGTTATAAAAGCGTTGGTTAAATGGCGTTTCCTCATTTCGCGTCTCAGACGTTCGCCATGAGTGTCTCAATGAACGACCGCGCTGTGCTTGTAAAGCTTTATTACAAGAACGGTGATTTTGCACCAGTAGCTCTGCAGAAGTTCAGGACCCTCAAGCGTATGAAAAAAGGCGTTGGACCGGTGACTGTAATGGGTCTGGTGAAAATTATGAAAAAATTCGAAAATACAGGTTCGTTTGATGTACAGTCCGGTAGAGGAAGGAAAAGATGTGATTCGGTAGTAATTGAAGAAGTGGCCATAGCAGTTCAGGAGGAGTCGAGCGGTGGTGTGCAACCATGCAGTGCACGGAAAATTGCCCAAACATTGGACAGGCCTGTGAGCACGGTGCATAACATTCTGCGAAACATCCTGCAATGCTATCCGTACAAAATTTGCCAAGTGCAGGAGTTGTTTCCTTCTGACCTGCCAGCAAGAAAGGGTTTTGCTTTGGAATTTCTTGCTCGCATGGAAGTAGACAACGATTGGCCGTGGAAAATTCTGTGGACAGACGAAGCCCATTTCCATCTGACGCGATATGTCAATACACAGAATTGCCGAATATGGGCAACAGAAAATCCACTCGCAACGAACCCAGTACCACTTCATCCTGCAAAGGTCACTGTGTGGTGCGGATTTACGGCATCATTTATCGTAGGGCTATATTTTTTCGAGGAGACGGATGCTTTCGGTCCTGTTACCGTTACAGTCAATGGTCAGCGTATGAGTTTCTTTTGCGTAATGACGTCATTCCAGCTCTGCAACAACGTGGGTGTCTGGATAGTATCATTTTTATGCAAGATGGTGCTCTTCGCACATTGCAAATCGAGTGAATCAGTTGTTGAGGCGGCATTTCGGAAATGCTAGAATTATCAGTCGTCATTTCCCTACAGCCTGGCCGGCCCGATCACCTGATCTTAATCCGTGTGATTTCTGGCTGTGAAGTTATCTGAAAGATGTTGTGTTCAGTACTCCGATTGCCAACGTAGCTGAATTGAAGACACGCATTGCGCAACACATTCTGAACTTGACCCCGGTGACACTTCGATCGGTTGTGGAACATGCTGTTTCCCGATTTAATCTTGTTGCGCACAACCGTGGACAGCATGTTGAACATGTTTTGCGCCAGTCTCGCGAAACTTAAAAACCGATTAGATGGATGCTTTTTATGTGGTTTTTGGCCTCAGGACAATTAAAAACCGATTGGATGGATGCTTTTTATGCGGTTTTTGGCCTCAGGACAATTAAAAACCGATTTTTCTCATCTGATGTGATACGATCTTGCCGTGGTGGATGGGCTTACGTAACTAACAGTATCACACCTGTACAGTCATGCACACTGAACAGTACAGTTGGTTTATCATGTAACTTACGCTTTAGCCGTTGTTTTACGATTTATCATTTGTAGTCGAAACTCTGACGCTTACAGCGCCATCTGTCGCTAAAATTTGGAATTACTTATTTTTTTTGGTTCATGTTCTTTGCCCCTTCTTCAATAATATGCCGTTCAATTTTGACGTCATTCTAATCAGTGGTTCGTTTTTTAGAGCGTTTTGAAACTTAAACTTTAATTATAATCACCCTGTATATACTAGATCCAGAGGTCGGAAGTAGTGAAGCTACAGTAAGCGCTACTTTTTACAGTACTTTGTAGTATAGCGCGCTACATCTTGAACAATGTAGTGCAACGAGCAGTAAAATAATAATAATAATAATAATAATAATAATAAACACTAGTTGGTAGCCAGAACCAACGCGACGCTATTTCAGGGGCAAAAATATGCCATTCTGTAAATCAACTTTCTTCATTTGTGCAAAATTTGTTCTGTTCATCAATTTGCGAATCTCAGCTGCAGTGCATAGAAACGCATCGCGTGAAATCATAGATTTTCCCCATTGACATTTGCTGCTAAAATCAAGTATTAACCCAAAAAGAATAAATTTTCTTGCTGGCAACATTTGTTTTTAGCGCCGGGTTTTTTATTATTCGTAATTGCTTTATTTGGAGATTTATATTTATTGTTTGCATTTCGAGTTGTTTTTCTGTAATTTTCTATATTATAATATCTCTCTTAATTTTGCTACGAAATTTTTAATGTGTGGATAAACTAATATTTTGTAGACAAACACAAAACTGTTTCTTGTATGTTATCGTCCTTAATTTTTTAATGTTCTTGGTTAAGGAACATTTCTTTAATTGTATTCCGGATGACGCGATATACCGAGGTGTTGCTTTATTATTTAATCCGTGTCTTCAATTTCTAGTGTAAATTGAACCTGTGAGAAAATCTGAATGAAAAGTAGCTTGTAATCGCTACTTTTTAAAATAAGTAGTTGCAGTTGTAGTTAACTACATTTTCTATAAAGTAGTTGTAGTTGTAGTTTTTCCGACCCCTCATTAGATCCTTCGGGCGTTAACCGGTACTAAAATAACCAAAACTCAGAAAAGCGTTATTTAATTGTAAAATAATTTCACATTTTCCATTTTCTTAATTTTGTTTAGCGCTTTAGAAAAGAAAAAAAAAAAATATATATATAAAGCTCTCCTATTGTCAGTGTTATGATAGTTACTTAATTTTGTTGTCTTTCAATGATATGATGTTTGGGCATACGTGACAAAAATTGTTTGAAGTCTTCATTATTTTGAGTGACTAATTAAATTGTCTCAAGCACTTTAAGTGGAGCAAAAAAGCATTTTACTAGTTAGAGAGACATTATTAGAGAAAATTACTTAATTTGCTAGGAGCAATTATTTATTTTTATTACGACACTGTTCGTATAATGTATTCCCGTCTATTTTTCTTGAGTGTTTTGTTTCCCATTTATGTCCTCATAATAATTTTAAACAAGAAAGAAAAATCATGCACCAAGCATAGACTATGAAACACTTTCGAACACTAACAGAATACTTTAACAAACCATCACTGTTTAACAAGGTAAATAAGGTATCTCATTAAAAACGTCACCTGGAAAAAATGCAGCCAAGTCTCGTGACTCTTTTTCCGTAAAAAGTTCTGAGATCGTGTAAAGCCAAGTTTAGCTATCTTATTAACTGAAATTTTCATTCACAAATCACTCCTAGTCTCTACATCTTTAGTTGAATATTATTTTGTGACTTGGCAATTACGCAGCACAGGGAAGTTATTACATCTTACTATGTTATGGGATGGGATGAGATAATATGATTGAGGCTAATTATATACGCACGGGGAAGTTATTACACCTTAATATGTTATGGGATGGCATGATATTATTTGATTAAGACTAATTATATACATCACATTCTCGTGCTACATAATTGCCAAGTCACAAAATAATATTTAACTAAAGATGAAGAGACTAGGAGTGATTTGGGAATGAAAATTTCAGAGTTAATAAGATAGCTAAACTTGGCTTTACACGATCTCAGAACTTTTTTACGGAAAAAGAGTCACGAGACTTGGCTGCATTTTTTACAGGTGTCGTTTTTGATGAGAATTCACTTCTTTTTGTAAGTAATCCTCTATTTCTTGATTTTGGCTTCTTTTTGGAGATCATCCACTGATTTTCGAAAAAGTTACCTAAAATAAATTTCAGGTTCCTAGGCAATCACTAAATTTTGGGAGGGGAGAGTCAAAAGTACTCTCAATTGCTTCCAGCAAAGGTGCTATCCATCTGAGATATTACTCGCAGCCCTAGATACTTGATATTTAGCATAAAAGTACTTTTTAGTATAAAAAGAAAGCCAAAATTAAAATTTCCGGAAATTTTCAATAAATCAAACTATATTAATTTTTTCGATGGTTTTTTTTTTCGTTTTTTTTAGTATTTTTTTTTTCATTTACGGATTTTTTAATTTTTCCCTACTTTGTATACTAAACCCTATCTTTCTGCCAAATGTCGAGCTTCTAGGACTGCAAAATCGAATTATTTTCAAACTTTCGACTAGTTATAATTTTTTTGATTTTTCGATTTTAATTCTAAGTTACCTAATTGTCATGCCAATATAGTAATTCTTTGATCCGTCTTCTTAGGATCATTTAGGTTCAATCCTAATATCCTAATCCTAATCCTAATCCTAATAATATTATAAATCTGATTGTGTGCAAATGTTAGGCTGAAGCCAGCGTCAAAATGGAGCATTTAATGATCCTGTACCTTTGAACATAAGTTGATTATAACCCTCATATGAACATAGACTGGTTTTTGTTAATTTTATTCAAATATTTTTCTTAATAATTCAAAATTTCGTTATTTTCATAGAGAATAAATGGACATTTTTTCGTATAATATTTTAAAATGGTTAAATTTACTTTACCGTTGCTAATATTTTATCGTTGCCAAAACTAAATCAAAGCCGGAATAATAATTTTTACTCACCAATTAAAGTTCAATTGAAAGATTTTCACGTGAAAAATGAGAATTCAAAAGAAGAGGAATTTCCGTGATATTTGAAACAAAAATATGGAGTATTTGTTATTATACATGAAGTATGAATATTGGTTACGTTGAGAAGATATTTTCTGTCAAAAACTGCGTTATAATTAGAAGGAAAACTGAACAATAATCATATTATTAAGAAAAGATTTCGCTTGGACCATGGAACTATGAAAAGGATCATCCTTGCTTGAACAAATATGACGACATAAATAAAACATGTATTTTCAAATATTCGTAACATTACAAGGAGCATGAATATCAGTGTATAATATAAAAGTATATACATAATGGACGTCAGATTTAAGATGAATAACTGAAATATGTTTTTTGATACTGATTAATAATAAGCTTGAAAATCAGTTACATACAGATGTGAGTTTTCTGATAAAATTCCCGTCATGATTGCCAGGAAAAGAAAATTAACAAGAATTATATCATTGAAAAAAGATTTCTCTGGAATCAAAGTGACGTCATATTTCAAATAAAACGGGATTTTTCAAATATGTTTCAAATGGTGCGTGAATCGATTTCAAACATTAATAATTACAGAGTATGTTTGTTTGTTTATTGAGAACATACATCAGACTTGTGTGCTTGACATCAAGTGCCCGCTTATAAGTCATCGTCAATATACAGAGACGAGATAGCCACAAGGAAATTTACAACACCAGATAGTTACATCCGGGAGCTCCACAAAGTGTGTGCAATGGAGCTGGCGGGAGTCGAGTCCGCCGACCTGACTCCTACGCTCACAAGCGATTGGCGGAATGGTGTCTTAAAAACTCGGCCACGGAGGCCCCAATTACAGAGTACAGTGAAAGAATAGAGAGGTAGTGAATCGTCAAATCGGCTTGCAATATGAAGCCGGTTATCGCTCAAATCGTTAGGCCCAAGGGCTGACTTCATTGGACGGGGAGAGGTTTTCAAAGCAAGCCGCCAGTTGTTTAGGCCAACTGTAGGGTTGCATTTTCAGCATCACGCCAAACATAAACATTTCATATATATTTATTCTCTGAACTCTGCGATTAATAATACAAGCATCAGTAAGATTATTAGGAAAAGAAAATTGAACAAAAGTCTATTATTTTAAAATCTGACTGTCTGTTTCTATTTCGCAACTACTACTCTTAATGCAATGCGATTTACTTAACACGATCATTGATCTAAGGATGTCATATAAACTCTGAGAATTTAAAATTTTGAATTAGATTCCGATATATTATTATTATTATTATTATTATTATTATTATTATTATTTTGTAAATTTCAACGAAATTTTTCTAAAAACGGTAATTAAATTACTCCATTTTTGTGGATAAAAAAAAGAAGAAATAACACGGATTAAGACATTTTTATGCTATTTTCTCATTAAAACTGAAAAAAGAATTTATTTTCAATTTGAATAGTTGGTGAAAAAAAATCTTGATTACAGCAGAATTTCCGAAAATTAAAACATATTTCCCCATATTCAAACTTTATGAATTAATTTATTCTGCAGAACAAAAATCGTCTGTCAGCATATTGTCAAGAAATCAAGAGTTGTTTCAGCTATAGATTAAACCAAGGAGGCAAATTTGCTGTTACCTGCAAAAGTAACACTTGCAATTGCAAAGCTTTTCGCAACCCCAAATTACATGCAAACGTAACATGTAATTTGCACCCAAATTAATTTTAATTTGAACCTTATAAATGTTAATTTGCATTGAAAGTTACATGCAAAAATAATGTTTACATATAATTTTGGGTTGCAAAAAGCTTTGCAATTGCAAGAGTTACGTTTGCATGTAACTGTTACTGTTACATGCAAACGTAACACATGTAAATGTTACGTTTGCATGTAATTTTGGGTTGCAAAAAGCTCTGCAATTGAAGTTCCTTGCATTTAGGTGTAAAATTATTCCTCCATATTCACAAGAATTGAATTTAAACAAAAAGCATATACTATTTCCAATGAATTATTTTTAAATGATGGCTGTTAAAACGTTTTTCAAAGTCGTTAAAAGTAAAATGGTTTATCAGGTAAAACTGATATTTGTTTTTTGACAAATTGTACTTTTTTAAAACTGAGCTATGTCAAGGCCCCTATAACAAAGAAATACCGTATTTTCTCATATGAAATTTGATAAAGAGTTAGTTAATTATGCGTCAAAATGAAGCATTTAATTATCCTGTATCTTTGCATATAAGTTGATTATAACCCTCAAATGAACATAGAGTGGTTTTTGTTTATTTTATTTCAATATTTTTCTTAATAATTCAAAATTTCATTATTTTCATAGAGAATAAATGGACATTTTTTCGTATATTTTAAAACGGTTGGTTGGTTTGGCCCAAAGGGCCCGGTTTTGCAGCTTTTTTTAAAATGGTTAAATTTATTTTACCGTTGCTAATACTTTATCATTGTCAATATAAAATAAAACCCCTGAGTAATAATTTTTTATCAACAATTTATTTTCAAGTGAAAAATTTCCACGTGAAAAATGAAAAGGAAATGAATTATTTAAGAATTAAACAGAATATGAAATGTTGTCATATTAGAAACAAAACGTGCGTTTTCAAATATTTGATAATAATACAAGTGCATAAATACGAGTAAGTAAGGAAAGCAAGCGAATGTGATGTCATATATAGAAAAATAAAATAGATTTGTTTTGATGTTGAAATAAAATGATCTTGGGTTATAAAATTATTTGTGATTAATTTCTCTTTTTTTCTTCTTCTTCTTTTTGACATGAAAGGAATTATTTTAAATGTACGTAATATATGTATTTTAAATGTATGTGTTGTAAATTAAAGTTCTGTGTTTTAAATGAAATGAGTGAAAGATTTATATTTTTAATGAATTCAATACGAATGATGGGATAGGTTGGCAATTTATCGTCTGCACACGGCTAACATAAATATACCATATTTTTAATTTAAATTTTAAAAAGTAAAAAATATATATATATTGGATGGCAAATGTCAATGATATGCATCGCAAAATTATCCGTATCAAAAATCAGAAAATCTTTAACTATATTTTTTAAAAGAAAGTTGCTTTTCTCATAAAAGCTAAAGATTTAATATGATTGTGTCGAAGTAACAGCATTTTTCCTCTATCATTTTCCCACAATCGAAACACATTTGTAAATCCTCCTTTCGAACCGGAATTTAATTTTACATTTATTTTAGTTTTAAAATAGGAAAAACTTTGTTGTCGTTTTTAAATATAGCTTTTTTAAAGTTGTTTCATAATAGATTTTTGTAAAGCCTTGTAGGATAAGAAAAATTGCATAGATTTTAAAGCAATGTTTAAGTAAAATTACAATATTTTTTTAACTTAAAAAACAACAATGTTATCGAAAAGAAAATCGATTTTACCAACAAATTCGCGTAATGCAAAAGCAAAGAAGAAATCAAAAAGTAATGAATCTTTTCTTCCAGCCGAATTGTGTAAACTTGAACAAGCCGATCGTGCCAATTCATAACATTATAAACGTGAAAGCGCGTTCTATATAGTAGAATTTATTTTACATATAGGTAGAAAATTTCCGAGAATAACAAGGTTAGGGGTCTGTAATTAAGTCCATAGTGAATTTGCTTTTTTTTTTTATCAAGTGAAATTTGGCGCAAAATTAAATACATTGTTGTAACCAGATTTGTTTTTTGTGTGGTAAACACTTAATGGTATTTTAGATGATCATTTCCCCGCTCACCTTTGATGCCAACTGTGACTGTAAAACATATTAAAAACTATTAGCCGATAATTTTTTAATTTTCTTATTGCTTCATGATGGATCATTCTTTAAACCTGAATCGGTCATGCCATTGTCGTTCAATTTTTATTCCTAATCCTAACCCTAATCTTATCCTATCCTAATCCTGATAATAACTTTAAAGAATATTCTTTGACACGAATATGTAAATTAAATCAATATCATGGAATGAATGGAAAATAGAATAAATAGAAATGGCAAAATAAAATAACAAGAAAGTACATTTATTCGACACCTAATCCTAGAGAAAGCGTAAAAAATTTCAAGCGCATGAAATAAATTAAAATGATCCTATATATACTAACAAAAATATGTAAATTTAGATAATCAGATTTGTGTCGTCGGTATTTATTTGCTAACAGTGTTCTTGACGCGATAAAGAAAATATCGAGGTTAAATTGGGCAGAATTTAAAGTACTTTCTAGCAACCTTTATTTACATTTTAGAATCGCATCAGATTGTTATAACTTTGTGAAATATCTATCAATGTATAAATTCCACAGGCAGTTTGTTCACTATTTACACCACTTAGCGTGAAACACTTAATTTAATATATACATAAACAAGATAATGTAGTAAGAAATATATAACACATGTCTATTCAAATAAACAATATAATAATGCCCATTTAGCAATGCACACATATACAAATTGTACACCAAATACCACCTAAAATGCACTGTTGTATAGAAGAATTCTGCCAGTGTTGTTTTTCGTTTTACGAAAAGGAATTTCTCGATTTTCACGATTTTACTGGGTCCTCCTTTTTTCATTAGTTGCAGTTTCATTTTCGCGATTGTATATATTATTTGGTATGAAATTTCCCTTTTTTAAGACTGGGTTATGTCAAGGCTCCTATAGCAAACAAATACCGTATGATCTTCTATAAAATGTGATAAAGCTTTCGTTAATTATATATGTTGTTAATTATCAAGTGAAATGTTTGCTAAAGTGATGCATTTATTCTTTTTTTAATGTTACGTGAACGAAGTCACGGGTAACAGCTAGTAATATTATAAATCTGATTGTGTGCAAATGTTACGCTGAAGCCAGCGTCAAAATGGAGCATTAAATGATCCTGTACCTTTGCACATAGGTGGATTATAACCCTCATATGAACATAGGCTGGTTTTTGTTTATTTTATTCAAATATTTTTTAATAATTCTCAAATTTCGTTATTTTTATAGAGAATAAATGGACATTTTTTCGTATAATATTTTAAAATGGTTAAATTTACTTTACCGTTGCTAATACTTAATCGTTGCCAAAACTAAATCAAAGCCCAGAATAATAATTTTTACTCAACAATTAATTTTCAATTGAAAGATTTTCACGTGAAAAACGAAAATTCAAAAGAATTCAAAAGAAGAGGAATTTCCGTGATATTTGAAACAAAAATATGGAGTATTTGTTATTATACATGAAGTATGAATATTGGTTACGTTGAGAAGATATTTTCTGTCAAAAACTGCGTTATAATTAGAAGTAAAACTGAACAATAATCATATTATTAAGAAAAGATTTCGCTTTGACCATGGAACTATGAAAAGGATCCTCCTTGGCTTGAACAAATATGACGTCATAAATAAAACATGTATTTTCAAATATTCGTAACATTACAAGGAGCATGGATATCAGTGTATAATAAAAGTTTATACATAATAGACGTCAGATTTAAGATGAATAACTGAAATATGTTTTTTGATACTGATTAATAATAAGCTTGAAAATCAGTTACATACAAATGTAAGTTTTCTGATAAAATTCCCGTCACGATTGCCAGGAAAAGAAAATTAACAAGAATTATATCATTGAAAAGAGATATCTCTGGAATCAAAGTGACGTCATATTTCAAATAAAACGGGATTTTTCAAATATGTTTCAAATGGTGCGTGAATCAATTTCATACAATAATAATTACAGAGTACAGTGAAAGAATAGAGAGGCAGTGAACCGTCAAATCGGCTTGCAATATGAAGCCGGTTATCGCTCAAATCATTAGGCCCAAGGGCTGACTTCATTGGACGGGGGGAGGTTTTCAAAGCAAGCCGCCAGTTGTTTAGGCCAACTGTAGGGTTGCATTTTCAGCATCACGCCAAACATAAACATTTCATATCTATTTATTCTCTGAACTCTGCGATTAATAATACAAGCATCAGTAAGATTATTAAGAAAAGAAAATTGAACACAAGTCTATTATTTTAAAATCTGACTGTCTGTTTGTATTTCGCAACTACTACTCTTAATGCAATGCGATTTACTTAACAACATCATCGATCTAAGGATGTCATATAAACTCTGAGAATTTAAAATTTTGAATTAGACTCCGAGATATTATTATTATTATTATTATTATTATTATTGTAAATTTTAAGGAAATTTCTCTAAAAACGGTAATTAAATTACTTCATTTTTGTGGATAAAAAAAAAGAAGAAATAAAACGGATTAATACATTTTTATGCCATTTTCTCATTAAAACTGAAAAAAAGAATTTATTTTCAATTTGAATAGTTGGTGAAAAAAAAAATCTTGATTACAGTAGAATTTTCGAAAATATAAACATATTTCCACATATTTAAACTTTATGAATTAATTTATTCTGCAGAACAAAAATCGTCTGTCAGCATATTGTCAAGAAATCAAGAGTTGTTGTAGCTATAGATTAAACCAAGGAGGCAAATTTGCTGTTACATGCAAACGTAACACTTGCAATTGCAAAGCTCTTTGCAACCCCAAATTACATGCAAACGTAACATTTACATGTAATTTGCACCCAAATTAATTTTAATTTGAACCCTTATAAATGTTAATTTGCACTGAAAATTACATGCGTTTGCATGCAATTTACATATTTTTTGTATGTTAATTACATACATTTTGTATGTAAATTACATGTTTGCATGTAATTTTGGGTTGCAAAAAGCTTTGCAATTGAAGCTCCTTGCATTTAGATGTAGAATTATTCCTCTATATTCACAAGAATTGAATTTAAACAAAAAGCATATACTATTTCCAATGAATTATTTTTAAATGATGGCTGTTAAAACGTTTTTCAAAGTCGTTAAAAGTAAAATGGTTTATCAGGTAAAACTGATTTTTTTTTTTTTTTTTTTTGACAAATTGTACTTTTTTAAAACTGAGCTATGTCAAGGCCCCTATAACAAAGAAATACCGTATTTTCTCTTATGAAATATGATAAAGAGTTAGTTAATTATTTACGTTTTTAATTATCGGGGGTGAAATATTTTGCTTGATTAATGCATTTATTCTTATTTTAATGTTACGTGAACGAAGTCACGGGTAACAGCTAGTCCTAATAATATTATAAATCTCATTGTGCGCAAATGTTAGGCTGAAGCCAGCGTCTAAATGGAGCATTTAATGATCCTGTATTTTTGCATATAGGTTGATTAAAATCCTCAAATTAACATAGGCTGGTTTTTGTTTATTTTATTCAAATATTTTCTTTAATAATTAAAAATTTCATTATTTTCATAGAGAATAAATGGACATTTTCCCATACAATTTAACCATTTTACTTTATCGTTACTAGGTGCTTTGATCGTTGCCACAAAAATAGAAACACGGAAAAATAATTTTTCCCCAACAACTAATTTTCAATTGAACGATTTTCACGTGAAAACTGAAAATTAAAAAAATTCAAAAGAAGGTGAATTTCCGTGATATTTGAAACAAAAATATGGAGTATTTGTTATTATACGTGAAGTATGAATATCGGTTAAAATAAAAAGATATTTTTCTGTCAAAAACTGCGTTATAATTAGAAGGAAAAGTGCAACAATAATTATATTATTAAAAAAATAGATTTCGCTTGGACCATGGAACTATGAAAAGCATCCTCCTCGGCTTGGACAAATATGACGTTATAAATAAAACATGTATTTTCAAATATTCGTAATAATACAAGGAGCATGAATATCAATGTATAATGAAAGTAAATAGATAATGGACGTAATATTTAAGATGAAAAACTGAAATATTTTTTATCGATACTGATTAATAATTAGCTTGAATACCAGTTACACACAAATGTGAGTTTTCCGCTAAAATTTACGTCCTGATTGCCAGAAAAAGAAAATTAACAAGAATTGTGCCATTTAAAAGAGATTTCTCTGAGGAAAAAGTGACGTCATATTTGAAATAAAATGGGAATTTTCAAATGTGTTTTAGAAGGAGCGTGAATCAATTCATTACATTAATAATACAAGAATCGGTAAGTTTAGAAAGTAGATGAGTTTCACGTCATATTGAAAACGAAAATTTAAATATATTTTTTTAGCTTTTTTTTTAGCTAGCGATTATTATGCATGAATATCAGTTACATACAGATGATAGTTTTTTGCCAAAAACTACACCATGATTAATAGGAAAATAAAAATAATTACGAATCTATTATATTAAAATCTGACCGCCTGTTTGTATTTCGCAGAGGATGTCATAAACTCTCAGAATTTAATAAAATGATTTAAATTCCGAGATATTATTATTATTATTTTTTTATATAAATTTAACGAAGTTGCTCTAAAAATGGCAACTAAATTATTCCAATTTTGTGGATAAAAAAGAAGAAATGAAATGTAATAATATATTTTTTCTCATTAAAATTGAAAAAAAGAATTTATTTTCAATTTGAATAGATGGTGAAAGAAAAAAAAAATCTTGATTACAGTAACTTTTTTTAAAAAATAAAAACGTATTTTCACATATTCAAACTTCATGAGTCAATTTATTCTGGAGAACAAATATCGTCTGTCAACATATTTTCATTTAGAAATAAAGAATTTTTTTTCAGTTGTAGTACAGCGCCTAGAATATAGGCGCTGTAGTTATAGATTAAATCAAGGAGGCAAATTTAAGCTCCATGCATTTAGGTCTACAATTATTGCTCCCTATTCCCAAGAATTGAATTTAATGAAAAAGAATATACTATTTCCATTATCTTTGAAGGATGGCTATTAAAACGTTTCACAAAGGCGTTAAAAGTAAAATGGTTTACCAGGTAAACTTGACATATGTTTTTACACAATTCGCCGATTTCCACGATTTTATTTGGCCCGCCTTTTTTGTTCGTTGCAGTTTCCTTTTCGTGATTATTTGTCACAAAATTTCACTTTTTTAAAACTTAGTTATGTCAAGGCCTCTATAACATAGAAATATGCATTGTCTCCAACGGAATCTGATCCAGAGTTAGTTAATTATTTACGTTTCTAATTATCGGGAATGAAACATTTTGCTTAATTAATGAATTTATTCTTATTTAAATGATACGTGAACGAAGTCACGGGTAACAGCTAGTAATATTATAAATCCGATTGTGTGCAAATGTTAGGCTGAAGCCAGCGTCAAAATGGAACATTTAATGATCCTGTATCTTTGCATATAGGTTGATTATAACCCTTAAATGAACATAGGCTGGTTTTTGTATATTTTATTCAAATATTTTTCTTAATAATTCAAAATTTCGTTATTTTCAAAGAAAATAAATGGACATTTTTTTCGTATAATATTTTAAAATGGTTAAATTTACGTTACCGTTGCTAATACTTTATCGTTGCCAAAACTAAATCAAAGCCCGGAATAATAATTTTTACTCAATAATTTAGTTTCAAATGAAAAATTGTCCCGTGAAAAATGAAAAAAATAAAGAATTAAAAAGAAGATTAAGTAATATTATCAGAAATAAAACGTACTTTTTTTAAGTTTTTGATAATAATACAAGGTTTCAATATGCGTAACCATATGAAACAGGCGAATATGACGTCAAACATCGAAAATAAAGCGGATATGCTTTAATGGTGAAATAAAATGATCTTAGGTGTTTTTCTTTAATTTTTTTCTTTTTTTTTCTTTTGTATGGTAACAATACTTTGCGTTTTACCGTCTGCGCACGGCTAAAATAACTATACCGTATTTTTTAATTAAATTTTTAAAAAGTAAAAAGAAGTTTGAAAAGAAAATGGTTAGCAAATGTCAATAATATGCTCCGCAAAATTATCCATGTGGAAAATGATGTCATGGATAGAGAGAAATACTTATTTCATTCTTAAAACTAAAAGAAATAACTCGGTTACCTAAAAACAAATTACGAATGTTAATAGTTCCATTTTTGTTGATAAAACCTAAAGATTTAATATTATTTCGTTAAAGTAACATAATTTCCCCTATGCCAGTATTGAAATTAATTGCCTGGAAAAGAAAATTAACAAGAATTATGTCATTAAAAAGGGATTTCAACGGGGAAAAAGAGACGTCATATTTGAAATAAAACGGAAAATTTCCAATATGTTTTAAAATCAGTGTGAATCAATTCCTTACATTAATAATACAAGGATCAGTAAGTATCGAAAGTAGATGAGTTTCACACCATATTTATAACGAAAAATTTAAATGTTTTTTTATCTATACTGATTATTAAGCATCCGTTATACACAGATGAGAGTTTTCTGCTAAAAATCACATCATAATTTTAAGAAATGAAAAATGAACACGAATCTATTATAGTATTAAAATCTGACCGTGTGTTTGTATTTCGCAACATCTCCTAGACTATCGAACGCAACGCGATTTACTTAATATCGGTTATCATTGATTCGAGGATGTCACACAAACGCTCAGAATTTAAAAAATTAAATTAGATGCCAAGATTTTTTTTTTTTTTTTTTTTTTGTAAATTTTAACGAAGTTTCTCTAAAAACGGAAAGTAAATTACTCCATATTTGTGTATAAAAAAGGAGAAATAAAACAGATCAGTCTATTTTTTACACCATTTTCTCATTAAAACAGAAAAACAGAATTTATTTTCACTTTGAATAGATGGTGAAAACAAAATCTTGATTTCAGTAAATTATCCGAAAAATAAAAACATATTTTCACATATTCAAACTTCATGAATCAATTTATTCCGGAGAACAAAAATTGCCTGCCAACATACTGTCATTTAGAAAACAAGATATGTTTCAGCTATACATTAAAACAAGGAGGCAGATTTGAATTTAAAGAAAATTCATATACTATTTCCAATTAATGTTTTTTTGAAGGATGGCTGTTAAAACGTTTCACAAAGGCGTTAAAAGTAAACTTGCTTATCAGGTAAAATTGACATTTGTTTTAACCCAATTCGTCTATTTCCAAGATTTTATTTGGCCCTCCTTTTGCATTGGTTGCAATTTCATTTTCGCGATTATTTGGCACAAAATTTCACATTTTTAAGACTGAGTTATGTCAAGGTCCCTATAACAAAAAATGCCGTATTGTCTCCTATGAAATGGGATAAATAGTTAGTTAATTATTAACGTTTTTAATTATCGGAAGTGAAATATTTTGCTTAATTAATGTATTTATTCTTCTTTTAATGTTGCGTGAACGAAGGCACGGGTAACAGCTAGTTTAGAGATAAACCAAGTGAATCTTAGAGTCACCATGATTTTATTTAGAAAGGACTATCAAGCCCTAACCAGCCATTAATGTCGGGAGGGAAGGGGGAGCTGTGAAAATTTTTGTGAGGCTGACATCATTCAACAATCCATATTTCATATGCAAATTAAATAGAGTATAACCTGTGAAACAAAACAAACCTGTCTATAAAGAAATCGCCTATAACGTAGCCAGTCTATAGCGGAACTTTTTTATAAAGAAATTCGTAAACGAAAGAAAAGAAAACCATAATCCGGGGGTAATAACATAAAACAATTAGGGGCGGTGTACTAGCTTATAGGATAATTATCTTAAAACTTATGTTTCTAGCACTACAAAATCAGATTGTTTTCGAATTTTTCATTTTTTAAAGATATTTCAATTTTTCGATTTTATTTTCGAATTTTTTTTAATTGTTCCGTTTATTGAATTAGTGAATACTACCTTTACACCAAATTTTAAGTTTCTAAGACTACAAGATCAAATTATTTTCAATTTTCGATTTTTTCGATTTTTTTTTTATAATTTTCTGGATTTTTTAATTTTTTCTTATTTTGTATCATTTATTACAAATTTCAAATTTCTAGCGCTACAAAATCGAATTATTTTGAAATTTCCGATCTTTTTCGAGTTTTTTATTCTATTTTCAAATTTATTGTGTTTTAATTTTTCCTTTTTCTGTATCCTAAACAATAAGTTTACGCCGAGTTTTAAGTTCTAAAGCTACAAAAAAGAATTTTTTTAAATTTTTCGAATTTCCGAAATTTTTTTTTCGGAATTTTACAGATTTTTTATTTTTTTTTGTTTTTGTACCTTAAATACTACCTTTATTCCAAATTATAAGTTTCCAGCTCTACAAAATCGAATTATTTTCCAATTTTCGTTTTTTTTCGATTTTTTTATTTTATTTTCGATTTTTGTTGTGTTTTTAATTTTTTCTTTTTCTGAATCCTAAACACTACCTTTCCACCAAATTTTCAGTTTCTAAGACTGCGAGATCATATTATTTTCAATTTCTCCCTTTTTCTTTTTCTTTCTTTCTTTTCTTTTTTTTTTTAATTTTTGAAATTTTCGATTTTTTTTTTCAAAATATCCATATTTTTTAACGTTTTCTTATTTAGTATCTTAAATATTACCTTTATTCCAAATTTCAAGTTTCTAGCGCTATGAAATCGATTTTTTTTTCAAATTTTCCTTATTTATCGATTTTTCCGATTTTTTCATTTTATTTTCGAATTTTATTGCGTTTTTATTTCAACTTATTCTGAATCCTAAACACTATCTTTACCGCGAATTTTAAGTTTCTAAGGCTGAAAGATCAAACTATTTTAATTTTTTCAATTTTTTTCGAATTTTTCGAATTTTTGAATTTTTTTTCGAATTTTCCGAATTTTTTAATTTTTCCTTATTTTGCATCCTAAATACTACCTTTTTTTCCGTATTCCAAGTTTCTAGCGCAACAAAATCGGATCATTTGAAATTTTTCGATTTTTTCGATTTTTCGACTTTATTTTCGATTTTTTTTTGTGTTTTGATGTTCTCTTTTTTTGAATTCTAAACACTACCTTCACACTAAATTTTAAGTTTTTAAGACTAAAAGATCGTGTTATTTTCAATTTTCAATTTTGTTCGAATTTGTTGAATGTTTTTTTTTTTTTTTTTTTTTTTTTAGAATGTTCCGGATTTTATTATTTTTCCTTTCTTTGTATCCGAAACACTAGCTTTATTCCAAATTTAAGGTTTCTATGGCTGTGGGATCTACCCAATCTTTTTGATGACGCGAGAGTGAGTGAGTGGTGTGAGTGACAAAAAATCGAAACTTTGAGTTCATATATCGTCTGCACTAATTTATGGGTATTTTTTAAATTATACATATTTTTTAATTTTTTCTTATTTAGTATCTTAAATATTACCTTTATTCCAAATTTCAAGTTTCTAGCGCTATGAAGTCGAATTATTTTCAAATTTTCCTTATTTTTCGATTTTTTGATTTATTTTCGAATTTTATTGTGTTTTTTATTTTAACTTATTCTGAATCCTAAACACTATCTTTACCGCGAATTTTAAGTTTGTAAGGTTAAAAGATCAAATTATTTTAATTTTTTAATTTTTTTCGAATTTTTGATTTTTTTTTTCGAATTTTCCGGATTTTTTTAATTTTTCCTTATTTTGCATCCTAAATACTACCTTTATGCCGAATTCCGAGTTTCTAGTGCAACAAAATCGGATTTTTTGAAAATTTTCGATTTTTTTCGGTTTTTTCGATTTTTTCAATTTTGCTTTCGATTTTTTTGGTGTTTTTGATGTTTTCTTTTTCTGGATGCTAAACACTACCT
This sequence comes from Maratus michaelseni, assembly GCA_963931845.1. Taxonomy (NCBI): domain Eukaryota; kingdom Metazoa; phylum Arthropoda; class Arachnida; order Araneae; family Salticidae; genus Maratus; species Maratus michaelseni. The sequence goes on from OZ007598.1 coordinate 5,946,545, forward strand.
TCACACCAAATCTTAAGTTTCTAAAACAACAAGATCGTATTATTTTCAACTTTCAATTTTGATGGAACTTGTTGAATTTTCGAATGGTTTTTTTTCTAATTTTCCGGATTTTCTAATTTTTCCTTTCTTTGTATCGTAAACACTAACTTTTTTCCAAATGTCAAGTTTCTAGGGCTACAGAATCTACCTAATCTTTTTGATGACGCGCGAACGAGTGAATGAGTGAGTGACAAAAAATCGAATGTTTGAGTTCATATATCATCTGAACTAGAAAAGACAGAAAGTTGTAATTTTAAATTTTGGCCCTGTGTGCTAAATACTCTAGAAAAACGAAGTTTAAAATTTTTGGGATACTCCAGCGCGGAGATATGAGGGGGGGGGGGGTCAAAAGTGCCCTGTGTTGCTTCCAGAAAAGGATGCTTACGGCCGTGCTTTCTCGACTTGGCGGAGGCACTGCCGTGCCTCCAGATCTGAGTTAACATTTCAGAAAAACACAAAACACATTTGAACATGAAATTTCAGCAATCACCGTCCACAGCCGGAAAGTAATTCAATTCTTTTCTGCAGCCCTGTATATAATTTATATATTCGTATATACTCTAAAGTATGCTACAATGTAGTTTAGTAATAAAACACGTAACATGGTTGGAAATTTATCTTCAGCAGTTCCTACGAATAGACGGAAACATACTTGAATTATTTTGTACAGCCCTGTATATTACCTTTAGCTTTTTACACACATCACATATAAGCTATAGTTTAATTCAGGCAAATATACGTTGAAATCACACTTCCAGAAATTATCATACAGAGGCAGCCATGTATTCGGTTCTTTGCATGGCCCTGTATATGATTTTATTTATATTCTACAAACCTTTCTTGGTTTGCTAAATATATTTCACGTTCAAAATGTATAACTCGATTAAAAACCCATTTTAATCAATTTACACTGATGCATCGTAATGCTTACGAATTTTTTTTGTCTAGCCCTGTACAGGATTTGTAGCATTTATACATATATCTCATAGCATTCAAAAATTTACTTAAACGCATATCTTACTAAAATACCATTTCCAATTATGGCTTATAAACAATACTTCGGACACAGTACAGTACCCGAAATATTTTGTGTGTCCCTCCCTGTAAATGAACGAAAAATGATATGCACATAGCAAGTATCTTGTAGTAAATCTCAATAATGTATATCAATTTCATTATATTTGAAATGGCGAAACATAATTAAAATACGCTGCAAACAGTTTTCTCCCGTAGACCATTATGTAAAAGAATACTTTTGTGTGACACTGTAAATGAAAGAGATGGCTTTACACTCCACAATCTACAGAAAGCATGTCTTAGTGCATCTCAAAAATTGATATCAATTTCATTATGTTTGAAATAGTGCAACATGATTAAAATGAACCGCAAACGATTTTCCACATTAAACCAAAATGTAATGGAATTATTTTCAGTTTCCCTGTAAACTAATTATAAGTGCTAGAGGTATAATGTTCGATAGTAAGCATCTTGTAACGTATTTCAGTGATGTATAACAATTTCAATATATTTGAAATAGTGTCACATCATTAAAATGCCTGCAAAGGATTTCTCCCCGTAGACCATAATGTAACGGCATTCTTTTCACTTTTTTATGGACCCGATAACTCCCATCATTCTGCACAAATCTCTACCAAACTCATACATAAAATCAAGGGGCAGAAAATCTCGGTCAAGTTCGTTTATAGACAAAATCGGACCAAGAGGGTGGAAATAGGGAGGGTTAATGTAAAAACATAAAAAAAACCCACAACGTCGTAATTATGATACATATCGAATCCGTTTAAAGTTACTATTACTTCTAGGAAAAGGGCCAAAAATTTATGTATGACAGATTTTTGATATAATTAAATATGACCTCAAGGGGCCAAAAAAATATGGTTTTAAGAAGAAAAAAATTCATAACTTCGTCAATTCACAACATATTAAATCCGTTTCATTTGTTATAAATGTTCTTAATATTATCTACAACTTTTATATTGACGAGTGCTTGATAAAACCAACTCTTACAATAAATAAATAAATAAATAAATAAATAAATAATAAAAAATAAATAGATAAATAAAATAAAAAATAAAAAAAACCCTAAAGATATAACGCAGAAACCAACACCCTCCCAATAAAAATAAACTTTCCCAGCGCAGCGCATCACGTGAAATTAGTACTGAACTTCGAAATCTACCGGTGCCTGTAGGCCGAGCTGGGAGGGATTTTTTTTCAAGATTTCTCTTAAATCTAAAAAATAACAAACAGGAAAACCTATAAAAAAAGTGATTTTAGTGAAAAAATTGAAAACTTTCATGCCTGTAAATAGTAGTTTTTGTTTAAATCTCTCAGCCCTTATCTATAACTATCCTCCTCAGTCCTGCGACAAATATTACGAGGGACCGCAAAAACTAGTTTAAAATTATTACGAAACATCTCCATAGATGTAGAAGCCTATATATCGATGCTTATGATATGCACGCATCTATTAAAAAGGTCTAGAAGTAATTTTAACAATTCTGGCAGGATTTAACCCTTTTCAGCACAGACAAAGTCTGCTCGTAAAATGAAAAATTGCTGACTGACACCGGAATTTACAAATGACTTTTTTATTAAATACAAACTCCTTATTTATAGCTTTCATTATAGGAACAAAAATTTATTAAAATATTCTTGCTACCGTATGCAAGTTTGGAATTAAAATTAGGTGTTCCCGAAGTACGACCACTGTGCAGGAAAAGGTTAAATTAACCCTTTTTATCCTGACGGTACTTATAAGTACCACTTTAACCCCTTCGCGACGTGCGTCTTTTACAGAATTTTTAATCTGTTACCACCGGTTTTTCAAATGAGAAATTTTCACCTAATTGAATCGCAAATATGCTATGATTAGATAAGAAAAACTTTACAAAAAAAACAAGAACGAAAAATCATGCGTCAAGCATAGATTATGTAACACTGTCCAACGCTTCCAAAATAATTTTACGAATCATACTCTTTAATAAGCTAAAAGATAACATCTAAGTAATCCGAATACTTTTATTCAACCCTGTATAGTATCTATAGATTTGTATATATACTACATAGGATGCTAAATTTTAGTTCAGTTAGGAAATACGTAGCACAGTTTAAAATTCTCCGTCTGGAGTTAAATAATACGGAAATGTGTTCCCGAACTTTTGTGCTTCCCTGTATGGGATCTACAGAATTTATACACACCACGTAATATACAAAAAGCGATTTAAAATTAAAATCGCTTTCAGTAACTTAAAACGCACTTCCAGGAATTATTGTTAACATACAGTAGAGAATTCTTTTGTGTGTCCCTGTAAATGAACGATGACTGCTATACACACAATATTCTGTAGTAAGTCTCTTGTAATGAACCTTATATAAATTTCAATGCGTTTAAAATAGGGAAACATTATTTAAATAAACCGTAGACGATTTTTCTCCACAGACGTAATGTAACGGAATTCTTTTGACTGTCCCTGTAAAGTAAGTATAAGTGCTATGCACACCCTATTCCATATTAAGCTTCTTCTAATGCACCTTAGTGATATATATAAATTTCAATGCGTTTAAAATAGTGAAACATTATTTAAATAAACCGCAAATGATTTTTCCCCATAGACCGCAATGTAACGGAATTCTTTTGAGTGTCCCTGTAAAAAAACTATAAGTGCTACACACTTACGTTGAAATAGGGAACATGCTATAGATATCGATTATAACATATAAAAATTGCAGGGCAATCCGAGCATATTTACGGGAGTTAGAGCACAGCCAGACGGCCAGACGGCAGACGGCCAGACAAACCGAAGTCATAAACACTTTTCAACTAGGTTGGAAAGTGTTAAAAATAAAAAAAATAATAATAACTGGTGGGAATAATCGAGGATTCTGAGCATCTTATGCGTCACGTATTCGTATCGCTCGTCCCCAAGGGGTTAATAAAACACCTATAATATTCGTAATATGGCCGTTTTTCCTAACGGGTATTCACAATGGCACAAAGAGTATTTCTGACAGCAGGCAGGAGATGGCAAATTCAAGCACATATCCTCTTTCTTTGCATTGTAGGGATTTTACATTTGCCACGCTACATTCGAAATCCATTTTGCAATAGAACTGACATGCATGTTGTTCTTCATTTGAGTAATTTTAGTGGTTTATTACCGGTTATTTATCACTATTATTTTCTATTGTTTTCTATACTCTACAGGTGAACATTTCCTATATTTTATTTGAAGTTTACTATTTGAAATTTACTAATTTATTTTATATCATAGGGTAAAAAATTTATGGTGGTTACAGTTGCATAATTAAGCACTAAAACACTTTAAAAAATATTTTTTTCTGCACCAAATTATTATTATTCTGCACCAAAAACTTATCCAATGATGCAAAAATACAATTAAAAAGTAGCTGGAAAATTAATTCAGGATATAAATGGTTAAAATTAGGTGTTCCCGAAGTGGACCACTGTGCCGGAAAGGGTTAAATTAATTTAAAGGGTGTTCTTTAATGTCTCAGGCGACATCAGGTTATAATAAAGAAGGATGTCTGTGTGTTTCTCGGTTGTGTTCTGAAGAGACCGTAGCACGCGGAGCTACAAAATTTGGTGGTGCATGTAGGTTTGTACCTCGAAGCCCGAATTTTGAATTTTTGAATAGATTTTTTAATTTAAAATTTTTGTGCGATTTTTAGCGTTTTTTCACGTTTCGCTGCAATTTTTCCGCATTAGTATAACGGGATTCCGGCTCCAATCTTTCGGCCAATATAGTACATTTTATCCTCTTTTCAATAAAGTTTATACGGAATTCGTACAGCAATTTTTGAATTTTTGGCGAATTTTGTCCTTTGACACTAAGAAATTTATCCCAGAACAAAAATCTACAAAAGCAGTTTTCAAATGTACAAAAAGATTCTGTTTTGTAAGTTTGTTGGAAAAAAAATGTTCACATTATCTGACCGCTTAAAGCGATGTCATTAATTGCAAATAGGAAACGATAAGAATTACCAAATTGCCCTCATTAACCGAAGATTACATCTTAAGCTCCCTTTAACTGACGCGAAAACACACAATCTATAATGTTAATCCTATGGGGCAGTTATTTTATAATATATGTTTGCATTGCAGTATTTTTAAACGATTTTTTTGTATTGTATAGCTGAGATTACAACCGCCGTTTTTTACTTTCTCGATTTTGATGGCAAGTTGTTCTTATGGAGATACTTTCACTATCGAAACCGGTTCCGAAAGTGAAAGTTTCCTCTTACAATAACTCGCAGACAAAATGGAAAAAGTAAAGTCGGGTGTTGAGGTTGATCTCAGCTATCCAATGCAAAAAAAAAAAAAAAAAAAAAAAAAAAAAAAAAAAAAAAATGTTTAAACATACTGAAATGCAAACGAGATTTTATAAAATAAGTGTCCCATAGGATTAACATTAGAAAGCGGGTGTTTTCGCGTGAGTGAACGGGAGCCGTAAGCGGCGACACATTAACGAGAGTCCACTGTATATATATGGTCGCAAGAGTTCATTATCTGAACTTTGGATTGCAAGGCGCAGCGAATTTTTAATTGAGGTCCATAATCTGGAACCGGATAAAATTTTGATGAGCAGTACATTTTCATCGGGAGAACAACAGCAGATGTACCCTTCTGCCACTACCTACACAAATTCAAATGTGCATCTTCAGACCGATGCGAGTGCAGTGAACAAGGTACAGCGTCACACCCGTATTTTCACTGGACACTGACAAGCCAATGGAATCTCAGGTGCACTCAAAACCCTCCAAAAAATTGGCTCGTAAATGTCCTTACTTGCCCACTTCTAAAGAGGAAACTAAAAAGCATATTTGACCACCTAACTTACCTCTCAAATCTAACTTAGGGAGCCCATCTGTCGGATCACAATTTCTCAAATATCTGCCCCCAGTCGTGCGTACAGCTCTGGCAGAGAAACGCGCGCCTGTCGCGAAAGAGTTTTTCTGTCCCAAAAGTTACCACCACCTACTGATGTCCCTCGCTGCCCAGTATCGGGTGGGAAAATCTGTTTTCCGGCAGTGATGGACCACTCCTGTAAAATCAGTCCCTGTCACTTGCTCGCTATTGCAGCTGTCGTGGCAGGGCCCTCCGTAGGCCGATTTTCTTTCTTTCTTATGTCTATGTTTTGCCGCTCATTCTTGCGTTTTCCGGCGGCTTCAGCTGCGGCTAAACAATGTAACTTTTTTAAAAACCTTATTAAAGGGACCGGGAGGGATACCACGCTCTACAGACTTGGTTTCCTTATCCGAGCAGTACCTCTTAGGCAATCAAATCAATAGCAAATGTGCTAGAGATTTCATCGTGGTCAGACGGACAGCGAGGGAGTGTTTCTTTAATTTTTTAAGCCGATCAGATGGATCGCGCTAATCTTTAAGTCTATAATTCGACAGACGGTCGAAATATATTTTTCTAATTTTAATTTTTGTTGGAAATATCTTATTTGTTACATTTAATCAAGACATTAAACTTTTATATGATCTACTCTTAGAAAAAGTTTGGACTGTTAACTGTTGATTCCTAGACACCGAGAAATTTATTTTATTTTAATATACTGTTATATTTTATAGGCAAAACCAAAAAAACCCACATACATATTTATTTTCCAACACAAAAGATAAAATTGATACTAGAAATATAATGATGGAGCATATTTTCATAATCTCATTAAAATATGAATTAATGCTTTACAATATAGGGTTGAAAAGCGTAGGGTTCAGGTTTGTCCAATATTCGAATGTATTCACATTAGAAGACAAAGTGGTCATAAAACACGAAGATAAGATACAATCCCTTGATGTCGGTTCTACACAGAAAGAAATAAAACCCACTTTGGGTCGAAAGATTCTTAGGTATGTGCCCAAATTGGGTCACTCCTGTTATGGTTACCACTGTGTATCCATATTTTTTTTTGAAAATGGGTATTTAACAGTGCCCAAAATGGATACACAGTTTTAACCAAAACAGGCGCGACCCAATTTGGGCACATACCTAAGTATCTTTCGACCCAAATTTGGTTTCATTTTTTTCTGTGTATATTTTGCAAAAAAAAAAAAAATTGTTAAAAGTACTCCATTTCGTAAAATTGGACATGTTTTCTAAATTTAGTAAAGCAAAGTATTTTGCATGAAATGTAAAATTTACTTTTATTCATGGATATATGAAATAGATAATCTTATCTTTAATGAGATTTTAAAACACCGATAGGGCATAAATCATGAGCAGACATCATATTAAAATTTTAAAGGAAAATTCAAAATACTTATCAGGAAAACTAGTAATGCTTTTGCCATTAAAATAAATTTGAAAACTCCATCATGCCACTTTACTTGATAAATAACAAGAGAAAATAAATATAAAAGTGAAGTAAAACTTTTGATTTTAGAGTCTGTTCGGTGATATAACGAAGCCAAGTACACAGCTTTCAAAAGTTAGAAAACTAATAGTTTTTGAACAAGAACACTGCAAGAAATAACAATGAAAGATTGAAGAAGAAACTGTCAGAAATAGTATAATAACTTGGGAGAAGTTTTGATTAATGGATTTCACAAAACAAATTTCTAATTTCAGTTCTTATGTGCATTTTTTTTTTTTTTTACTTTCTGTACACGTATTGTAAGGAAAGTATTGTAACGGGATTAGTAGTAATAGTTTTAATTGCGTGTGTGTGTTTTTTACCTACTTGAAGTCTTGTAATCGTTTTAAAAATTGAAAATTTTTCTTGACGGATTTACACGTTTCAGACACTGAAGATTCCGAAAAACATATTTTTAGAAAAATAAATTTTGCCGTCCGTCTGTGTGTCTGTGTGTCTGTAAACGCTCTATTTCCCGAACAAATTGAGATAGAGACTTGAAATTTGGTATGTACTTAGTATGTAATAATGGGAGAAGCTTATTGAATTTCAGTTACCTCGATTATACGGAACTATTTTTTTCGGACTCTCGAAATATTCATTTTGATAGAAGGTACATAAAAATGTTCGAAATTGTTTATTTTAAGGAGTGAATATAAAAGACAATAAAAAACATAAATCTTGCATAAAGAATGAAGTCGATCGGATAATGAGTTGCCGAAATATTTGTAATCCTATTTTCCACACTCTTCGATTTTTGATGACCCTGTATTTACTCCAAATTTTACTTCAAAGATATATTTTAATTGGAAATGAGACGCTTAATCCGGCGCAACAAACCGTTAGTTAATAGGATTATCATTTTTGGAGTTATAAGGATATTTCTCTTATGCAATTCAGTAATAGAGCATTTAAAGTTTTATGACGTCATCAAGCCACGATTTTATTCGAATTGCAATGCATTTTATAAGTAGTTTACACATGTTTTATTTTCATATTATATATTATGCATATCGATGATGGGTAAGTATTACGGTGGCTTCCAACTACTAGTTTAAAATTTTTATTATATTTACGGCTATTACGGGTAACGGTTTATAAGATAAATTTCATAATTCACTTGCTTTTCATATTAACCGAGTTTGACTATACTTTTTTAATTAAAAGAAAATCGAAAACTCCATGATGTCACTTTGCTTGATAAATAACATTAATATATATAAAAGTGAAGTAAAACTTTTGAGTTTAAAGTATTTTCGGTGATTTTACAAAGCCAAGTACGCAGCATTTAAAAGTTAGAAAACTAATAGTTTTTGAACAAGAACTTTGGAAGAAATAACAATCAAAGCTTGAAGAAGAAACTGTCAAAAGTATTATGCTGACTTGAAAGAAATTTTGATTAATGGACTTCACAAAACAAATTTTCATTTTCGCTTCTTATGTGTACTTTTATGTGCTTTTTTTAAAAATAAAAAATAAATTATAATGAGTTTTATTATCCTACAAAATTAATTTTCTCAATATGTGCTAACAATTCAATATACAAGATATTCCAAAATGGAGTTAAATAAAAAAAACAAGTGGGTAAATGTGATCAAAGATCGCACAAAAGGTTTCGTTTAATATTTCTTTCAAAACACTTTATCCTTTCTTTAATAAATCCAAATAAATTTCATTTAGCCAAAAAAAAAAAAAAAATCATGTTTTTTATATAGTAAAAATTTATCGGTCTATTTTTTCGTTTTTTCGAATATCTAAACCAGCCCGCTATTATACTTTGTCATAATAATATCTGTCATGTGGGCTAAATGTGATATTTATAAAAAATAATTTCAAAATTAAACATTTTGTACACCTTAAAAATGTTAAAATATGCTAATATTTCCATAATCGGGTTTTTATCATGATTCAATATGTTTCTCAAACTCATATATTTACTATTCTCTATAACTCATATTGATACTCGCTTTGTATTATTCTCAAACATTTGAGAAATCAGTTAAACTTCCGATATGATGTCAGATTAATTTTCTTTTTAATTCTCTAATGACGTGATATTAATCTGCTTTTTGTACAGACAAATACTCATACTCCTTGTATTATTGAGAAATCTTTGAAAGTTTCCGTTTTATTACCCATATGACGTCATAATCTTTTTTATTCAATAAGTGAAACTTTTTATTTCATTTTCATTTTTCACGTGGAAATCTTTCAATAGAAAATTAATTATTGTAGAAAGAATTTTATTGTGGATTTTTAATTGTTGGCAACAGCTATAACGAAAAATGTTTAAATTTAATAGGAAAAGGCTGTTAGATTTTTGGTTTTTTATCTCTATTTATTAAAATAAGACGAATTTTTCAAATTTTAATATTTTGAGCTTCATAGCTGTATAAACACAGTTATATAAACATATATTCAGTTATATAAACACAAAGTTTCAACTCTGTAAGTTATATAGGTTCTGAGAACGGCTCTGTGATGGACAGGAAGTAATAGGGTTTCGTGAGATGAACGAAACACTAAAAAAACAACAACAATAAGTAGTAAACACTGACAGATATTGTTGCAGGAGAGTAATGTGTGAAGCTTGAAATGTATTTACTATGGTTCTTTGTTTTAGTTCCAAATATTACCAACAGATGAAGCAGAGCTGCACAAAACTGTTAAAACGTTCAAACGAATGTATAGAGATGGATTAAAATTAAGTTTTTTCCTTCATTTTCTATAGCTCCGAAACTATAAAAAATTGATTACGTTTTGAAATGGAAGTTTTATTCTTAGCTCTAGATGCTCTTCTCCCTACGATCTAGGATCGCCAAATCCCGTCCAGACCATGCTCTAAAAATGCTAATTTGCTCTATTTTGAAAAATATTATCCGATTATGGAAGATTGAATTATATTATGACGACCAATGGCTATCTTCTGTAATCGGGCTGTCATTCATTTCCTTTTGAATGGGGGATTTACCGATTTCGCATCCATCGCTGTCACGATAGCTGACGGCTGTCTTCGTGGTTGATTAATTAAGATCTATTACACATTTGAAAACTAGTTTGTACAAAATGGTTAAATATAAAATATAGATTCCTCCCGGACTTTTATAATAACGTCTAACAAAATGTAATCAGCGTCTATATATGTCAAGGTCTAACTGAATCTGTAGTTTGATAAAAATAAGTGCCTTAGTGCTTGAGATACAGCTGTTTCGGAAATCGCGAAAAATGTAGCATAGCAGCGCCACCTGTTGGACGATTTTCACCAAAAACTAATCAGTACCAACTTATATCAGGGACTAACTGAATATAAATTTTTTATAAACTTCATGCATTAGTTCTTGAGATAGAGCGGACCGACAGACAGAGTCACAGACTCACAGACAGACATTTTCTAAAAACAGTGAAATCGTGTTCAGGACCTTCTAAAACGTATAAATCCGTCGAAAACCGGAAGTCGAAAATTTTCATGAATCCAATACTTTCTTCTTGTAAAGATAGAAGAAAGTTAAAAGTAAGTATAAAAATTTTTAAAACATGATGAGCAAACAAATAGTAATAATGCCAACTCTATATGTATATATGCGGGGTATTTCAAAAATAATCACCCGATTTGAAATGCGTATATTATGAAACTATTGAACGTAGACACTTAAGATTAATTTAATAATACATGGCTAATCATAAAGTTTTTTTACAAACCAAACTAAAGGTGCTTAATATGTCTACCTCTGGATGCACAACATATGCCCTTAGGGTAGTCAAATTTGTCCCAAACTTTTGCGAGCATCCACTGCATCCACCGTTGCCGGTTATGCGTATCTTCAGTTCGGCTAATGCAGCTGGAAGGTGGGACACACAAACTTAGCCTTTTATAAATTCCCACAAGAAGAAATCACACACTGCGAGGTCGGGCGATCTTGGAGGCCAGACAAACAGTGAAGTGGCGGGCGGAGGAAGAGAGTTAGCGCTACCTGTCGACAACTGCTTGAAACTCGAGATATCCCCCTTTCTGTCTAATCATTATTCAATCAAAACGGATAGAAAGCTGAATAGTTATGTTTTTTTTTATTATTCGGATGATTCTTTTTGAAACACACTGTATATTAATTTTTGAAAAAAGCAAAACAAAAAAAACATGAAATGTAACCTGCGATTTTTTAAAAAGCAGGAATCGATTGCTAGAAGTTTCGATTTCAAGAATCCAAAATTACAGCCCTTTCCAGTAATTTTACTTACCCATCATACGCAGTATAGGGTAAATCTTGTAATCGTTTTAAAAATCGAAAGTTTTTTTTTTTTTTTTTTTTTTTTTTTTTTTTTTTTTTTTTGTTGCATTTACACGTTTTAGACACTGGGGATTCCGAAAAACATATTTTTAGAAAAAAAAATCTGCCGTCCGCCTGTCTGTGTGTGTGTCTGTAAACGCTCTATCTCCCGAACAAATTGAGATAGAGACTAGAAATTTAGTATGTACTTAGTATGTAATTATGGGAAAAACCTTACTGAATTTCAGTAACCTCGATTATCCGGAACTATTTTATTCGGACTCTCGAAATATTCATTCTGATAAAAGGTATATAAACATTTTCGAAATTGTTTATTGTTTATTTTAAGGAGTGAATATAAAAGACAATAAAGAAACATAAATTTTGCATAAAGAATGAAGTTGATCAGATAATGAGTTGTCGAGATATTTGTAATAACATTTTCAACACTCTTCGATTTTTCATGACTCTGTATTTCATTCAAATTTCAATTCAAATATGTATTTTAATTGGAAATCAGACACTTAATCCGACGCAGTAAATCGTTAGTTAATAGGATTATCAGTTTTGGAGTTATAAGGATGTTTCTCTTACGCAATTCAGTAAAAGAGTATTTAAAGTTTAGGACGTCACCAAGCCACGATTTTATTCCAATTGCCATGCATTTTATAAATAGTTTACACATGTTTTATTTTCATATTTTATATTATGCATATCCATAATGGGTAAGTATTACGGTGGCCCCCAACGACTAGTTTATGTTATGTTTAAAATACTAGCAGCATTTTAACGTTATCAGTTCCAAACTTTAAACCTGTATAATTCTTAAACTACTTGTTTGAATGAGATTCCGTTTGGTATCCGAAGATAAAATTTACCAAAGAATTCAAATATGATGTCAAAATTAAGTGTTAACAACTAAAATTTCAATTTTTGTTTGAATTTCTATATGTAGACGGCCCTTTAGGAAAAATGTAAGTATAGCATTCATAAGTAGACTTTATTATTAATCGATTGCTACCAGTCACATAATTATACGATGATTTGTGGGACAGTATAGTTGTTTTTTAAGTGGTCTGTATATCTTCATATCTTAACTATTCATACATTTAATTTTTGGCTAAAATTTTAAATCAATTGTAGGCAACAAAGCAAAATAAATAAATATATACTAATATAAATTAATGAAGTGAAATAAAAAAAATAAAATGAAAATTAATTAAAAAATTACCAGATATTATTTCATAGAAATTGAACTTTAATTGCTTTTTTCATTTTATTTTCCACATTACGTAAGCATATCGTGAAAAATACGTAAAAACAGCGACACCTGCTGAACTATCTTCACTAAAATCTAATGAACTCTAATTTATATCCAGGTCTAACAAAATAGGAAATTTCTTGGTATTTCGTGAATTAGGTTTTGAGTTACAGCGCCCTCAAAATTTGTGTTACATACAGAAATCAGAAATAACCCTCTCGTGGAGATCCAGCCGTTAAGCATAGGAACTTTTCTCCACGAGGGGAAATGTTTATTGAAAATTCCTATTTTCGAGTACAGATGTTGAATATTACATTAGAGATTAAAATAAAATTAGTACAAAGTTACTTTTCACAATACTGGTTGAGATCACAACATTCTTAAAACTTAAAAAATATATATATATAGATAAGAAAAAGTATAAAAGAAAGTAAATAATACTATGTGATACAGCAATAATACTACCATAATACTGAATAATATTGAACTGAAGTAGATAATGATATTAGATAGAAGTAAGTACTAACTGGGCAATAATGAATGAATAATAAAACTAGAGTGACCAAACATAAAATATCAGCAAATTAAAATGTACAAGAAATTTCAATTCAGCTGGGACCAGCCTTAATGTTTAAAAGACATTCAATATTAATACGTGAACAGAATTAAAACAAATTGGAGAACATACTAACTAAATATCAGAATTAAAGAAAATTACTTATGCTGTTGCAAGGCCCAGCTGGAAAGGTATATAATTACTGAATAACAAAAGGAAATATTTAAATGCAAACAAAATAGTTTCAATACAAAAAGAAAAAAATACAGAAGATTAAACTTATATAGTAAAAAATTATCAAATGACAGATAGACACATATTAGTGAAAAAATGGTCAAATCGTATTTAGGACACACCGAAATGCATGAAAAATTGGAAGTCGATAGAAGTCATTTATACAAGTAATCTTTCTTATGAAATTAAATAAAGTAAAAACATAAAGCATTAAAATAGAATATTAATTTTAAAAAATGAAATTTTACGAAAGATTATCTTAATTACGCTGTAATTTCAAAATTATTACTACTTTACTTTTTTCTCCGTTACATAAGCTAAACATGATTTTTTTAAAATCTGAAAATTAAAGACCTTTCTAATTTCTGATTTTCATGTTTCCCTTATTACAAAAAAATATTGTGATTACAACATATTATACTTGATGTAGGTCGTTACATGGATTAACACACAAGAATTATTGATAATATAAAGATTATAAGAAATAAGACAGCCAGAATAAAACATATAAGAAAAAAGAGAATAAGCCGAAACCACCTGAGGAAAGGTCAATAAGATATGACGTCAAAAGATTACGTCACAAGCAGAGGATGGATGGAAATTTTAAAGAAAAATGGGACACATTATAGATGTAAGTAAAGCTTATGTGACGTTAAAGATACTTGTCATTCATTGATGAATTTGAACTTTAGAATTAGGTGGTTTCATTGATCGATAATTTGAAATTTCAGAAAATAAGGGGAAATTCAAGATTTATACCAGAATTTTAGAGAATTAGAGAGTTTCGTTTATGATATTTGCAGTTTTACGTTCTATTACTATTACTTAATAATAGTTTATATTTGTAAATTTTTATTTATGAAGGTGGTTTGATAAGTTCTCGACCTGATAGTGATAGCACAAGATTTTTGACATAATTTCATATTATTTTTCAATGTAGTCTCTTTGCAACTTAATACATTTAAAACACACACACTCTTTTGTGCGAATTCTTTAGTGCAGTCCTTTACGAGGGTAGTTCGGAAAGTTCTCGGCCTGACAAAGAAAATACAAGATTTTCGACAACATTTCATTTTATTTTTCCACTTGCAACACAATACATTTCAAATCACTCTTGAGAAATGTTCATTCTTTGGCGTTTTTGGTCGAAGTTCAACAAACGCGGCACGCATCGAGCGGAAAGCTTTTCATGCGCAAAAAATCGTGTAAAATATGGTAGACACGGTATATCGAGATGTTTGCAATGTCAGCGAGTTCCATATCTTCAATATTTTCAAAATCCATGCGATTGTGTGCAATTATTCAATACGCCATTGTGAATTTTTGAGACAATTTCATTGGTCGTAGTGGTTTTGGGCGTCCTGAGCGTTCATCATCTTGAATGGATTTTAGGGATGCACCGGATGTGAATTTTTGCCGGATACCGGATACCAAATATCCGATACAAACATTTACCGAATATCCGGTATCCGGCCGAATACCTTTTTCGTTTTAATTTCAATAGTAATATTTCTATTTTATGCTTACTTAAAGAAGAAAAACTTTAAATTATTATAATTTAATGTCTTTCAAATGTTAACAATAGATTTAAACTCATTTATTAAGTTAAAGTTGCTTAAAAACAAATGCTTTTTAGTAATTAAGTATTGAAATTTTATCATGTTTTGTCTTTTTCCTATTCTAATATATATATCTGTAGATTTTTTTCTTTTATTCAGGGTCATTCAACATAAAAAGATAAACAATTAAGTAATTTCTTTGTTTTTCATACTTATAAATCTTTGTTATATTTAAATACTAAACATCCTATTAAAGCGGATTTTTCTTTTCCTACATACATACGTGTACATATTATTACTTGCTTTTCCTATGACAAATGTTTTTAATGACTTTTGTAGTACAAAGAAGACAGTGAACTATTGAATAAAGTGGCACAATTCTTTTCATGATCAGTATTATTTTATCAGGTCTTCCATCCATAGACAAAATAGTGAGAAAAGATTCAATAAAATCATTTTTATTTTAGAATTGTTGAAAACACCAGAAAAAGAGACAACTACAGGGGTGAACGCTTATTCTCAGAAGGATGAAAATATTTGTGATAAAAAAAGTAACAAAGCCTGAAAATGCTGAGCACCATAACTTGCCTTTAATTATAAATAATTAGTTGTCATATTTTAAATATTATATGTTCATTTATATCCAAGTCCTATAATTTCATTTTTGTGAAAATATGAATATTTATTTCTACTGACATTGTTTTAACGGGATAATATTGGTATGAAGCAAATTAATTTCGCACTAATTTTTTCTGAAAATGTTAAAAAACATGGATTTAAAAAATGAGTCGCTATTCGGCAACCGGATATTGAAGTATTCGGCCGGACCGAATATCCGGTTTGAGTGCCGAATAAGCAGGATATCTGGCAGGAGACGGATATCCGGTGCATCCCTAATGGATTTCCTACAATGTTTAAATTCAGCAGCCCACTTTTGTATCGCCGAATATGAAGCAGAAGAATCCTATAAGGTGGAATGCAAATCTTTTTGTATGTTAGTGGGGGTTAAACTTTTTTTAACAAAGCATTTTATGGCAGCTCGAACTTCAATTTTTCCATTTTTAGAAAACGTCAAAACTTGTTTACTTTACTTTATCGCCCAGCAATCTATACTAATACTAGCAAAACTCGCTGCTTTGCTCGCGTAATTCTTGAAAAATGCCAAGTGTTATTCGTTGGCCTATTTTCATTAGAGGAAAGTTTACTGCCACAGATAATTCAGAAATTACTAATTAAGCCACACTACTGTCGAAAAAAAAATCGAAATTTTAGAAAGTTTTTCGATTTTTCACCCCCCTCCCCCTCTGTATAAAATATAGCCTATGTTACAGCAGGGACTGTTACCATCATTTTTGCCACCATCACTTTTGAAAATAGTTTTGTAGTTCCAGAGATTCCATAGAAATTGTAATTTAGAATGTTTTTAGACAGCTTTTCGCTCATATCACCCTTTTAAATTTCAATTTTTTTTAGAATATGTTCTTAGAGAGCATTTACATTTTATAAATAACTACCATGCCAAATTTCAAGTATCTAGTTCCTTCAGTATAAAAAAAAATCGAAATTTTAGAACATTTTTCGCTCCTGCACCTCTCTGTGGTAGTGGCACCGACATAAAATTAAGCCTATGTTACAGCAGGGACTGTTACCATCAATTTTCTACCACCACTTTTGAAAATGTTTCTGTAGTTCCAGAGATTCCATAGAAATTGTAATTTGGAATGTTTTTGGAACGCTTTTCGCTCATCTCACAGTTTTTAAATTCGAATTTTTTTAGAATTTGGTCTTAGAGAGCATTTACATCTTATAAGTAACTACCATGCCAAATTTCATGTTTCTAACCCTTTCAGTATAAAAGAAAATCGAAATGTTAGAAAGTTTTTCTCTCCTGTACCCCCTGGGGGTAGTGGCACCGACATAAAATATATTCTATGTGACAGCAGCGACTGTTCCAACAATTTGCCACCTTCACTTTTGAAAATGGTTCTGTAGTTCCAAAGATTCCATAGAAATTGTAATTTGGAATGTTTTTGGAACGCTTTTCGCTCATCTCACAGTTTTTAAATTCGAATTTTTTTAGAATTTGGTCTTAGAGAGCATTTACATCTTATAAGTAACTACCATGCCAAATTTCAAGTATCTAGTTCCTTCAGTATAAAAAAAATCGAAATTTTAGAGCATTTTTCGTTCTTGCACCCCTCCCCTGTGTAGTAGTGGTACCGATATAAAATATAGCCTATGTTACAGTAGGGACTGTTACCATCAATTTGCCACCATCACTTTTGAAAATGGTTCTGTAGTTCCAAAGATTCCATAGAAATTGTAATTTAGAATGTTTTTAGAACGCTTTTCGCCCATCTTACCCTTTTAAATTTCGAATTTTTTTAGAATTTGTTCTTACAGAGCATTTACATCTAACAAGTAACTACCATGCCAAATTTCATGTTTCTTGCTCCTTCAGTATAAAAAACATCAGAATTTTAGAACGTTTTTTGCTCCTGCACTCCCCTGGGGGTGGTGGCACCGGCATAAAATATAGCCTATGTTGGAGCAGGGACTGTCACCATCAATTTGCGACCCATCGCTTTTGTAAACAATTCTGTAGTTTCAGAGATTCCATAGAAATTGTAATTTAGAATGTTTTTAGACCACTTTTCAATCATATCACCCGTTAAATTTCGAAAATATTTTAGAATTTGTTCTTAGAGAGCATTTACATCTCATAAATAACTACCATGCCAAATTTCAAGTTTCTAGCTCCTTCAGTATAAAAAAAATCAAAATTTTAGAACGTTTTTCGCTCTTTCACCCCCCTGTGTTAGTGGCACCGATATAAAATATAGCCTATATTACAGCAGGGACTGTTACCATCATTTTTGCCACCATCAATTTTGAAAATAGTTTTGTAGTTCCAGAGATTCCATAGAAATTGTAATTTAGAATGT
This sequence comes from Maratus michaelseni, assembly GCA_963931845.1. Taxonomy (NCBI): domain Eukaryota; kingdom Metazoa; phylum Arthropoda; class Arachnida; order Araneae; family Salticidae; genus Maratus; species Maratus michaelseni. The sequence goes on from OZ007598.1 coordinate 5,964,810, forward strand.
TTTTAGACCACTTTTCGTTCATCTCGCCCTTTTAAATTTCGAATTTTTTTAGAATTTGTTCTTAGAGAGTATTTACATCTTATAAGTAACTACCATGCCAAATTTCATGTTTCTAACCCTTTCAGTATAAAAGAAAATCGAAATGTTAGAAAGTTTTTCTCTCCTGCACCCCCTGGGGGTAGTGGCACCGACATAAAATATATTCTATGTGACAGCAGCGACTGCTACCAACAATTTGCCACCTTCACTTTTGAAAATGGTTCTGTAGTTCCAAAGATTCCATAGAAATTGTAATTTAGAATGTTTTTAGAACGCTTTTCGCCCATCTTACCCTTTTAAATTTCGAATTTTTTTAGAATTTGTTCTTACAGAGCATTTACATCTAACAAGTAACTACCATGCCAAATTTCATGTTTCTTGCTCCTTCAGTATAAAAAACATCAGAATTTTAGAACGTTTTTTGCTCCTGCACTCCCCTGGGGGTGGTGGCACCGGCATAAAATATAGCCTATGTTGGAGCAGGGACTGTCACCATCAATTTGCGACCCATCGCTTTTGTAAACAGTTCTGTAGTTTCAGAGATTCCATAGAAATTGTAATTTAGAATGTTTTTAGACCACTTTTCAATCATATCACCCGTTAAATTTCGAAAATATTTTAGAATTTGTTCTTAGAGAGCATTTACATCTCATAAATAACTACCATGCCAAATTTCAAGTTTCTAGCTCCTTCAGTATAAAAAAAATCAAAATTTTAGAACGTTTTTCGCTCTTTCACCCCCCTGTGTTAGTGGCACCGATATAAAATATAGCCTATATTACAGCAGGGACTGTTACCATCATTTTTGCCACCATCAATTTTGAAAATAGTTTTGTAGTTCCAGAGATTCCATAGAAATTGTAATTTAGAATGTTTTTAGACCACTTTTCGTTCATCTCGCCCTTTTAAATTTCGAATTTTTTTAGAATTTGTTCTTAGAGAGTATTTACATCTTATAAGTAACTACCATGCCAAATTTCATGTTTCTAACCCTTTCAGTATAAAAGAAAATCGAAATGTTAGAAAGTTTTTCTCTCCTGCACCCCCTGGGGGTAGTGGCACCGACATAAAATATAGCCTATGTTGGAGCAGGGACTGTCACCATCAATTTTCCACCATCACTTTTGAAAACAGTTCTGTAGTTCCAGAGATTGCATAGAAATTGTAATTTAGAATGTTTTTACGTCCTTTTTCAATCATCTCACCCTTTAAATTTCGATTTTTTTTTAGAATTTGCTCTTAGAGAGCATTTAGATCTTATAAATAACTACCATGCCAAATTTCATGTTTCTAACACTTTCAGTATAAAAAAAAATCGAAAGATAAGACCATCGCTAAAATTGTGTAAATCCTGAAAAATGCAACATAGCAGCGCAACCTGTTGGGCTATTGCACTAAAATCTAATCAGCAATAACTTATATCAACGTCTAACTGAATCTGAAATTTGATGAAAATCCTTGCATTATTTCATGAGATGCAGATATCGTGAAAATCATGAAAAAAGTAGCATAGCAGCGTCATCTGTTAGGCGATTTACACAAACACCTAATCAGTAGGAATTTATATCAAGAGGTCTAACTGAATCAGAAGTTTAATTAAATTCCGTTCTTGAGAATAGTTTTTGAGTGCCCACAAAATTTTTGTCACAGACAGACAGAGTCACACACAGACATTTTCTAAAAACAGTCAAATCGTGTTCAGAACCTTCTAAAACGTATAAATCTGTCGAAAACCGGAAGTCGAAGATTTTCATGAATCCAATACTTTCTCCTTATAATGATAGAAGAAAGTAAAAATTATATGCATTTTCCAGAGAATTTTGTTTATGATATTTGTAAGGAAAATATGATACACCAGAGGACCCGTGCGAAGATTTCGCACTGAAATCTAACATTTTTTAGGTACTTCTCTATTAACCCGTCATCAGCTTTTCATAACAAAAAACTACCGCCAAACTGTAAGATTAAACGCCAAAAATGCAGTCCCATCTACTTGATGTCAGAATCATTATGCGTGTTTGTTACGTCATCTAGTGGTATTACATTCGACATTTGCGTGTATTTTTCATTATGTTTTACTGATTTAGTAGTTATTTTATTAATTAAAATAAGAATTGTGTCCTTAAATTCTTATATTTTATTTATTTTTTGGTATTCCAATGGCAACGTTCTCCCGTTTATTTGGCGATAGTTTTTTGTTATGAAAAGTGGTCAACGGGATAATAGAGAAGTATAATTTTGTATCAATATGTAATATTTATTAGATGCAGGTTTAAACTTCTAAAGTAAAAGTAAGGATAAAAATATCTGCAAACAACATTTAGTTGTTAGTCAAGCCAGAATATCATCTAATTTATTCCATCAAAGTTAGACTAAAAACGGATCCAAGATTGCTAAAGGCACGCGCGAGAAAAAAAAAATAACAATCGTATTTTGACTGTATTAGAGAATGATGTCATCCGCTTCGGGAAAACCATGGGACTTAGAAATATAAATCTAAACATTTCAATTTCAATTTCGCTTTTTAATCATAAGTATAAAATAAACCCGTGCGGTGTTTTTTATAATAATTGCTGTGAGCATCATATAATGTGGTATTTTATTTTTTTGGCAACAATAATTTCAGGAAAACCTTTCATTTCTTTCATGAAAACAATGCCGATTTAATTTTTTAATTTCAGCAAATTTTAATCAAAAACATGTTTTAACGAATTGTTAAGCGGGCTATGTCAGAAGCCTGTTCTAAATCCTTTCATATGGTATCTCATTCGTTGTTCTGCGTTTCATATTTTCTGAGTAAAAGAGATGTTGACAGGAGAAATAATATATAAGGATTATACATGTAAGTAAAGTTTATATTTTGGCGTATGACTTTAAAGGTACTTGTCATTCATTGAAGAATTTGAAATTTAGAATTAGGTGGTTTCGTTGATCAACAATTAAAAATTTTAGAGAATAATTTGAAATTCAAGAATTACGAGGGAAAGTCATTAAATAAGTCACAAAAGATAATTAAATAATAAATTGCAGTGATATTCACTTCAAAACTATTTTTATTTCTCAACATATTCTCCACCCATATTGATGCACTTATATCACCGTTTTATCAGAGCCCCAACACCAGCTGCATAAGATTCTTTGGGTTGCTGTCTCAGCCACATTAGGACTTCCAAGTTGAACCTTTTCATCCTCTGTGAACATCATCTTGCTTCCAAGATGGTCTTTTAGGGGACTAAACAGATGAAAATCGCTTGGGGCTAAGTCGAAGATGTATGATGGATGTTGAAGAAGTTGCAAGATGATGTTCACAGAGGATGAAAAGGTTCAACTTGAAGTCCTAATGTGACTGAGACAGCAACCCAAAGAATGTTATGCAGCTGGTGTTGGGGCACTGATAAAACGTTTACATAAGTGCAACAATATTGGTGGAGAATGTGTTGAGAAATAAAAATAGTTTTGAAGTGAATACCATTGCAAGTTATTATTTAATTATCTTTTGCGACTTACTTAATGACTTTCCCTCGTACATCACTATTTTTAGAGAATTTGAGAATTTAGGTTTATATTATTACAATTTCATGTTATAAGGATATTGTTAAATTATGCTTTATATTTGTAAATTGTTTTTTTAGTTTAAGTATGCCGTCATTGTAAGATTTATAATAAATATTTTGTAAAGAGCAACTAAATTAGAATATTTTTATTATTTGGTTAAATATTAGAGAACTTTTGGAATTTGAAATTCAAAAGAATATATTTTGTTTGACATTTTTAGAATTTGGATTATGACATTTGTACAAAAAATATGGCATATTATACATATAAGTAAAGTTTATATTTTGTCGTATGACTTTAAAGGTACTTGTCATTCATTGAAAATTTTGAACTTTAGAATTAGGTGGTTTCGTTGATTAAGAATTCAAAATTTTAGAGAATAATTTGAAATTCAAGAATTATATCAGTATTTTTAGAGAATTTGAGAATTTCATTTTATAATTTTATAATTTCACGTTGTAAGGTTAAACATTTAGTTTAAGTATATCGCCATTTTAAGATTTATAATAAACATTTTATAAGTTATATCTAAACTAGAAGATTTTTATTATTTGTTTAAATATTAGAGAACTTTTGGAATTTCAAATTAAAAAAAAATATGTTTTGGTTGACATTTTTCTAGAGAATTTGGATGTATGATATTTGTTTATTTGATATTTGTTATTTTAATTTCTTAATTTTTTGTATATTTGATATTTGATTTTATGATATTTGTAAGAAAATTATGATATATTATACATGTAAGTACAGCTTATATTTCGTCGTATGGCTTTAAAGATACTTGTCATTCATTGAAATTTTTTTACTTTAGAATTGGGTGGTTTCGTTGATCAATCATTTGAAATTTGGGAGAATATTTTGAAATTCAAGAATTATATCAGTACTTTTAAAGAAATTTAGAAGTTCGTTCATAATTTTACAGTTTTACGTTATAAGAATATTTTTAAATTATAGTTTAGATTTATATAAATTGTTTATTTAGTTTAATTATACCGTCATTTTAAGATTTATATTAAACTTTTTTTCACGTCACATAAATCAAGCTATTTTTACTCTTTATTTAAGTGTATAGACTTTATAGAGTATTTGGTATGAAAAATGTTTACTTTTCTGCATATTAAATGTATATTTTTTGTAAATTATATATAGCCTAGAGGAATTTTAGTTATTTATAAATACTATTTTAGGCTTCATAGACTATTTATACGTTTTAAATAGATAGTGCTATTGATTAGTAATAGAAATTATTCGAAAATAAGTTGAAATTCAAGCAAGCAAATTTAATAATTTTGTTTATAGTACTTATATTTCAGGCAATCATATTATTACTTAATTATTTTTAAGGTTGTAGTTTGTTTCATTTATTTTGATTATACTCGTTCTTCTAAAGTTTTTATACCCTGTTTTGTGGGTTATATATAATGTAGGAGAACTTGATTCATTTTTAAAATTTAGACATTATAGTCTATTTAAACTCTAGAAGCAGATGATTTTGTTGATCAATATATAATTTGAAATTTACGAAAACAATTTGAAGTTCAAGAATAATATAACTGTTTCTAGCGAATTTGAGATTTTTTTTTTTTAATAATATTATATTTTGACGTAATAATATTGTTATTTAACTATTTTTTATTTTGTAGTCTTAATTTATTTTGATTATACTCTTTAATTTCCATCTTAGTCCGCCCGCGGTTTGGGTCCGGTCGGGTTTACGCTATTTTTTTTTCAGATTGGGTTTACTTAAAAAAATGTTTCGGGTTCGAGTTGAGTTTTCACACTTTCGTGTTGGATTCGGGTTAACCCGATTTTTCAAAAGAAAGTCCTGAAAGTTTTTCAAATTGAAAAAGAAGACAAGTGGGTAAGTGTGATCGAAGATCGCACAAAGGGTTTCGTTTAATATTCCTTTCAAAACACTTTATACTTTCTTTAATAAATCCAACTAAATATCCTTTTCAAAATAAATAAATAAATAAATAAATAAATAAAGTCATGTTTTTTATAAAGTAAAAATTTACTATTTTTCTCGTTTTTTCGAAAATCTGAACCGGTCCGATAGCGGGCTAAGCCCGCTATTATACTCTGTCATAATAATATCTACCATGTGGACTAAATACGATATTTAAAAAAAATCAATTTCAAAATTAAACATGTATAGAACCCTTCAAAATGTTAAAATATGCCAATATTTCAATAATCGGGTTTTATCATGATTCAATAGGTTCCTCAAACTCATATGACGTTATAATCACTTGCTGACGTCCTATCTACTTGCTTTCTCTATTACTCATATTGACACACTCTTTGTATTATTCTGAAACATTTGAAAAAATCCGTTAAACTTCCAATCTGACGTCAGATTAATTTTCTTTTTAATTTTCTAATGACATCATATTAACCTGATTTCTGTACTTACACATACTCATACTCATTGTCCGTTTTGTTACCAATATGACGTCATATTAGTTTTTTTTTTCAACTGTCGAAACTTTTTATTTCATTTTCATTTTTCATGTTGGAATCTTTCAATAGAAAATTAATTATTGTAGAAAGAATTTCATTGTGGATTTTTACTTGTTAGCAACTGCTATAACAAAAAATGTTTAAATTTAACAGGAAAAGGCTGTTAGAGTTTTGGTTTTTTTATCTCTATATATTAAAACAATACAATTTTTTCAAAATTTTATGATGATCAGCTTCATAGTAGGCATTCAGCTATAAGTACACAAAATTTCAAGTCTGTAAGTTATATAGTTTCTCAGAACAGGCTCTGTGTCGGACAGACAACGTAGCGGGACGAATAGGGTTTCGTGAGATGAACGAAACCCTAAAAAAAATAGAAAAAAAAACTATATATTTTTATGTGTGCATGTGTGATTGCGTATATGTATTAATTTTTAAACAAAAAAGATAAAGTTGATATTAGATATTTACTTGTAGACTATTTTTCCATAATTATATTATAATATGGATTATTTTTCCTTCACAACTGGTTCGAGCTTGAATATTTCGGGCTCGAGTTGAAGTGTACCGGGTTCGGGTCGCTTTTCGGGTTGAATTTAAGCGGAAGTTTCGTGCAGGACTCTACTTTGGGCTGTTGATGAAAAGGATGTTTCTTCTCATAAGCAATATGCTTGCAGCAGAACAACTTTTACAGGCAAAGTTGGGGAAGTAGAAAGTATAAACTTATTTTAACTCTTGGTATAGAAGCGATGCAGTTTTATATATGAACTGAAGATTTTGTAATTTCGTGCATTCATTAAATGAATTAGACGTGATTTTTTTTTCTTTTTGATTTTTTAAATGCTACTTAATTTTTTTTCACTTAAGAACCCAGACTATTAACCCCTTAATTGTAGCGCCCGATAAGCGTAGGCTACTTTTTTAAATTTCCGATTGCTTGACTGCCACCAATTTCTTTAAGTAGAAATATTCGGATTACTTAATGGCAGATAAAATAATGCGAGCATAAAGCCAATTACACTATTTTAAAAAACTGGTGGGAATCCAACAATCTGAATTTAAAAAAAGTAGCCTACACTGCCCGTGAATGTATCGGGCGCGGCGATTAAGGGGCTAAAAACTAGTCGTTGGGGGCCACCGTAACACTTACCCATCATGGATATGCATAGTATAAAATATGAAAATAAAACATGTGTAAACTATTTATAAAATGCATGGCCATTGGAATAAAATCGTGGCTTGATGACGTCCTAAACTTTAAAGGCTCTATTACTGAATTGCGTAGAAGAAACATCCTTATAACTCCAAAATTGATAATCCTATTAACTAACGGTTTACTGCGTGAGATTAAGCGTCTCATTTCCAATTAAAATATATCTTTGAATTGAAATTGGAATGAAATCATGAAAAATAGGATTACAAATATCTCGGCTACTCATGATACGATCGACTTCATTCTTTATGCAAAATTTATGTTTTTTTTTTTGCCTTTTATAGTCACTCCTTAAAATAAACAATTTCGAAAATTTTTATATACCTTTTATCAGAACGAATATTTTGAGAGTCCTAAATAAATAGTTCCGGATAACCGAGGTTACTGAAATTCAATAAGCTTCTTCCCATTATTACATACAACTTTAAGTAAATACTAAATTTCAAGTCTCTATCTCAATTTGTTTGGGAAATAGAGCGTTTATAAACACACACACACAGAGACGGACAGCAATTTTCTTTTTCTAAAAATATGTTTTTCGGAATGTTCAATGTCTAAAACTTGTAAATCCGTCATTTTTTTTTTTGTCAAAACGATTACAAGACTTACCCTATACTATGCATGATGGATAAGTAAAATGCTTTTTAATCTACGCAAACATAATATAACCATTAACGAAAATATACAATAACCACTTCCGAGTAATAAGTATCTATAAGACACAATGAAGAGTAATCCGACACTACAATTTAAATTAGTTACTATTAGTATAAAAGCATTAACTATATATCATTGGGATTTACGTCATTATTTATATTTTGTGTTTTAAAACATTTGTTATCATTTTCATATTGATTTACAAAATTCATTACTTACAATTATTTTGGGTAATAAAGTCACTTTTTTATTGAAATCATTGGGGCATTTTTCAGTGTGGAGGACCGTATTTTTTAAATTTTAAATAAATATACAGCAAAGTCATCTACTTCTCTATAAGCGTCTACAGACACAATGAAGTATTATTTTTTCTTTTATGAGTTCACTGCGTAGAGTAAACTAGTCGAATAATTTAAATAAGTTTCTATTACTAAAAAACATTAACTATAGATGAATAGAATTTACGTTCTTTAATTATATTTTCTATGACAAATTAAAACATTTATTAGCATTTTCATATTTATTTTCAAAATGTATTACTTACAACCATTTTGGATAATAAAGCCACTTTTTTTTAATTGAAATTCCTTATTGTGGTATTATTTTCCGCATGTAGGACCATTTTTTTTAAAGTTTTAAATAAATATACAGCGACGTCATCTACTTCTCTATAAGTGTCTATAGACACAACGAAGTATTTTTCTTTTACGAGTTCGCTGCGTAGAGTAAACTAGTCGAATAATTTAAATTAGTTTCTATTAGTATAAAAACATTAACTATAGATAAACGGAATTTCCGTCACTTAATTTTATTTTCTGTGTTTTAAAACATGTATTAACATTTTCATATTTATTTACAAACTTTATTACTTACAATTATTTTGGATAATAAAGTCACTTTTTTTATTGAAATTATTGGGGCATTTTTTCTGCGTGTAGGGCCGTATTTTTTAAGTTTTAAATAAATATATAGCAACGTCATCTACTTCTCTATAAGTATCTACAGACACAATGAAGGGTTAGCTGACACTACAATCTAAATTAGTTTCTATTAGTATAAAAATCATTGGCATTTATATTTTTGTGTGTTTTAACCATTTATTACCATTTTCATATTGATTTACAAAATTTTTTGTTACAATTAGTTTGAATAATAAAGTCACTTTTTTATTGAAATTATTGGGGCATTTTTTCTGCGTGTAGGGCCGTATTTTTTAAGTTTTAAATAAATATACAGCAACGTCATCTACTTCTCTATAAGTATCTATAGACACAATGACGGATAAGCTGACACTACAATTTAAATTAGTTTCTATTAGTATAAAAATCATTGGCATTTATATTTTTGTGTGTTTTAACCATTTATTACCATTTTCATATTGATTTACAAAATTTTTTACTTACAATTAGTTTGAATAATAAAGTCACTTTTTTATTGAAATTATTGGGGCATTTTTTCTGCGTGTAGGGCCGTATTTTTTAAGTTTTAAATAAATATACAGCGACGGCCTCTACTTCTGTATAAGTATCTATAGACACAATGAAGGGTAAGCTGACACTGCAATTTAAATTAATTTCTATTAGTATACAAATCATTGGCATTTGCGTCATTATTTATATTTTTGTGTGTTTTAAACCACTTATTACAATTTTCATATTGGTTTACAAAATTTATTAATTACAATAATTTTGAATAATAAAGTCACTTTTTTGTTAATTAAATGGTGTATTTTTTCGCGTTATGTTTTAAATTTCAAATAAATATACAGCGACGGCATCTACTTCTGTATAAGTATCTATAGACACAATGAAGGGTAAGCTGACACTGCAATTTAAATTAATTTCTATTAGTATACAAATCATTGGCATTTGCGTCATTATTTATATTTTTGTGTGTTTTAAACCACTTATTACAATTTTCATATTGGTTTACAAAATTTATTAATTACAATAATTTTGAATAATAAAGTCACTTTTTTGTTAATTAAATGGTGTATTTTTTCGCGTTATGTTTTAAATTTCAAATAAATATACAGCGACGGCATCTACTTCTGTATAAGTATCTATAGACACAATGAAGGGTAAGCTGACACTGCAATTTAAATTAATTTCTATTAGTATACAAATCATTGGCATTTGCGTCATTATTTATATTTTTGTGTGTTTTAAACCACTTATTACAATTTTCATATTGGTTTACAAAATTTATTAATTACAATAATTTTGAATAATAAAGTCACTTTTTTGTTAATTAAATGGTGTATTTTTTCGCGTTATGTTTTAAATTTCAAATAAATATACAGCGACGGCATCTACTTCTGTATAAGTATCTATAGACACAATGAAGGGTAAGCTGACACTGCAATTTAAATTAATTTCTATTAGTATACAAATCATTGGCATTTGCGTCATTATTTATATTTTTGTGTGTTTTAAACCACTTATTACAATTTTCATATTGGTTTACAAAATTTATTAATTACAATAATTTTGAATAATAAAGTCACTTTTTTGTTAATTAAATGGTGTATTTTTTCGCGTTATGTTTTAAATTTCAAATAAATATACAGCGACGGCATCTACTTCTGTATAAGTATCTATAGACACAATGAAGGGTAAGCTGACACTGCAATTTAAATTAATTTCTATTAGTATACAAATCATTGGCATTTGCGTCATTATTTATATTTTTGTGTGTTTTAAACCACTTATTACAATTTTCATATTGGTTTACAAAATTTATTAATTACAATAATTTTGAATAATAAAGTCACTTTTTTGTTAATTAAATGGTGTATTTTTTCGCGTTATGTTTTAAATTTCAAATAAATATACAGCGACGGCATCTACTTCTGTATAAGTATCTATAGACACAATGAAGGGTAAGCTGACACTGCAATTTAAATTAATTTCTATTAGTATACAAATCATTGGCATTTGCGTCATTATTTATATTTTTGTGTGTTTTAAACCACTTATTACAATTTTCATATTGGTTTACAAAATTTATTAATTACAATAATTTTGAATAATAAAGTCACTTTTTTGTTAATTAAATGGTGTATTTTTTCGCGTTATGTTTTAAATTTCAAATAAATATACAGCGACGGCATCTACTTCTGTATAAGTATCTATAGACACAATGAAGGGTAAGCTGACACTGCAATTTAAATTAATTTCTATTAGTATACAAATCATTGGCATTTGCGTCATTATTTATATTTTTGTGTGTTTTAAACCACTTATTACAATTTTCATATTGGTTTACAAAATTTATTAATTACAATAATTTTGAATAATAAAGTCACTTTTTTGTTAATTAAATGGTGTATTTTTTCGCGTTATGTTTTAAATTTCAAATAAATATACAGCGACGGCATCTACTTCTGTATAAGTATCTATAGACACAATGAAGGGTAAGCTGACACTGCAATTTAAATTAATTTCTATTAGTATACAAATCATTGGCATTTGCGTCATTATTTATATTTTTGTGTGTTTTAAACCACTTATTACAATTTTCATATTGGTTTACAAAATTTATTAATTACAATAATTTTGAATAATAAAGTCACTTTTTTGTTAATTAAATGGTGTATTTTTTCGCGTTATGTTTTAAATTTCAAATAAATATACAGCGACGGCATCTACTTCTGTATAAGTATCTATAGACACAATGAAGGGTAAGCTGACACTGCAATTTAAATTAATTTCTATTAGTATACAAATCATTGGCATTTGCGTCATTATTTATATTTTTGTGTGTTTTAAACCACTTATTACAATTTTCATATTGGTTTACAAAATTTATTAATTACAATAATTTTGAATAATAAAGTCACTTTTTTGTTAATTAAATGGTGTATTTTTTCGCGTTATGTTTTAAATTTCAAATAAATATACAGCGACGGCATCTACTTCTGTATAAGTATCTATAGACACAATGAAGGGTAAGCTGACACTGCAATTTAAATTAATTTCTATTAGTATACAAATCATTGGCATTTGCGTCATTATTTATATTTTTGTGTGTTTTAAACCACTTATTACAATTTTCATATTGGTTTACAAAATTTATTAATTACAATAATTTTGAATAATAAAGTCACTTTTTTGTTAATTAAATGGTGTATTTTTTCGCGTTATGTTTTAAATTTCAAATAAATATACAGCGACGGCATCTACTTCTGTATAAGTATCTATAGACACAATGAAGGGTAAGCTGACACTGCAATTTAAATTAATTTCTATTAGTATACAAATCATTGGCATTTGCGTCATTATTTATATTTTTGTGTGTTTTAAACCACTTATTACAATTTTCATATTGGTTTACAAAATTTATTAATTACAATAATTTTGAATAATAAAGTCACTTTTTTGTTAATTAAATGGTGTATTTTTTCGCGTTATGTTTTAAATTTCAAATAAATATACAGCGACAGCATCTACTTCTGTATAAGTATCTATAGACACAATGAAGGGTAAGCTGACACTGCAATTTAAATTAATTTCTATTAGTATACAAATCATTGGCATTTGCGTCATTATTTATATTTTTGTGTGTTTTAAACCACTTATTACAATTTTCATATTGGTTTACAAAATTTATTAATTACAATAATTTTGAATAATAAAGTCACTTTTTTGTTAATTAAATGGTGTATTTTTTCGCGTTATGCTTTAAATTTCAAATAAATATACAGCGACGGCATCTACTTCTGTATAAGTATCTATAGACACAATGAAGGGTAAGCTGACACTGCAATTTAAATTAATTTCTATTAGTATACAAATCATTGGCATTTGCGTCATTATTTATATTTTTGTGTGTTTTAAACCACTTATTACAATTTTCATATTGGTTTACAAAATTTATTAATTACAATAATTTTGAATAATAAAGTCACTTTTTTGTTAATTAAATGGTGTATTTTTTCGCGTTATGCTTTAAATTTCAAATAAATATACAGCGACGGCATCTACTTCTGTATAAGTATCTATAGACACAATGAAGGGTAAGCTGACACTGCAATTTAAATTAATTTCTATTAGTATACAAATCATTGGCATTTGCGTCATTATTTATATTTTTGTGTGTTTTAAACCACTTATTACAATTTTCATATTGGTTTACAAAATTTATTAATTACAATAATTTTGAATAATAAAGTCACTTTTTTGTTAATTAAATGGTGTATTTTTTCGCGTTATGTTTTAAATTTCAAATAAATATACAGCGACGGCATCTACTTCTGTATAAGTATCTATAGACACAATGAAGGGTAAGCTGACACTGCAATTTAAATTAATTTCTATTAGTATACAAATCATTGGCATTTGCGTCATTATTTATATTTTTGTGTGTTTTAAACCACTTATTACAATTTTCATATTGGTTTACAAAATTTATTAATTACAATAATTTTGAATAATAAAGTCACTTTTTTGTTAATTAAATGGTGTATTTTTTCGCGTTATGTTTTAAATTTCAAATAAATATACAGCGACGGCATCTACTTCTGTATAAGTATCTATAGACACAATGAAGGGTAAGCTGACACTGCAATTTAAATTAATTTCTATTAGTATACAAATCATTGGCATTTGCGTCATTATTTATATTTTTGTGTGTTTTAAACCACTTATTACAATTTTCATATTGGTTTACAAAATTTATTAATTACAATAATTTTGAATAATAAAGTCACTTTTTTGTTAATTAAATGGTGTATTTTTTCGCGTTATGTTTTAAATTTCAAATAAATATACAGCGACGGCATCTACTTCTGTATAAGTATCTATAGACACAATGAAGGGTAAGCTGACACTGCAATTTAAATTAATTTCTATTAGTATACAAATCATTGGCATTTGCGTCATTATTTATATTTTTGTGTGTTTTAAACCACTTATTACAATTTTCATATTGGTTTACAAAATTTATTAATTACAATAATTTTGAATAATAAAGTCACTTTTTTGTTAATTAAATGGTGTATTTTTTCGCGTTATGTTTTAAATTTCAAATAAATATACAGCGACGGCATCTACTTCTGTATAAGTATCTATAGACACAATGAAGGGTAAGCTGACACTGCAATTTAAATTAATTTCTATTAGTATACAAATCATTGGCATTTGCGTCATTATTTATATTTTTGTGTGTTTTAAACCACTTATTACAATTTTCATATTGGTTTACAAAATTTATTAATTACAATAATTTTGAATAATAAAGTCACTTTTTTGTTAATTAAATGGTGTATTTTTTCGCGTTATGTTTTAAATTTCAAATAAATATACAGCGACGGCATCTACTTCTGTATAAGTATCTATAGACACAATGAAGGGTAAGCTGACACTGCAATTTAAATTAATTTCTATTAGTATACAAATCATTGGCATTTGCGTCATTATTTATATTTTTGTGTGTTTTAAACCACTTATTACAATTTTCATATTGGTTTACAAAATTTATTAATTACAATAATTTTGAATAATAAAGTCACTTTTTTGTTAATTAAATGGTGTATTTTTTCGCGTTATGTTTTAAATTTCAAATAAATATACAGCGACGGCATCTACTTCTGTATAAGTATCTATAGACACAATGAAGGGTAAGCTGACACTGCAATTTAAATTAATTTCTATTAGTATACAAATCATTGGCATTTGCGTCATTATTTATATTTTTGTGTGTTTTAAACCACTTATTACAATTTTCATATTGGTTTACAAAATTTATTAATTACAATAATTTTGAATAATAAAGTCACTTTTTTGTTAATTAAATGGTGTATTTTTTCGCGTTATGTTTTAAATTTCAAATAAATATACAGCGACGGCATCTACTTCTGTATAAGTATCTATAGACACAATGAAGGGTAAGCTGACACTGCAATTTAAATTAATTTCTATTAGTATACAAATCATTGGCATTTGCGTCATTATTTATATTTTTGTGTGTTTTAAACCACTTATTACAATTTTCATATTGGTTTACAAAATTTATTAATTACAATAATTTTGAATAATAAAGTCACTTTTTTGTTAATTAAATGGTGTATTTTTTCGCGTTATGTTTTAAATTTCAAATAAATATACAGCGACGGCATCTACTTCTGTATAAGTATCTATAGACACAATGAAGGGTAAGCTGACACTGCAATTTAAATTAATTTCTATTAGTATACAAATCATTGGCATTTGCGTCATTATTTATATTTTTGTGTGTTTTAAACCACTTATTACAATTTTCATATTGGTTTACAAAATTTATTAATTACAATAATTTTGAATAATAAAGTCACTTTTTTGTTAATTAAATGGTGTATTTTTTCGCGTTATGTTTTAAATTTCAAATAAATATACAGCGACGGCATCTACTTCTGTATAAGTATCTATAGACACAATGAAGGGTAAGCTGACACTGCAATTTAAATTAATTTCTATTAGTATACAAATCATTGGCATTTGCGTCATTATTTATATTTTTGTGTGTTTTAAACCACTTATTACAATTTTCATATTGGTTTACAAAATTTATTAATTACAATAATTTTGAATAATAAAGTCACTTTTTTGTTAATTAAATGGTGTATTTTTTCGCGTTATGTTTTAAATTTCAAATAAATATACAGCGACGGCATCTACTTCTGTATAAGTATCTATAGACACAATGAAGGGTAAGCTGACACTGCAATTTAAATTAATTTCTATTAGTATACAAATCATTGGCATTTGCGTCATTATTTATATTTTTGTGTGTTTTAAACCACTTATTACAATTTTCATATTGGTTTACAAAATTTATTAATTACAATAATTTTGAATAATAAAGTCACTTTTTTGTTAATTAAATGGTGTATTTTTTCGCGTTATGTTTTAAATTTCAAATAAATATACAGCGACGGCATCTACTTCTGTATAAGTATCTATAGACACAATGAAGGGTAAGCTGACACTGCAATTTAAATTAATTTCTATTAGTATACAAATCATTGGCATTTGCGTCATTATTTATATTTTTGTGTGTTTTAAACCACTTATTACAATTTTCATATTGGTTTACAAAATTTATTAATTACAATAATTTTGAATAATAAAGTCACTTTTTTGTTAATTAAATGGTGTATTTTTTCGCGTTATGTTTTAAATTTCAAATAAATATACAGCGACGGCATCTACTTCTGTATAAGTATCTATAGACACAATGAAGGGTAAGCTGACACTGCAATTTAAATTAATTTCTATTAGTATACAAATCATTGGCATTTGCGTCATTATTTATATTTTTGTGTGTTTTAAACCACTTATTACAATTTTCATATTGGTTTACAAAATTTATTAATTACAATAATTTTGAATAATAAAGTCACTTTTTTGTTAATTAAATGGTGTATTTTTTCGCGTTATGTTTTAAATTTCAAATAAATATACAGCGACGGCATCTACTTCTGTATAAGTATCTATAGACACAATGAAGGGTAAGCTGACACTGCAATTTAAATTAATTTCTATTAGTATACAAATCATTGGCATTTGCGTCATTATTTATATTTTTGTGTGTTTTAAACCACTTATTACAATTTTCATATTGGTTTACAAAATTTATTAATTACAATAATTTTGAATAATAAAGTCACTTTTTTGTTAATTAAATGGTGTATTTTTTCGCGTTATGTTTTAAATTTCAAATAAATATACAGCGACGGCATCTACTTCTGTATAAGTATCTATAGACACAATGAAGGGTAAGCTGACACTGCAATTTAAATTAATTTCTATTAGTATACAAATCATTGGCATTTGCGTCATTATTTATATTTTTGTGTGTTTTAAACCACTTATTACAATTTTCATATTGGTTTACAAAATTTATTAATTACAATAATTTTGAATAATAAAGTCACTTTTTTGTTAATTAAATGGTGTATTTTTTCGCGTTATGTTTTAAATTTCAAATAAATATACAGCGACGGCATCTACTTCTGTATAAGTATCTATAGACACAATGAAGGGTAAGCTGACACTGCAATTTAAATTAATTTCTATTAGTATACAAATCATTGGCATTTGCGTCATTATTTATATTTTTGTGTGTTTTAAACCACTTATTACAATTTTCATATTGGTTTACAAAATTTATTAATTACAATAATTTTGAATAATAAAGTCACTTTTTTGTTAATTAAATGGTGTATTTTTTCGCGTTATGTTTTAAATTTCAAATAAATATACAGCGACGGCATCTACTTCTGTATAAGTATCTATAGACACAATGAAGGGTAAGCTGACACTGCAATTTAAATTAATTTCTATTAGTATACAAATCATTGGCATTTGCGTCATTATTTATATTTTTGTGTGTTTTAAACCACTTATTACAATTTTCATATTGGTTTACAAAATTTATTAATTACAATAATTTTGAATAATAAAGTCACTTTTTTGTTAATTAAATGGTGTATTTTTTCGCGTTATGTTTTAAATTTCAAATAAATATACAGCGACGGCATCTACTTCTGTATAAGTATCTATAGACACAATGAAGGGTAAGCTGACACTGCAATTTAAATTAATTTCTATTAGTATACAAATCATTGGCATTTGCGTCATTATTTATATTTTTGTGTGTTTTAAACCACTTATTACAATTTTCATATTGGTTTACAAAATTTATTAATTACAATAATTTTGAATAATAAAGTCACTTTTTTGTTAATTAAATGGTGTATTTTTTCGCGTTATGTTTTAAATTTCAAATAAATATACAGCGACGGCATCTACTTCTGTATAAGTATCTATAGACACAATGAAGGGTAAGCTGACACTGCAATTTAAATTAATTTCTATTAGTATACAAATCATTGGCATTTGCGTCATTATTTATATTTTTGTGTGTTTTAAACCACTTATTACAATTTTCATATTGGTTTACAAAATTTATTAATTACAATAATTTTGAATAATAAAGTCACTTTTTTGTTAATTAAATGGTGTATTTTTTCGCGTTATGTTTTAAATTTCAAATAAATATACAGCGACGGCATCTACTTCTGTATAAGTATCTATAGACACAATGAAGGGTAAGCTGACACTGCAATTTAAATTAATTTCTATTAGTATACAAATCATTGGCATTTGCGTCATTATTTATATTTTTGTGTGTTTTAAACCACTTATTACAATTTTCATATTGGTTTACAAAATTTATTAATTACAATAATTTTGAATAATAAAGTCACTTTTTTGTTAATTAAATGGTGTATTTTTTCGCGTTATGTTTTAAATTTCAAATAAATATACAGCGACGGCATCTACTTCTGTATAAGTATCTATAGACACAATGAAGGGTAAGCTGACACTGCAATTTAAATTAATTTCTATTAGTATACAAATCATTGGCATTTGCGTCATTATTTATATTTTTGTGTGTTTTAAACCACTTATTACAATTTTCATATTGGTTTACAAAATTTATTAATTACAATAATTTTGAATAATAAAGTCACTTTTTTGTTAATTAAATGGTGTATTTTTTCGCGTTATGTTTTAAATTTCAAATAAATATACAGCGACGGCATCTACTTCTGTATAAGTATCTATAGACACAATGAAGGGTAAGCTGACACTGCAATTTAAATTAATTTCTATTAGTATACAAATCATTGGCATTTGCGTCATTATTTATATTTTTGTGTGTTTTAAACCACTTATTACAATTTTCATATTGGTTTACAAAATTTATTAATTACAATAATTTTGAATAATAAAGTCACTTTTTTGTTAATTAAATGGTGTATTTTTTCGCGTTATGTTTTAAATTTCAAATAAATATACAGCGACGGCATCTACTTCTGTATAAGTATCTATAGACACAATGAAGGGTAAGCTGACACTGCAATTTAAATTAATTTCTATTAGTATACAAATCATTGGCATTTGCGTCATTATTTATATTTTTGTGTGTTTTAAACCACTTATTACAATTTTCATATTGGTTTACAAAATTTATTAATTACAATAATTTTGAATAATAAAGTCACTTTTTTGTTAATTAAATGGTGTATTTTTTCGCGTTATGTTTTAAATTTCAAATAAATATACAGCGACGGCATCTACTTCTGTATAAGTATCTATAGACACAATGAAGGGTAAGCTGACACTGCAATTTAAATTAATTTCTATTAGTATACAAATCATTGGCATTTGCGTCATTATTTATATTTTTGTGTGTTTTAAACCACTTATTACAATTTTCATATTGGTTTACAAAATTTATTAATTACAATAATTTTGAATAATAAAGTCACTTTTTTGTTAATTAAATGGTGTATTTTTTCGCGTTATGTTTTAAATTTCAAATAAATATACAGCGACGGCATCTACTTCTGTATAAGTATCTATAGACACAATGAAGGGTAAGCTGACACTGCAATTTAAATTAATTTCTATTAGTATACAAATCATTGGCATTTGCGTCATTATTTATATTTTTGTGTGTTTTAAACCACTTATTACAATTTTCATATTGGTTTACAAAATTTATTAATTACAATAATTTTGAATAATAAAGTCACTTTTTTGTTAATTAAATGGTGTATTTTTTCGCGTTATGTTTTAAATTTCAAATAAATATACAGCGACGGCATCTACTTCTGTATAAGTATCTATAGACACAATGAAGGGTAAGCTGACACTGCAATTTAAATTAATTTCTATTAGTATACAAATCATTGGCATTTGCGTCATTATTTATATTTTTGTGTGTTTTAAACCACTTATTACAATTTTCATATTGGTTTACAAAATTTATTAATTACAATAATTTTGAATAATAAAGTCACTTTTTTGTTAATTAAATGGTGTATTTTTTCGCGTTATGTTTTAAATTTCAAATAAATATACAGCGACGGCATCTACTTCTGTATAAGTATCTATAGACACAATGAAGGGTAAGCTGACACTGCAATTTAAATTAATTTCTATTAGTATACAAATCATTGGCATTTGCGTCATTATTTATATTTTTGTGTGTTTTAAACCACTTATTACAATTTTCATATTGGTTTACAAAATTTATTAATTACAATAATTTTGAATAATAAAGTCACTTTTTTGTTAATTAAATGGTGTATTTTTTCGCGTTATGTTTTAAATTTCAAATAAATATACAGCGACGGCATCTACTTCTGTATAAGTATCTATAGACACAATGAAGGGTAAGCTGACACTGCAATTTAAATTAATTTCTATTAGTATACAAATCATTGGCATTTGCGTCATTATTTATATTTTTGTGTGTTTTAAACCACTTATTACAATTTTCATATTGGTTTACAAAATTTATTAATTACAATAATTTTGAATAATAAAGTCACTTTTTTGTTAATTAAATGGTGTATTTTTTCGCGTTATGTTTTAAATTTCAAATAAATATACAGCGACGGCATCTACTTCTGTATAAGTATCTATAGACACAATGAAGGGTAAGCTGACACTGCAATTTAAATTAATTTCTATTAGTATACAAATCATTGGCATTTGCGTCATTATTTATATTTTTGTGTGTTTTAAACCACTTATTACAATTTTCATATTGGTTTACAAAATTTATTAATTACAATAATTTTGAATAATAAAGTCACTTTTTTGTTAATTAAATGGTGTATTTTTTCGCGTTATGTTTTAAATTTCAAATAAATATACAGCGACGGCATCTACTTCTGTATAAGTATCTATAGACACAATGAAGGGTAAGCTGACACTGCAATTTAAATTAATTTCTATTAGTATACAAATCATTGGCATTTGCGTCATTATTTATATTTTTGTGTGTTTTAAACCACTTATTACAATTTTCATATTGGTTTACAAAATTTATTAATTACAATAATTTTGAATAATAAAGTCACTTTTTTGTTAATTAAATGGTGTATTTTTTCGCGTTATGTTTTAAATTTCAAATAAATATACAGCGACGGCATCTACTTCTGTATAAGTATCTATAGACACAATGAAGGGTAAGCTGACACTGCAATTTAAATTAATTTCTATTAGTATACAAATCATTGGCATTTGCGTCATTATTTATATTTTTGTGTGTTTTAAACCACTTATTACAATTTTCATATTGGTTTACAAAATTTATTAATTACAATAATTTTGAATAATAAAGTCACTTTTTTGTTAATTAAATGGTGTATTTTTTCGCGTTATGTTTTAAATTTCAAATAAATATACAGCGACGGCATCTACTTCTGTATAAGTATCTACATACACAATGAAGTATTATTTATTCTTTTACAAGTTCAATGCATAAAGTAAAGTGGTCGAATAATTAACATAAATTTTAGTCATTGTATTGAAATCATATAACTGAAATTTGTCATATATTTTAATTTTTATGTTATAAAACATGTATTAATATTAACGTTATCATTGTGATTTAGAAAGTATATTAATTAGAATTACTTTGAATTGCATATACCTTTTTCTGCTTGAAGTCCCTTTATACGGTATTTAAAAAAAACTTATACCATGTGTAGGACCGCCTTTAATGAATATTCTGTGACGTCATCCACTGCACTATAACTCTGATAATACACATGGGGAGTTACTTGTTTTAAGTATGTTACTTCATGAATTTATTGCGTGGGAGAAACCGACTCCCATAGTTTAAATTACTTCCCGCTAATATAAATTTTATTATCATTGTATATGAACTGCAGAAAATTGTATATGAACTGCCGTGTACCCGTTATTTTAAGTTTTAAAATTTATTATTCAGCGTGATTTAGAAAGTATATTAATTAGAATTACTTTGGATTACACATACCTTTTTCTGCTTGAAGTTCCTTTATACGGTACTTTTTTAAAAGACTTATACCATATTTAGGACCGCCTTTAATGAACATTCTGTGACGTCATCACTATAACTCTGATAATACACAGGATGAGTTAATTATTTGTTTTACTTCATGGATTTCTTGCATGGGATACACCGACTCCCATAATTTAAATTACTCTCCGCTAATATAAATTTTATTATGATTGTATATGAACCGCAGTAAACTGTGTACCCGTTATTTAAAATTTTAAAATTTACTATTCAGCGTGATTTTTAAACGACACATTTTTGTAAAAAAATTAATAACAATATTTTTTTAAGTTATTTTAGGAATTAATTTATCAAAATATAGGAAAAATTACACTCTGTTCAAATAAAAAAATTAATTAAAAATTAGAATTTTTTGGTACAGAAATAACGCTTTCTTGAATTTAATCAATGCCTTGAACATTTTCCATTCATGCTAAGTAACCCACAGTGAAAATGTCAACTAGTAGAGGGGGGCAAGGAGTTGTAAAACGTCACTAGCGCATGCGTAGTCGAAATGAGCGAAAGGGGAACGCAAAGAAAATCGATTGAAAACGCGTGGGCGTATGTTGGGTCTAAAGGAGAATATAAAAGCGCGAGCATTTTAGTAAAACATTTCACATTCTGACCACTGACTACTCCATTTCGGCTCTGTTAAGAACAGCGGTGTCATATTTCATTACCTTTGAAAGGAAAGTTATTTTGGCCTAAGGTAAATATTACAATATTGCTCATGTTTTCTGTTTATATTTTAATAACACGTGTTTAGAAAATAGTTTTAAAAGGATTTTTCAAATATTTATTGTTATTTAAAAATTAACATTTTAATTAGATGCTAAAATTTATGCATTTAAACTTGCTATGATAAAAGAAGAAACTTTATTATGTTAAAAAAAAGTCATTTAATAATAAATCAATTCATAATTACCCATTTAATGTGAAACAATGAACCATGAACCATGATTTGAATAATTTAAATTAATTAAAAAATATTTTATTTGAATGCTGTAAAAATTGAAATGCTTTTAGATTTAATGACGTATAATATTTTAAGTTTAATGTGAAACAATTATCAACCATGATTTGAATAATTTAAATTAATTAAAAAATATTTTAGTTGAATGCTGTAATAAATGAACTACTTTTAGATTTCATTATGTATAATATATATAATTATGTATAATATATATTAATTATGTATAATATATAGTTTAATGAGGAACAGTCATACATTATAAATTAAATTATTTAAATTAATTAAAATGATTTTGTTTGAATTTTTTTTTAAAATAAATGCTTTTGATTTAACGTCTGAGCATAAACTTTTTAATTACATGTAACAGATAATATATATATATATATATATTTAATGATAAAGAAAAAAAATTAATGCGTTAAAAATGTTTTTTAATAATAAAATAACTGTTGATTACTCATTTATTTTGACAATCATACAACTATTAATTTGAATAATTTAAATTAATTAAAAAATATTTTAGTTGAATACCTTAAATTAAATTACTTTTAGATTTAATGACACATGATATTTTATGTTTAATGTGGAACAATCATATATTATACCTTAAATTAATAAATTGAATTTAAAAATACTTTTTTTGAATGTTTAATTTTTTTTTAATTATTTATATAACGTATGAGCATAAACTTTTTAATTACATGTAACACATATTAAAATTAAAATTTTCTATGTTAAAAGAAGAAAATTTTATTGTGTTAAAAAATCTTATTTAATAATGAAGAAACTCATGATTACCCACGTTTAACGTGAAACAATCATACAACCATGATTTGGATAATTTAAATTAATTGATAAACTTTATTCTGTCAAATAAAAAGATTCTCATAATATTTCACGCTTAAAATATTTAAAACCATGTTATTGTGATATATATTAATTAAAATAAATATATTATTGTCATTATTACAGTCATTATTATTGTATGTTTTTAATCGTGTAAAGACTCATTAAAATTTTAAAATATTTTTTTCTTTCATGTTACTACTACATTATGAGGGTAATATTAATAGTATTTTAACAATTTGTTTTAACACTGAAGTAAGAATTATATACTCTTGTTTTTGCATGAGAAAATAATTAAATAATAGTATATAAGGTGTATTTTTTTATCGTTATCTAATACCCAATAGATAGATAAAACGGAAAAGCGCGTTTTTAATGAAACAGCCGAAATGTGATAAAATTCAATGTATTATAAATCGATAAGTTTTGGCTGTAGACGAATGGAATTTTTGGTGTTTTATTTGTTAGAGCATTGAGAAAGTTTTTCTAATTATAACTTATAAGAATCAGAGCCGTATAAAAATGTAAACTTTTCTAAAGAAATAATTATTTTTACGTAAATAGTATTTGATATAATAAAGAACAGAATTTGGAATAGTTTTGCAATGCGCTAGGCTTTCGAAATAACTTTGTCTTTCTTCATCAGGTGCAAAGAAGACGTGCAACACTTTGAAGGTAGGAGCAAGACTCCTTCAATGTCTTCTTTATGTCTTGCTCCTGTCTTCAAAGTGTTTGCACGTATTCTTTGCGCCTGACGAAGAAAGACGAAGTTCTTTCGAAAGCCTGGCGCATTCCTTATTTTATGGTATTATTAAGAAGTTTTTTATGCTTTAATAGTATCACATCAGTTTATTCAATACTTTAATATACCTCTTAAAGATAACGGTTTAGAAATTAGCTATTGGATAGCTATAAGAGAGGACACCTGCATATACTTTTTTGTTTATAAGTAACAAATATCTCGATTATGTAACTTAAACTCGACTTAGGAAAGGCAGAGTCTGTATGAAATGTTTTAAGAAAAAAATAAAATGGAATAATTTTGAAAGTGTAGGGGGCTTCAACCGGTGACTCGGCCAAAATATTTTAGTAGTCGCTTCAAATAATAAAAAAATAAAAGTTTTTAACAAAATAAAAAAAAGGCTTTCGGAGCTCCTTAGTACAGAAAGTTTCTTCTTTAGGGGAAAAAAAATATTAGGTTATCCGGAAAATTCGTGCCGTTTGGAAAAATTAACTCGCACCGGAAAATTCTGCCCGTTAATTATTAGACAGTTGCCGAACAGTTGATGTCGGTTAAGGGGTTTCCGACATGCAATCAACTTAACGCCTAGTCTATTGTAAGTAGAATGTATTGTATTAAATTGAGCCGTTGGGAAAAGTTAAGCTGTAGTATTAACTACAGGATAAACGAACAATTACAATAAAAAGGATAGATTTAAAATTAAGAAATGCGATAATAATAAATTTGGAATAATAAAGTGAAGCGAAAGAGATTACGGATAGAGTCTCAATATTTAGACTCTATCCTTAATCTCTTTCGCTTTACTTTATTATTCCAAATTTATTATCATCTCATTTCTTAATTTTAAATATACCCTTTTTATTGTAATTATTCCTTTATCTTGTGGTTAATACTACATCTTAGCTATCGGAATTAATGTCTAATAATTAAATGATAGAATTTTCCGGTACGAATTTAATTTTCCCAAACGGCATGAATTTTTCGGACAACCCAATACAATTGTCAAGTGGCATAATGTTGCCTTTTAACCCAGAACTTTTTATTTTTTTAATTTACGAAATTTATTCCAGTATAATTGTTTACACATATTAAATGGATGTTTAGTAAAAGAATACTTTTCCTTCATAGTAATGTAAACGCGATTCTTTAATTCATCATAGACGTAAATTTTCTTCTCTGCTGACAGCTGGAACGTTGCGATGCTTCCTGCGAATATCTCCCGATGACATATGTATGCCTTCACTTTGCGTCAATAGGGTACTGTCATAAAAGCACTGAGATCTTGGAAACGCAACTAAAAGGGAGATATAAAGGGGGGAAATAGGGAAAAATACTTAAGATACGGTTTTCGGGATTGACTTTTCAAATCATTCGGGGAAATAGGGAGTGAATGGGGAAAAATTTGCGTTCTGATACATAAACCATAAAAGCGATGTTGGAGCACTTTTCGCTCTCTTAAATACTATGCTGTAAAAAAATGACCAATGTTTCTTATTTTATAAAAATATACTATAACCACGAACGAAAATATAATATAATCTTCTGAGTTATCCGATATTCCGAATAGCGTGTTCCATTGTCTTTTGAATCCCCAGAAACCAATACATTTCCAAAATTGAAAGATTTATTTATAAAAACAAAATATTTTTCTCTGCCCGTATTTTTCAGAAACGTTTCCGAAGGGTTTTTATAGTGCATTAATTAGTGTCTCAGCCTGGAATACCTGTTTTTTTTTAATGATATCCATTCTCAAGTAAACGTTTTCATGCTCAAAAAATATGTTTAACAGCGTTAACAATAGCATTGAAATTAAGATTATTTCTGTACTCTTTCATGTATAAATTAACATATGCGGCTGAAAACGTTTACTTGAGAATGGATGACATTCGAAAAATAGGTATTCCAGGCTGAGGACACTAATTAATACACTATAAAAACCCTTCGGAAACGTTTCTGAAAAATACGGGCAGCGAAAAATACTTTGTTTTTATAAAAAAATCTTTAAATTTTGGAAATGTACTGGTTTCTGGGGATTCAAAAGACAATGGAACACGCTATTCGGAATATCGGATAACTCAGAAGATTATATTATATTTTCGTTTGTGGTTATTGTATATTTTCATAAAATAAGAAACATTGGTCATTTTTTTACAGTGTACATGACGGGTCATTATTAATATTATTGCTAGCGTGTAAATATAAATAAATAATTAAGAAGAAAATTGGAATTCTCGAGTTGTAGTGACTATGTACATTCCATCCTTAGTATTGTATGTACCCCAGGCGTCTATAAGGAAAGAGCATGATTACAAACAAACACTTTCGTCAACCAATCTACCTACTAAATTTTTACTTTAGTCATCACTCCAGGAATCATCATGATGGCGTAGACCAATCGTATCGCAGACGAGTTAATCGTAGACCAATCAGATCATAGATGACTTATTTGTAGAGCAATCAGATTGTAACACAACAGTAGACGTCATAAAGATGAACAGGTATTCCAAAGTAATTAAACCCAAAGAAATGTCAAAAGCTCTTTCCTTATACGTTAATTTCCTACTTTATTTAATTGAGCGATAATCGTACGAAATCGTACCGATCGTACGCGATCGTACCGTTAATCGTAGACCAATCAGATCATAGAAGACTTATTTGTAGACCAATCAGATTGTGTGCACAGTAGACGTCATAAAGAGGAACAGGTGTATTCCAAAGTAATTAAACCCAAAGAAATGTCAAAAGCTCTTTCCTTATACGTTAATTTCCTACTTTATTTAATTGACCGATAATCGTACGAAATCGTACCGATCGTACGAGATCGTACCGATAATCGTACGAGTTAATCGTAGACCAATCAGATCATAGATGACTTATTTGTAGATCAATTAGATTGTGTGCACAGTAGACTTCATAAAGAGGAACAGGTATTCCAAAGTAATTAAACCCAAAGAAATGTCAAAAGCACTTTTCTTATACGTTAGTTTCCTACTTTATTTATTTGACCGAATGGATGACCAATTAAGAATGTATTCATGTAGACCTCGAGTATAAAGATTGGAGGTTCCTAATTCGGGGGAAATAACAACAATAACAAAAAATAAATCATCGATGTAGGAAAGTAACACAACACTTGTCTCCGACTGATATGTAGAGACTGATTCTTAAACTGTCGTCTGTGGACCCTAAGGGGTCCACAATGCATTTTCAGGGGACGGAGGAGGGTCCACGAAGGTCTTGCATTTAATGTAATTTTTACTTTCTTCAATCTTTACAAGAAGAAAATATTATATTTATCAAAATTTTCGAATTCCGGATTTCGACGGATTTATACGTTTCAGAAGGTTCTGAACACGATGTGACTGTTTTTAGAAAATGTCTGTCTGTATGTATGTGACAAAAATTTTGTGGACGCTCTATCTCAAGAACTAATGCACGGAATTTAATAAAACTTTAGATTCAGTTAGATCTTGATATAAATTGGTACTCACTAGTTTCTGATGTAAATCGCCCAAAAGGTGGCGCTGCAATGCTACGTCTTTTACGATTTTCAGGATAGCTATATCTTCAGAACTAATACTCAGATTTCCATCAAACTTCAGATTCTGTTAGACCTTGACATAAATAGTTACTGATTACGTTTTGGTGTAAATAGACCAACAGGTGGCGCTGCTATGCTACTTTTTTCGTGACTTTCATGATTGCTATATCTCTAGAACTAAAGCACAGATTTTCATAAAACTTCAGAAGCAGTTAGACCTTGATATAAATTGATGCTGATTGTTTTTGGTGTATGTGAAATCTGTATGAGATAGAAGAAAGTTTTGGGATTGGCACATCCGACCAGTTGTTTATTTGTTTATGTACACTATTTTAGAAAAAAGTTTCTTAATCTCCAAAAATATAATATAACCACATGCGAAAATATACAATAACCTCCTCCGAGTAACCCGCGATTCCGAAAAGCTTTTTTTATCTTTATAAATCTTAGAAACCAATATAATTATGAGATTTAAAAAAAGCATTTATAAAAAAAGTTTCTTTGTCTGTCACTGATTTTCGGAAACGTTTCCTAGTAGTTTTTATAGAGTCATAATTGGTAATCTCAACCTAGAATATTGGTTTTTCAGATTCTAGCAATTCTCAATTAAATTTTTTCATGTTCAGCAAACTTGTTTTAGAGACAAACATGATAAATTAACAGCATTAACATTAACATTAACATGATTTTGATACTTTTGCTTATATAAATTCAGTTACGCAGGTGGAAATGTTTACTTGAGATTAGATAGCACCCGCGAAACCGATATTCCGGTTTGAGAACACTGATTAATACACCATAAAAACGACTGGAAAACATTTCCGAAAATCAGTGGCAGCCAAATTTATAAATGCTTCTTTAAATAGCGGAAATTTACTGGTTTTTGAGATTTTTAAAGATGAAGAACACTTTTCGGGATCATGGGTAATTCGGAAGAGGTTATGGTATATTTTCGTTTGTGTTTATATTATATTTTCGTATATTGAAAAACATTTGTCTTTTCTACAGTGTAAAAACTGGGTGATATCTTTCAAATTTACCGAACCCCAGTAATTCCGATTTTTCCGTTAGTTTTCATCACCATGTTTGACAGAAGTCCTTTCCCAAAACATACGTTGACTTTTCTATATCTATTTCGCACGTACATGTTATAAATTCTATGAAATCGATTTCGGTTTGAGTTTTTAAATTCCAATTGAATTAAATAAAGTCTTACTTAAAGGTCTTAATGTCACAGGAATGTTCTTTTATGAAGTGAAATCAATACAGTAAACTCTCGACTATCCGGCCCGCGACTATCCGGTCCTCCGTACTTTCCGGCCTAGTAAAAAAATGAAGATTGTTTCGAGAGACCGATACAGGCAGGTTCTTGTCCGTGGGAAGTGCTTACTCACGACAGGAAGGAGCAAGCGGTCATCTATCAAAGACTTTTTCAAAAACTAAAAACTGTAAGATTTAACTGTTTTATCCTTTGCAAAACTTTTCATATGTGTGCAATCATTTATCAATAAACAGTAAAATAATATTTATTAATTTTTCTCCGAATTAGGTTTACGTTTTACTTTAATGTTTTGCATATTTTGAAACTGTATGTACTGTATATAAAATGTAACTTAAAATGTGTAACATGAGTTTTTAATATTATGGAGGGGGGGAAGCAAGAAGTGAGTAAATATTTATGGAACTTCGGCCTATCCGGCTTTTTTGTTATCCGGTCTACCCTTCCGCCACATTAGGCCGGATAGTCTGGAGTTTACTGTATTAGACTGTTTTGGAGGTGGATACTGTTTCTAAACTGCTAAAGAAAAGTTAAATCTATTTTTATTTCATCGAGACAAAGTTTTCGTGAATGAATCAAAATGTGTTCAAATACCGAAATAAGATAACTCCATAGGAAGATCTCAAAAAACCTTTAGAGAAAAACCCCTTGCCATCTGAGAAAACCTTTGCCCTCAAACGCTTTCAATAATAACAATCTCATCACAACAGAAATAGAGAAAAAACTTCCTTTCAAAGATCGATAATTACTTTTAGTACAGCGCAATCCAAAAAATAGAACTATTTTAATCATTCTATTACAATAAGGTTTTCATTTTCATGCTTCAGAGAAGACTTTTCCCAAAGCATTCGTTTGCTTTTCTGTATCTATTTCATACGTTACACGTTATAAGTTCTATGAAATCGATTTCAGTTTGAGTTTTTGAATTTTTGATAAATTACATAAGATCTTATATATCAATGTCTTAATGTCACAGGAATGTTCTTTTATGAAAGGAAATCGATAAAAAGAAGTGTATTTAAATGTCTTTATTACAATAAACCTTTTCCGGCTTGACACAGGGTTCGCACGGTTTTACCACAATTTTTTGACAGAATGTTTCACCTTATTTAAATGCTGAAAACTATTGCAATCCTTCAATTAAATGAGGTGTCTACCATTTCTGCTATTTAAATATTAAATAGAAAAATTATATTTAAAAATTTTGATAAAAGCGTACGAATTCTGTGACAGAGTTCTTTTCTAGCAACATATCTTGGACTTTCCATATCTTTTCTGTTCGTAACTGTTATAAGCTCTAAGCCGGCTAATATAAAAGTACCGAAAATTGCATAGCATCGGCAAAAGGAAAGACAATATAATTAAACACAGACAATCTACCTTCAGAGATACAAACCCCATAAGGGATTTTTTCCGGTCCCATATGATGTCTTAGTAGGTTTTGCTGTATCATAAAAAAAATAATAATCATATTTACAATAATGAAAGGAAATACAAAATTATCTCTTTGACAATGTTCATAAATTTATATAACAGTAATTTTGCATTCATATTAATGAAAGAAAATAATATAATTTATTTATAAAGACAAAGTTATTGTTTTAACAATATAGTAATTTTTACCCTATTCAAATTCATAACAAAAAAGAGTATCTCATAGCTTACAACTTTTAGGAGTTTTTTTCACCCATTTCTTTCAAAAGAAAGAATTTGCTTTATAAAATCGCTCAAAATCTACGATTAAATAACATAATTTTTTTTCTCTTCAAAAAATAGCGATAAGGAACAAGCGTAAAAATTGGCAACTATGCACAGTAAAAAAAACACAGATGTTTCTTAACTTAGGACGATGTAATACAACTACGAACTAAATTATACAATTACCTCTTCCGAGTAACTAACGAATCCAAAAAGAATTCTTTATCCTTAGAAACCTCAGAAACCAATGTATTTTCAAGATTTAAGGAAACATTTATAAAAACAGAGTTTCTTTTGCTGCCCCTGATTTTCGAAAACGTTTCCAAGTTATTTTTCATAGTTCATTAATCAGTTTTCTGAATCCAGAATTTTGGTTTTCGGATGCTATCCATTCTCAACTAAACATCTGCATTTTCAACAAACATGCTATAACAGACAAAGATGATAAAATAACATTATTAACATTAGCATTAAAATCAATACTGTTTTGCTATTCTTGCATGTATAAATTCAATTAGGCAGCTGAAAATGTTTAATTAAGAACTGATAGCAACCAAAAACCGATGTTTCAGTTTGAGAAAATTGATTAATACACTATAATAAAAATAAAAGTGCCCTTTAAAACTGATGGCATTGAGCTCATAGGTTATTTGCACTAATTGTATATTATATTATTATTTCAAAGAATAATGCCCCTCGAAAACTAAAGAAATCGACAATAAATTTAGGGGGGATTAATCCCCCTTTCCCCCTCTTTTTACTAAACCAATGAACCTTCAAAACTAATCAAGGAAGTGCCTTATCACAATGAACCTATATACTAAATTTGAAGCAAATCCGATAATTTTGGCATGAAAACCCATTTATGTTAATTAAGGGTGGATTAGCCCCCCCCCGTTCCCTCTCTTTTTACTTAACCCATGAATCACTAAAACTAATCAGGGAAGCCCCTTATCACAATGAACCTATATTCAAAATGTGAAGCAAATCCGATAATTCTGCACGAAAAACCCATTTATCTAAATTAAGGGGGTGGTGATTAGCCACCCGTCTCCCCCGTTTTAGTTAACCAATGAACCACCAGAACCGATTAGGAATGCGCCTTTTCACAATGATCCTATATAGAAATTTTGAAGCAAACCCGATAATTTTGAATGAAAAACACATTTATCTAAATTAAGGGGTGGGGGGTAGCCTCCGTCCCCCTCTTTATACTTAACCAATGAACCCCAAACTAATCAGGGAAGCGCCTTATCAGAATGTGTCTATATACAAAATTTGAAGAAAATCGGATATTTCTATCAAGAGTTATCGCGTTACCTACATACATACGTACGTACATATAAAACCTGCGAGCACATTAGCTCTCAGGCTTTGATAGCCTGTGAGATGAAAACTAAAACATTTTCGAAAATCAGTGGCAGCAAAAGAAATTTATAAATATGTTTGTTAGCCTCGCAAACATATCGATTTCTAAAGTTTCTAAAGATAAAGAACGCTTTATGGAATCATGGTAACTCGGAAGAGGTTATAATGTATTTTCGTTCGTTGTTATATTATATTTTTGTAGATTAAGAAACATATGTATTTTTATACACTGTGGTATTACTATATCATATCATTAATATTATTTTAACAGAATTCTAATTTTAAACCTATTCACATAAATTGAAGAAAGTAGTATCGTTATAATATGATATGGTTATTATTATTTTATCATCGCGGTAATCTTAAACCTATACAAAATAGTATCACTATAATGATATTTTAAACCCATACTATTAATCTTTCTTTATAAATATGAACAATTCTTATCTCACGCTTTCAACAATAACGATATCAGCAGAGCAGAAAATTCAGATAAGATTTCCATTCGAGTGATCGATAATTACTTTTACTAGAGCACGAGTCCGAAAAATCGAAGTATTTAAACCACTCTATTATAAAGAATTCATTTTCACGCTTGGCAGAATTCTTTTCCCGAAACATACGTTGACCTTTCCATATCTATCCGCATTCTTGTCTGTTATAAGCCCTAAGAAATCGAATGTGGTGGGAGTTTTTTGAATTGCAAATAGATTAGATAAGGTTTTCATCCAAAGGTCTTGATGTCACGGGAACATTCCAATATAAATTTAAATCGATATAGAAATATTTTTGAGGCAGACTCAAAATTAGGCTCTAAAATACTAAAATGCTAAAGATATTTATATTTTATTGGGAATAAATGGAAATATATTCAAAAATTAAAGTAAATTTCCCCTATCTGGAGATCTAAGCAGGAATTAAGAAAAATTTTAGCAGCCAATTCAGACTACATAAAATCGAAGTAGTTAAACAATTCTATTTTAAATAATTCATTTTGATGCTTGAGATATTTCTTGTCCGAAATATACGTTGACCTTTCCATATCTAACCGAATTCTTGTGTGTTATAAGCTCTAAGAAATTCGGTTGTGGTGGGATTTTTTTTTAATTGCAAATAAATTATAATTTATTTGGTATTATAAGGTATTCATCCAAAAGTCTTATTGTCACGGGAACATCCCAAAATAAATACGATAAATTTAAATCGATATAGGAGTATCTTGGAGGAAGACTCAGTATTAGAGTCTAAAATGTTAAAAGGCTAAATCTATTTATATTTTACTAGGGAATTAATGAAAATATGCTCAAAAACTATTATAAATTTCTCCTATCTAGAGATCTAAGTTTGAATTAAGAAGAAACATTTTAGCAGCCAATTTAAAGCCCAAAAAATCGAAGTAGTTAAACAACTCTATTATACATAATTCATTTTCATCTTGACAGAATCCTTGTCCTGAAATAAACGTTGACCTTTCCATATCTATTCGCATTCTTGTGTCTTATAAGCTCTAAGAAATCGATTGTAGTGGGAGTTTTTTGAATTGCAAATAAATTAGATGAGGTTTTCATCCAGTGGTCTTAATGTCATAGGAACATCCCAAAATAAATTTAAATCGATATAGGCATATCTTGAAGGTAGACCCAGTATTAGAATTTAAAATGCTAAAAGGCTAAATCTGTTTTTATTTTATTGTGAATAAATGAAAATATGTTTAAAAACTAAAGTAAATTTCTTCTATCTGATGAAGATCTAAGTAAGAAACACTTTTGTAACCAATTTAGAGTCCAAAAAATCGAAGTAATGAAATCAATCTATTATAAATAATTCATTTTCATGCTTGACAGAATTCTTTTCCCAAAATATACGTTGACCTTTCCATATCTATCCGCATTCTTGTGTCTTATAAGCTCGAAGAAATCGATTGTGGTGGAAGTTTTTTGAATTGCAAATAAATTAGATAAGGTTTTCATTCAAAGATCTAAATGTCATGGGAGCATGTCAACATAAATTTAAATCGATATAGGAATATATTTGAAGCAGAGTTAGGCTCAAAAATATTAAACGACTAAAGCTATTTATATTTTATTGGAAATAAATGAAAAAAAAAAAAACTCTTCAAAAACCACAGTGAATCTCTTCTATCTGGGGAGCTAAGCATGGACGGTTACCGTTCATTGGCCCGAAAAGTAGGTCGACTTCGGAATTTTTAAACTCTGCATTTCTTAAAAAATATCCCGTAAAATAATTAAATTTCAGGGCGTCACAATGGGATTAACTCAATGCAGAACTTTTGTTCGAATACCAGTTTGAGCTTTGTACCAGTAATAGTCATACCAGCTTGAAAAACTGAAGGTCTGAGTGTAATTAGACCTCTTGCATTTGACGAACGAAACACCACAAAATTAAAGAAATGATTTCTTTCAAAAAAATTATTATGTTATAGTCAAAATGTTCTTTCCTAATATTAAATGTTTAAATTTCTTGAATATTAATTTCAAAACACAGTAAAATTTGCTAAAAAAGAATCAGTATGTTGTGGCCATTATAGCATTTTTTTCTATATATGTCAAAATATCTGCCACCAAATTTAAATAACAATGTATTCGTTCTTGAAATATAGCTATTTCGGAAATTGTAAAAAACTGAGGATATCTGCCACACCTGTCGGGCGGTATACACCTAAACCTAATCATACCAATTTATGTCAAGGTCTAACTCAATCTGAAGTTTGATTAAATTCAATGTATTTGTTCTTGAGATATAGCTATCGCAGAAATCATGAAAAATACAGTATATCAGCGCCACCTGTTGAACGTATACACCCAAACATAACCAACACCCATTTAGGTCAATGTCCAACTTAATCTGAAGTTTGATTAAGTTCGGTTAATTAGTTCCTGAGATAGAGCGCTCACAAAATATGTGCCACATACACACAGACACACAGACTCACGGACAGACATTTTTAAAAGCAGCCAAATTGTGTTCAGAACCTTCTAAAACATATAAATCTGCCGAAAACCAGATCTTGAAATTTTTCATACATCCAATACTTTTTTTCTTATTTATATAGAAGAAAACGAGAAAAAGAATTCTGTTTTAAATATATATCCCTCGTAACAAGTATAATTATATGGTATTCTTTCCATCGGGATCATAAAATATTTATGTTTAATGCCAGATTCCGTTTAATTAAGGTTCCCTTAAATTAAAGTCTAATAATGCTTAAAGTGATAAAAAACATAACATATATACCACTGCTTTAGCTAGACAGTATAGAAAGGAGCAGCTGCAGATTGATTTGCAAGAATAGTAAAATAATTTTTCTATCAAGAGCTTATTTCCCATCCATTATCCGCGAATCTATAGAAATATATTAGCAAAAAGATAGCATTTGCAACGAAGCCGCTTCTTTTGAATTAGCTAAAATTTGACACGCGATGATCGATAGATTGAAAAAGCAATGAAAATAAAAACAAGTAATAATTTGCACGTTGCCCAGTTTGGCCAATTTAAGCACCTGCTAGCTTTGGACATGCGATCTCTTGGTTTATGTTTACCATTTTCAAAAATATGCGAGAATATTGTATTTATCATTTAGATCCGAAGAAGTCACCGATAATGTGAACGAAACATATGTAATCTACATTAAAAAGGTATTTTAAATATTCCATGTTATGTTTTTTTATCACTTTAAGCATTATTAAACTTTAATTTAAAGTTAACAAGTGATTGTATTATATTATTTATAAGGTTCCCTTTTTAAATGTTCAACTGTATTAGGAAATGAATCATTAAGATAATTCTGATTCAACTTTATTCCACATCAAGTTTGCAGATATGCAATAGTTAATGCCCTCTTCTCATCCTTATGGCATTTCGCTTCTGACCATTGCAAATGCAGATAGATGCATTGTGTAACTATTTCAAAACCCCTAAGCTCATCTGCTGTCTGTACGGATAACTCTTGTACTGGTGATTAAACCATGCATACTTAAACTTGTCTGCATCATTCCCCAGATGTGTCGTGAATATTCAGTGAACATGTTTCGGAAGAGTAGTGGGGGACAAATACGTATTAAGTTTATATCTGATGAACCGATTATAACAGGACGTTTTAATGGGCAGAATTTCAAACATTGCAATTGCTATTCGTGACAGATTTAGAACCTTTAATTCCTGTGGAACATAAATATGTCTGGAATATTAGGCTTTGATACACAGAGTTGACTTTAGGGAGAATTATTTAATCAGAAATGAATTTGTATAAAAAGATTCTCAAAGATATTTTTATTCTCAAAAAGATTCCAAGTCTATGTATCGAGACTGAAATTAACATCTTAACTAACAAAGCTCTCCCTCTCTGTTTATTATTATTTTTAAATCAATATAACATGAAAATGCTGAGCTATGTCAGAGACGGCATATCTTTTCACACCCGCGTGCTAAAAATATACAAAAAAATATTTATATCACCATCACGTGCAACAACCAAATTTTTTAGATTAAATAATAATGAATGAAAATTACTTCACATTTTGTTTACAAGTTTAAATAAATATGTGTAACATTTGATATAATATTTTAGAAAATAATTTAAAAAAAATGCAATTTCTCTTGTTGCATCTTGGCCAAATAATTGTAAACAGTTTCGCATTTAATTATTTTTAAGAGAATGCAAGCTGAAATGGAGATATCTGACTATTGCAGTTTTTCATATTATTCATTTCCGATATTAACCACTTAACTGTTTTACCCGATATATGTGTAACGAGTTCGAGCAAGAAAGCTTGCTTGTTTTGTTACTAAAAGCTTTTGAGCACCACTAATTTTTAATTACAATTTTCGATTATTAAATTAGCGAAACATTAAATACGTGTTACATAATTGAGAAACATGTTCAACTGAAAGGACAACGAAATGAACGGAATTTTTCGCTGTTTGTTTTTATGAGAATCTCCTCCTGCAGATGGCTATGAAGAATAGCCGAAACGTCGAGAGTTGTTTATTTATGTAGTTTTTTAAAATAGCTCATATTTGAATTAAATAAAATATACGTTGAAAGCAAGTGTTTGATGTTTGTAAAAATGACCTTCCTACTTCCAAGCCTTTTCCAGTAAAGATTGCAAAATACTTAAAAAATTTACAACATAAGACAATAGTTATAAAACGATTTTTTGAAATACTTTTTTTTTTAATTTTCAGCTACTAATTCAGTCATGCTCCTGCTACTTTTCGTCTTGTCTGTCTCTTCGGATCTGTGCAAATCCCAAATGGTGTACAGCCGGATGGCGCCCTACGATCCCCGATATTTCCTTCACAGGCCTCCCGTTCGCAGGTCCGCCATGGAAGCTTTGGAAAGACTCCGAATGCCTGTAACACGATATTTCCCACAGGTAAGATCTACTCTCTATTTGTTTTTGAATTCCTTTAAATAGATTTTTATGCATAATAATTTTAAATTTTAAGCTCTTTTCATTGCTGCAAACTGCACATAGTTGCATTATACACTGTAAAACAAGTTGGAAATGTACGTCAAACAGGAGAAAAGAGGTGCTTTCGTACTATAACTATTTTTATAAATATTTATATCGTCTGTTCTGATAGGATTAATTTCCGTCATTAAAAATGACCTCAAAGGAGGGGGGGGGGAGGGTGTTTTAGAAGAAAAAAATTCATAACTTCACCAATTCACAAGATATTAAATCCGCTTAAATTTATTATAAATCTTCTTAATATTATCTAAAACTTTTATGTTGACATGTGTTTTATAGGGCCAACCCTTATAGCCCCCCCCCCCCCCCGAAAAAAACACCCTGCCGGCTCCGCTTGCAAACAAGTTAGGTTTCGAAGTGGGCGGTTTCAACTGCCGCATCATAGCAAAAATGCCATTTCTTTCGCAATTCCCAACAAACAGGCGCCCCACGGTCTGCGTCTTCGAAATCTACTTGTGCCTGTAGGGCGAACCGCAGGGGAATTTTTTTTTTTACTTTGTCACAGGCCCATCGACTTTTAAGGTGTAAATAAGGTGTTATATCAAATACGTTAAAGTCTATATGTAGAAAATAGGAACTAGAGGTTGGTCAGGTGTTTTTAGATCTACTTGATACTTTTTCCTTATACACGCGTTTATTTAACTTCGTTTGTTATCATTATGTGTCAAAATTTGCAATCGATGTTAGACCCACCATTAAACCAATTTCTATTAAACCAATATTTCTCAAATGTTGCAAATGAGTTCATTGTCGACGTATAGAGTGGCCAAGATAAAAGAGACCTGGTATACAGAAGTACAAATACTTTTATTTAAAAGCAGTAAATACAGGA
The DNA here is from genome assembly GCA_963931845.1 of Maratus michaelseni. Lineage (NCBI taxonomy): Eukaryota > Metazoa > Arthropoda > Arachnida > Araneae > Salticidae > Maratus > Maratus michaelseni. The sequence continues at coordinate 6,003,395 of OZ007598.1, forward strand.
TATTGTGAATAACAACACCTCCTGTGAACTACTGAATGTTCAGTATGTTGTTATTCTTAATATTCTGTATTTACTACTTTTAAATAAAAAATAGTGAGTATTTGTATTTCTGTATACCGGTATATAAGCGTATACCGGGCCTCTTTTATCTTGGCCACTCTGTACCCCACTAAGGACAGGATCGAGGAGCAAAAACCCGCTCTTCGCAAAGGTCGAGACAAAGAAGTCATTGTTGTAGACATAAACAACCCAGGAGGTATACGCCTTAGGTAGAGGGTATACCCAGAGAGTATACGCTATAGCTTTATTTGAGCAATCGAGAATATACAGTGTTTCATTAAAAGATACATAAATTATACGCAGTATATCACTGTTTATCTTCCACTTCACCCATGCGGAAAATATTACAGAAAAGAGTCAAACAAGAGTGATGCTGGCAACAATAGCAATTACAACGATGGTTACAATCAGGGCTTTAGAAATTTGATAAAATCTGGTAGCCAGCAAAAAATTCTAGTCGTCAGAGAAAAATATTTATCCCCCTCCCCCTACAGGTATTTCTAGGCATCCATATTACAATATGTCACTACAGCTAAAATGCATACCATATTTATTACAAAATTAATTAAGCTAATTATTCGTAAAATTTTAATTTAAAAATTTGTCTTGCACTTAGAAAGAAAGATTTAACAAACATAAATTTGTTTTTTAATATATAGAAAAATATTCTAAAATTGGAACAAAATTTACCTTTGTATATCAATTAAAATATGAAACCATTAAAATGGATCACAATTTGTGTAATTACTAAAATAGGTGTAAAAATGAAAAGGTTCTAAAACATTAAAACCATTTTAAGATGTTTAAAACATTCATCGCGTCCCGAGCGCTTTCAACCAGAACCTGGCCATTATCAAAGGGTGGATAATGCCGATGAATGTTTTTAACATCTTAAAATGGTTTTAATGTTTTAGAACCTTTTTATTTTTACCACCCTTTGATAATGGCCAGGTTCTGGTAGAAAGCGCTCGGGACGCCGATGAATGTTTTTAACATCTTAAAATGGATTTAATGTTTTAGAACCTTTTTATTTCTACTGTTTTAGTAATTACACAAATTGTGATCCATTTTAATGGTTTCATATTTTAATTGATAGATTTGTTTAATTAACAATCCGCTGTTATCAGCATGTCTTTGCTACTAACAATATTTATCACCTAAAGCTGTATTTTCATTAGATATGTCATATTCTTATTTTAATAACAATAACACTCTAATCTAATCTCATGCGTTCTAATTCAAATTAACTAGTCAAATTTCTTTTCCGAATCGCTGTTGTTAACTTCTTGGACAATTATGAAAGTTTTTCATTTTTTTTCTTTCCTTAAGCAATTTTCTAGGAATATTTTTACTTCCATTCAAATTGTTCGGTATTATGCTTGAGAATCATTAATTTCGGGATTAATTTAATGTTTTCCTGAAATTATTGTATAACAAACTTAAGCCTGTTTTATTTCATACTTGACAGGAAGGCTGGAATTTAACAACGTAGACTAGACTACGTAAGATAGATGGTGCAAGATATACGCTCTGAGAAAGTGAAAAAAATATTTTTTCTCCTTCTTGTCTGGTGATGCTAATTAATTAGTTAGCTGTCTTATGAAAAATGTTTAAATTAATATCCGATATCAGTATGTTATGAAATATTTTCCAGAAAGAAAAATAATTTATATACGCATAAATGTAATGAAATTAGCTTTTACAGTGTAGAATTGCATTTTTGTTTGGTTTAATCTTTTTTAAAATCAGTACTAGAACATCTGTAATCTTTCAATTAATAACTGACAGCATCTTTGTTCTACGATATATAAACTTTTTGTTTTTTTAATATATCGTCTGCTTAGACAAAAAGAAAGAAAAAAAGAAAAGGTTTTCCTAATAGGCGAATTTTATGAAATGGTTACGGTTAACAAATCCTGCTTAGTTTTTAATCATTAGCGATTGAATGTCGCCAAATTCCCGACAACCAATTTTTATTGTCCAAATGTGTTATTTCTAATTATGTTTTTGGCACCACTTTTTTTTTTTTTTTTTGGTGAAATTTTGAGATTAGATAAAGAGAGAAATTTCTGTGAAAAACAAAACAAAATGGTGCCTAAATTTATGGATTTTGTATGTATAAGTGCAGTATATAGTGTGCAAAATTTTGAATTTGGACACCAGTATTTCTCCAAAGAAAATCTCGGTTTATCTTATCTCAAAATTTTAGCAACTAATTAATGCCAAAAAAGAGTTTGTCAGAAAAAGTGCGGGCCGATTCCCACCACTAAATTTTTAGCAGTCTTCGCCTAATAAGAATACTGAAAAATTTAGTCGATGTATACTAAAAAAATTTGACGAAGAATACTAATAAAATTTAGTGGTGGGAATCAGCCCATTGGCGCCTAGATTTTTGCACCCCTGTAGGGCAGTATTAATTTTATTTTCATAACAGTTTGTGTGTTGGATTTCATAAACAAAATCGTCTATTCTCTTATGCCTCGATGATAATGATTGTTTAGAATTCATTTCAGCTTAATAAATCTGTTATTATATTACCATTAAAACAAATGAAACCCACTACTTGACGATCATACTCGATTTATCAAATAATGCAAATAATTAGTTCACACGTATTGTTATAATTAGGAAATAACATTCTAATTGATTATTTTATCGATCTCGTACAACATGGTTTTGACATACATTATACATATAATACAGATATCATAAAATTTAACAGATGTGCAAATGCTACATGTACGAATGAAATATGTAATTGAAATAAGGATAAATTATGTAGATATTTTTAATTTGTTTCACTTGATATTTCCATTAAATAATACTATGTATAGCCATTTATTTACTTTTCTCCGTAAATGCACATTTTTATGTAAATAAATACACTTTCTTATATACATACTTTTTTTTTAATAAGATAAGTAATTGATTTATACGAAAAATCCTTTTATACAACCAATAATAGGGCCAGTTTTCAGAGATCATATCAATTATAACCGCATCAACCACATATAGCTCAACCGCATATCAACTATATCAACTGCATATAGTTCATCCATGTATTTCTTTAAAAAAAAAAAAGAAAATAAAAACTTAATTTTTAGTAGTCTTTAGGTCGCTTTATAATTATATAAATATATAACACCTATAGTCGACGTCTGGTTCGTCCGTCTGTCCGTATATAAGAGCGCAAGTGTTTTTCTGTGAAATGATAACGGCGACATTTTTACATTATCTTGTATTGGATATTTGTGCATAGTATAATTTTAATGTAACAGAATTGTGATTAATTGTTTGTAAAAGTGTATTGAAACTTAATTTAATAAAATAAAATTAATACCTACAATATGAAAATCTGCACATAAAATGAATTTTGTATTCATGCATTTTTTCATAAGAGTGCAAGATCTGAATATTTATAAAACTTGCTATAGTACGAACGTACCTCATTTGTCACGTTTGACGTACAATTTTCAACTTTTCGGAACTTTAGATTGTTGTTTTCTTGCTATTTACGTATTACTGTGCCTTGAAGAAGGATAGCCAAAATTGGTTGTCAAGTGCCAACAAAACGGAAAAAAACAAAAAAACTATAATAAATAATTAATAAAAGATTTTAAACTGTAATAAAAAATATAACTTATAATAAACAAATACACTATATTGTTGGTAAAAAATAAGGGTTAGAGTATTGTTGGCGCAGTTGATATCTTCAGGGCACACTGAGAAAAATGACACTTTCAAATCTGAGTAAATCGGTATTTTAATTTTGTTATGAAATTTTTTGTTTCAAATAGGACGATTCAATGCTTTCAATTCTGAAATACCTTAAATACTCAGAATATTGATACATGGACCTATTCAAACTCAGCACATAGAGGTCAGTTCATACTCATTTTTTAAACATGGGCATACTAAAAAATGATTAGGATGAGTTGAAACTCATTTTTGAAACATGGACATACTCAAAAATGATTAGGGTCAGTTCATACTCATTTTTTGAAACATGGACATGTTCAAAAATGAGCACATGATGTTTTATTCTTGAGTGTGTGCATGTTTTCAGAAATGAGTATAACCATGTTTCAAACTTGAGTCATTTTGACTGCTCAGATTTCAGTATTATTTTTTGCTCAGTTTTCAAAACGTCGTTTTTAGAGTCTATGGATAATACGTTAGTACTTTTTTATAAATACAGGCTGGTCATAAATTCTTTCCCTAATTACAATAATTTATAAGCAAAGATCGAATACTTTGTGCGAATTTAATTCATAAACCAAAAGCAATTACAACGTTGTAACGCACAAATAAGAACATTGGCATAAAAAATCGCATACGGCCGTTTCAAGGATTCCTCGATCCACTTCCTCAGTGCAAAGAAAAAAAAAAGATAAAAATGAGTTCAAAGAACCCCTCGGTTATAGCCCTGAGTACTGGCTTGAATGAAAATGCTGAAGCAAGAGTTTATATATACCAGAAAAATGACGTAGTTGACCGGAAATAACTGAAAAAAGAGTCACTGCGCAGGATCCCTCCACACGTGCGAGAAGAACTAAATAGGTTTAGTTTCAAAGTTGTTTTCTCTCCAACCAATAAAGTTTCTTTCTCCAGCCTTAAAGATCCAATTGAAGAACATAATACCTGGGGCATTTACAGAATTTTTTGTGAATGCGGCCTCTCTTACATTGGGCAGGCGAAGCGTGCTCTTAGAATTAGGCTGAAAGAACACCAAAATTGTGTTAAAAAGCAGGAGTGTGAGAAATCTACAATAGCTAAACATTGTTGGGATTCCAACCGCAGGTTTAATTATTCAGAAGCTAAAATTATTCAAAAATGTAATTCAGTCATAGATCTCGACTTTTACGAATCTTACTTTATTCACAAACATAGTTCATCCTTGGTGAATGATATGACTAGCACCCCTTTTCTCTCGCACGTGTGGAGGGATCCTGCGCAGTGACTCCTTTTTTCAGTTATTTCCGGTTAACTACGTCATTTTTCTGGTATATATATAAACTCTTGCTTCAGCAATTTCATTCAAGCCAGTACTCTTGGCTATAACTGAGGGGTTCTTTGAACTCATTTTTATCTTTTTTTCTTCTTTGCACTGAGAAAGGGGATCGATGCATCCTTGAAACGGCCGTATGCGGTTTTTTATGGCAATGTTCTTATTTGTCCGTTACAACGTTGTAATTGCTTTTGGTTTATGAATACAATAATTTATTGCAGAAAAACTAACATAATTAGGCATATGCTTGTTTCCCCGTATAGTAAAGACATTTATGAAGTTTTCAATATAAGTACTCACGTCAGTCAATTTGGATGTGATCACCCTTGGTAGCTCGAAGAATGCCATTTCGGAATTTCATTTCTCGCCACGTATTTCCCAACATTTTGGCTGTCACACTAGACACAGCATCTGTGATCCTAACTTTGAATGTTTCAATATCTATTACTAGTGTTGAAAACACTTTGTCCTTTATGTACCCTCAAAAGAAAAAATCTAGAGGAGTTGGTCCATCCCGTACGATCCATCTTTCAGGAAATTTGTCATCAAGGAACTCACGAACGACGGTAGAAACTGGACTAAAGAAAACTTAAGAACTTTTCCATAAAAAAATTTTTACAATATTACTTTCAATGATTATTTCGTAACACCATCCCGTCCGATCCATCTTTCAAGAAATTTGTCATCAAGGAACTCACGAACGACGGTAGAAACTGGACTAAAGAAAACTTAAGAACTTTTCCATAATAAAATTTTTACAATATTACTTTCAATGATTATTTCGTAACACCATCCCGTACGATCCATCTTTCAGGAAATTTGTCATCAAGGAACTCACGAACGACGGTAGAAACTGGACTAAAGAAAACTTAAGAACTTTTCCATAATAAAATTTTTACAATATTACTTTCAATGATTATTTCGTAACACCATCCCGTCCGATCCATCTTTCAGGAAATTTGTCATCAAGGAACTCACGAACGACGGTAGAAACTGGACTAAAGAAAACTTAAGAACTTTTCCATAAAATTTTTTTTACAATATTACTTTCAATGATTATTTCGTAACACCATCCCGTCCGATCCATCTTTCAGGAAATTTGTCATCAAGGAACTCACGAACGACGGTAGAAACTGGACTAAAGAAAACTTAAGAACTTTTCCATAATAAAATTTTTACAATATTACTTTCAATGATTATTTAGTAACACCATCCCGTCCGATCCATCTTTCAGGAAATTTGTCATCAAGGAACTCACGAACGACGGTAGAAACTGGGCTAAAGAAAACTTAAGAACTTTTCCATAATAAAATTTTTACAATATTACTTTCAATGATTATTTCGTAACACCATCCCGTCCGATCCATCTTTCAGGAAATTTGTCATCAAGGAACTCACGAACGACGGTAGAAACTGGACTAAAGAAAACTTAAGAACTTTTCCATAATAAAATTTTTACAATATTACTTTCAATGATTATTTCGTAACACCATCCCGTCCGATCCATCTTTCAGGAAATTTGTCATCAAGGAACTCACGAACGACGGTAGAAACTGGACTAAAGAAAACTTAAGAACTTTTCCATAATAAAATTTTTACAATATTACTTTCAATGATTATTTCGTAACACCATCCCGTCCGATCCATCTTTCAGGAAATTTGTCATCAAGGAACTCACGAACGACGGTAGAAACTGGACTAAAGAAAACTTAAGAACTTTTCCATAATAAAATTTTTACAATATTACTTTCAATGATTATTTCGCAACACCATCCCGTCCGATCCATCTTTCAGGAAATTTGTCATCAAGGAACTCACGAACGACGGTAGAAACTGGACTAAAGAAAACTTAAGAACTTTTCCATAATAAAATTTTTACAATATTACTTTCAATGATTATTTAGTAACACCATCCCGTCCGATCCATCTTTCAGGAAATTTGTCATCAAGGAACTCACGAACGACGGTAGAAACTGGACTAAAGAAAACTTAAGAACTTTTCCATAATAAAATTTTTACAATATTACTTTCAATGATTATTTAGTAACACCATCCCGTCCGATCCATCTTTCAGGAAATTTGTCATCAAGGAACTCACGAACGACGGTAGAAACTGGGCTAAAGAAAACTTAAGAACTTTTCCATAATAAAATTTTTACAATATTACTTTCAATGATTATTTCGTAACACCATCCCGTCCGATCCATCTTTCAGGAAATTTGTCATCAAGGAACTCACGAACGACGGTAGAAACTGGACTAAAGAAAACTTAAGAACTTTTCCATAATAAAATTTTTACAATATTACTTTCAATGATTATTTCGTAACACCATCCCGTCCGATCCATCTTTCAGGAAATTTGTCATCAAGGAACTCACGAACGACGGTAGAAACTGGACTAAAGAAAACTTAAGAACTTTTCCATAATAAAATTTTTACAATATTACTTTCAATGATTATTTCGTAACACCATCCCGTCCGATCCATCTTTCAGGAAATTTGTCATCAAGGAACTCACGAACGACGGTAGAAACTGGACTAAAGAAAACTTAAGAACTTTTCCATAATAAAATTTTTACAATATTACTTTCAATGATTATTTCGCAACACCATCCCGTCCGATCCATCTTTCAGGAAATTTGTCATCAAGGAACTCACGAACGACGGTAGAAACTGGACTAAAGAAAACTTAAGAACTTTTCCATAATAAAATTTTTACAATATTACTTTCAATGATTATTTAGTAACACCATCCCGTCCGATCCATCTTTCAGGAAATTTGTCATCAAGGAACTCACGAACGACGGTAGAAACTGGACTAAAGAAAACTTAAGAACTTTTCCATAATAAAATTTTTACAGTATTGCATTCAATGGTTATTTCGTATTTTTTTTTTTGTAATTAGGGAAAGATTTTATGACCACCCTGTATATTATACAAAATATACCCCATATTAATAAACTTTAGATAACAAAGTTTTAAGTAACACTAACTTATTATTAGTGTAATGTCTTTGGTAGTATTGAGTAACACTGAATCTATTTCTGTTTCGTTTTAAATGAAAGTCTCGCTAAGTGTACTATAACAGATGACTGATCTATAGAAACAGTCATATTTTATTACTCACCTAGTAACAAAAATATACTGATCATTATATCTGCTATTTGACGCTGATTCCAATAATTTTATGATTTGTTGGAGGGAGAAGGGGAGAAATGAAAGATGATTCTCAATACTTAATCCTTGTTTTGAAATGGTCGACCGTATTCTTTCTGCAATAATTTCCAACATAATTGAAACGGAATATGACTTTTGCTTGCTTTAGCCGATTCGTATTTCCATAAAGTAGCATTTGGAACTGAATGAAATCCGAATGAAATTTGAATAAAATTAAGAAGTAACGTGAAATTAGAATAAAACTTCATTCCAAACCTTTATTACTGAAGTATTAAATTCCTTGTTAAAAAGACTCGCATAATCTAAATAGATTTAGCTACGAAAAACTTCTAAATAAATTTCAATGCACTTAGTATATAGGTGTCTGATGTTTAATATTTTTAATTAATTTTAATATATTAAATATAGCGCGTTATTGAAGTAGGTTTTAGCGTACGTTTTAGTATAAATGGTAACACAGCTATGAAAGGCAGTCCTGGAGATAATATAAATAACTGGAATATGTTATCGACTGCAACTGCTAATATTATAATTTGCATCATTAGCGTGCATTTCAGAAACTTCTTTTCCATTCAGAAATTCAGAATTCACACCAGAAATTCTGAATAAAAATTTTTGCTTTATTTATTCAGAGATGTTTGGTGATTATACTAGGGAAAGTCATTAAGTAAATAACAAAAGATAATTAAATAATAACTTACAATGATATTCACTTCAAAACTATTTTTATTTCTCAACATATTCTCCATCAATATTTATGCACTTATACCACCGTCTTATCAGTGCCCCAACACCAGCTGCATAACATTCTTTGGGTTGCGGTCTCAGCCACATTAGAATTTCAAGTCTTCCATCATCTTGCAACTTCTTCAACATCCACCATACAGCTTCGACTTAGCTCCAAGCAATTTTCATCTGTTTAGTCCACTAAAAAACCCATCTTGGAAGCAAGATGTTGTTCACAGAAGAAAAGGTTCAACTTGAAGTCCTAATATAGCTGAGATAGCAACCCAAAGAATGTTATGCAGCTGGTGTTGGGGCACTGATAAAACGGTGATATAAGTGCATAAATAATATTGGTGGAGAATATGTTGAAAAATAAAAAGAGTTTTGAAGTGAATATCATTGTAAGTTATTATTTAATTATCTTTTGTGACTTATTTAATATGACTCTCCCTCGTATCAAGTAAAAAATCGTCTTTCGGAATTTCCGGTATGGATTTGGAATTTCTGAATACTAATAATTAAAAATACGGAAATGAACGCATATATACGCTAAAAATGAAAATGGATTAATTACTCTGGCGTAAAAGTATCTAAATAAAATGCGCCATATAAGGTAGTTATATTTTAGAAGTTTTATTTCCATAGATGTCATCTTTTATGCTATTATATTACCACTAAAATTTAATAGAAATTTTAATTTTATATAACCGCGGATTTTGTCGATTAAATAAGGAAAAAATTACTATTACATATTAGTGGTAAGAAAAAAAGCGCAAAAGTAGACAGCTACGTATTCAGCGTAATTCTATATCTTAAAAATATTTTCTTTTTGCAAGAAGATATCTCGTTAATATTTTCGTCTTTGAAAGTCTCTAATTAACTTTGATAATTACGAAGCTCTTCAAATTTTTATCTTTATGCGTTCCCTCGAGAATATATTTTTTGAAATTCGTTCAGTAATCATTAATTTTTTATCAATTAAGTTAAGAATCTTCAAAAAAACCACGTCATAAAATAAATTAAAATTAGTTAATGATATTTTTACAAGCTTAAATAAAATATTTGACGTTAGTAGAAAAACAAATTTATAATTAACTGTGCACTTTTACATTTTGAACGTTGTTAAATAATTTTTTATTCAACTTTTTATGATTTGGTTGGTCGATTTATGACGGCCGATTATCTACACGAGGGATATACGCCAACTTTTTATGATTTAATTTTTAGTCTTTCGCAGACATCACTTAATTTATAAATGATGTTTGCTCACAACTAATTTGGTTTAGCTAAGATAAAGAAATGTACAAGAACTTCCATTCATTTTCTTGCAATTGCGTTTCATTCTAACCCTTATTTTACCGCAAATTAAACAAAAAAAAAATAATATTTTCAAAAAAAAAAAATTGTTATTACAGGCTAATGATAGAAAACTTGCTAAAACTTTATGTTTCCTTTTAACAGACTGTCCTGTCTACACTGTAAACAAGAACGAAAAATCCTGTGTCAAGCATAGATTATGTAACACTTTATAACACTTTCGAAATAATTTTACAAATCATTACCGTTTAATAACCTGAAAGATAATATCGAAGTAAACAATTTTGAAAACGCATAACATATTTAAAAACATAATTTCAGGAATTACCAACAATATTCGGAAAATATACGAATACTTTTATGCAGCCCAGTATATGATATATGGAATTGTATATATACTACATAGAATGTTAAATTTTAGTTCAGTTAGCAAACGCGTATCACAGTTTAAAATTCTCCTTCTGGAATTTCTGTCAATAAATGAAAAGCTATTCGCGAACTTTTGTGCTGCCCTGTATATGATCTACAGAATTTATGCACAACAAGTAATAGGCAAAAAATGAGTTAAATTTAAAATCGCGTTCAGCAACTGAAAACGCACTTCCAGGAATTATTGTTAACAGACCGTAGCGAATTCTTTTGTGTGTCCCTGTAAATGAATGATGACTGCTATACATACAATATTCAATATTCTATAGTAAGCATCTTGAAATGCACCTTAGTGATATATATATATATAAATTTCAATACGTTTGAAATAGTGAAACATTATTAAAATAAACCGCAAACGATTCTTCTCCATAGACGTAATGTAACGGAATTCTTTTGACTGTCCCTGTAAAGTCACTATAAGTGCTATGCACACCTTATTCCATAGTAAGCTTTTTGTAATGTACCTTAGTGATATATATCGATTACAATGTTTTGAAATTGTGCAACATAATTAAAATGAACCGCAGACAGACAGACAAACCGAATTCATAAACATTTTTTAAAACTGTATTGAAAAGTGTTAAAAAGACTCCAAAGGTAATGAATACGCATTGTCCCATAAATCCACAACAACAAGTTTTTATTCCCTATAAACAGGTTCATTCATTCATACAGGTTTATTCATCTTTAGATAGAGTTATTTTTACTGATAATGCACTAAACTTTAATAGGACTAAGATCTGGGAAATTTAAGGACCATTAAAGAGTTGAACCTTGCAATTTCCAAAACTTTCTACTGCTTGGTACTTTTTTGGAGACCAATTTAAAATAATTAGCATCTTTCAAAATTGTACTACTTATCCATAAAAAGTTGATGCATTATGTTTACAGCTCCGATTTTTTCAATTATTTTCAAGCTGTATTTTCGATGATAAGCTCAAAATTGCGCCTGACGGCGTGGATGATTAGCTTTCATGATGCTTTTCAGGTCGTGATCTAGCCTCTGACTAAGTGCCTTTATCTTATTCAAAACTTTTCATCAATTGATTATACGTTTGAACGAGTTTCCATGATCTGAACTAATTAATCTTTTTTTTTTTCTGCTCTCAGACCAGCTTAAAACCGCATTTGCTGAGCAAAAAAAAAAAAAAAAAAAAAAAAAAATTGGAGTCTGTTTAAAAGTTTTTTAACACGTTGACGGACAGTAGGAACAAGTGAAGTTCGAAAATTGACACTATATGTTTTTGTAATTTTTAGAATATTAGAAGTATAGTTTTACTCTTTCTGCTTAAATAAACTTAATTTTGATTCATTCAGCACGTTTAATTAGGTTGCACTACTCCCTTCACAACCACGTCAGGGTGGCTAGTGGTCAGAGAAATATACAGTCAAAAAAAGTGATATACACCAGTACATTCTTATAGAAAAATTTATGTTCATTATTCCATCAAATAATAAATTTGAATTTTTCTATAAGAATATACTGGTAATATCATTTTTTTAACTGTATTTTTCCCTGACCACTAGCCACCCTGCACGTGCATACTGAAGCTGCAACTCGTATAACAGGTGGAAAACGAACTTCAACCTAAAAAATTGTTTCCAAAACAGGACACTGGGCTTCTACTTGTACACCGGTAAATGCACACTTGTGCTGCTATAGCCGTAGTGTATAAAAACGACCGTTTCGTTTTGGGCGGCTATAGCCGTCATGCCACATTGTGAACTTCGCTTTGGCGGCTATAGCCGCAAGTGTCCGTCAACGTGTTAATAACATTTTGAATGCACTCTATCTTTAAAAGTACATATACCAACAACGACAACAAGTCATTTGACTGGTACGAAATGAAAAACATGCCAATTGAAATCCAAAATTTCTTTATAAAATAAACAAAAAATACTTGTATAAGGAAACTGTGGAATAATTCTGGTGTATAAAATTTTAGTAAAATTATGTATGTTTCATGTTAAGTAAATAAAATTACTGTACATGTTGAATAAGAAAATTAAATAGTTTAAAATAAAAATTCTGGTGTGAAATATTTTATAAAACTTTAGTAAAATTATGTATGTTTCGCGTTAAGTAAATAAAATCACTGTACGCTGTCATTAACTTTGTTCTTATACAGTATGTTTCAGTATCAAAAGCAAAGAGTTAATTGCAATATTTATTTCAAAAATTTGATTTTTGTATAAAAAGAATTTTTGCCAATTTGTTTGCTCCCTATTATATTTACAACGTGACATGTGGATACGAACTGCAAGAAGATGACATGTAAATCAGAGATTAAGTGTTCAGAGACATTTTTGTTGAGATAATATTTATAAATCATCGAACTATACAATATTTCATAAACTGTGCAATGCTTTGAATGGTACCACATATAGATTTTACAAGAAAAATCAATCTTTTGTACCTTTTTACTAATAGGTTGATACACAGGTTGCCTCTGCACCTTACCAACCTGCTGCACCATCCCTATCGGGTTATGAACTTTCTTCGGATGACGTCTATGCTGTACCATCCCAATGGACGGATGAGTTTGTCCGACCAGTGCCGGAGAGATCTGACAACGAGAATGATTATGGCAATTATGAGTACGTAAATGACTTTGCGCCAGTCTACAGATCTCCTCCATCGTACGCTGATGAAATTTACGTTCCGGTAAGTTGATGAGAAATTAATTTTATTACTTTTTTTTTGTAGTACAATTTAGAGTACCTTCATAAAAAAGTAGAGACGTACGAGGAATAATATTTGATTGGTGGAGAGGATTCTGGGCAAAACCAGATTTGGCGATCATAAGAGGTCTGTTATTATCGCCAACTACTGTTTGCTCTTAATGTTTCTTAAGTCAGCTATTAATAGCTGGAATGTAATTTGATTGTTCCACAGTGTTTATTATCAGTTATTTCGAATCAGTCTGCAATATCTGTATATTTAACTCTCAATTTATAAAGATTCACATCAAGTTGAACATAACTCATGGAACACAACATAAACACGAAAATTAGCACACTTTCACCCGCGAACGAGTCTAAGCGAATAACGCTAAACTCTGTTGTGTGGTATAATAGTATGGACAAAAAATTCTTTACAATTTTATTAGGATTCTTTATCAGTTTTTTTTATTAGTGGCTTTACGCAAATGGAAAGATTGCTAAGATAAAGATTGCTGAGAATCTTTACTGAACAGACTACAAACACAAAGTCATTGATAGGGTGCGTTCACGGACTGAAACCTGGGTTACGTAGGGTAACACATGGTTAACCAGAAGCGTTCTGAGACCGATATCATGTGACTTTTCTGGGTTACTCGTAGCGTTAAGAGGCTTTAAATTACCCAGACTTCAGGTAAACCACATTACTGATGCACCACGCTTTATAGAAACCTGGAGCGAACTGCGCATGGGCGAAACCGGCTAGTCCATGTCGAAAATGGGGAAGTCCGTAAGCCGTAAGTACGCTGCCTAAGATAAAGAGTGGTGATTTCAGCTTCTTTTGCCGCGGCTATTCTCCCTACAGTGTGAATGGAATCGGCTTGGCATTCTGCCAACCGGGGTTCTTAGAAGTGTGGTTGAACAGTACCTACAGAATTTTGTTGGGTAAAGTGATCACGTGGTAGAAAAACCCGGTTTGTTTGTTCAGTTTATAGCTAACTGTAACTGTAAATTGTTGTGAAACGCCATCATTCAACTTTCTCTCAGATTATGCACGGTATTTTTATTTTTACTTGGATGTTTATTTCATATTCGTAACCATGGAATAACTGAAGTCATAATTTTGGTAAGTTAAATGATGCTGTGTCGTTACATATTGTATTTTTACGTTTTACAATCTCTATGGTTTGTCTTTTGGTTTCAATTTTACTTAGCAAAATTATAACTTGAGTTACTCCATGGTAACGAATATGGAAATAAACGTCCAAGGAAAAAAAAAGAATAGCTTACGTAATCAGAGAGTACTTGAAAAATTGAATAATAGCGTTTTAAATCATTACATCATAGATCGTGCAATTTTAGAATATTCTTTTTTGTTTTGATAATGGCTTCGATGGAACCGAAATACGTAAACAGTCTAATAAAATATTCTTACTGTTTTTAAAGTTTTTATTTTACACCTTCTATAAATTAAAAGTAGTATATTATTATAACCCAACTAACACAGAACTTGCGGGCCACTGATGGCTACGTTAGCCTTGGCCCGAACTAGTAGATGAGGGGCCGCAATCGTTTGCCGTAACGGCAACTTAAAAAAACTGTCACGCCGGCCACAATGTGGCCGCAACAGAATTGGCCATAACTACATTAAGATGCCCATAACTGTGCCACAAGTGGTTAATCATAATTGACGGATAGCCTAAAACTGGCCACAGTTATACTTTAAGTGGCAATTATTAATGAAAACTAGCCACAGTTTGGCCATTAACGATCATCGTGAATAAAATCTAGCCAGAAGATCGCCACAGCCATGCCACCTGCGTTTGTTAAGAATAAAAGCTACCCCAAAGCTGGCCATAAATGTTAATTTATTGGTCATCATAAATGTAAACTAGCCTTAAGCCAGCCATCCACATACCATCAATCTATTCATTAATGAATGCATGCCGAAAGCTAGCCACTTTGTTGCCATGAATGGGCATCATTAATGTATGCAAGCCGAAAGCTAGCCACTTCGTTGCCATCATTAATGAATGCAAGCCGAAAGCTAGCCACTTTGTTGCCATGAATGGGCATCATTAATGTATGCAAGCCGAAAGCTAGCCATTTCGTTGCCATCATTAATGAATGCAAGCCGAAAGCTAGCCACTTTGTTGCCATCAATGGTAATCATTAATGAATGCATGCCGAAAGCTAGCCACTTTGTTGCCATGAATGGGCATCATTAATGTATGCAAGCCGAAAGCTAGCCACTTCGTTGCCATCATTAATGAATGCAAGCCGAAATCTAGCCACTTTGTTGCCATCAATGGTAATCATTAATGAATGCATGCCGAAAGCTAGCCACTTTGTCGCCATCAATGGGCATCATTAATGAATGATAGCCCAAAGCTAGCCATATTCATGCCACTATTAGATATCATGAATGGAAGCTGGCCAGAATTATACTTTTTATGGTCCTCAAAAAAGTAAAGTTGAGCAAATGTCTATTTTTACTCCTTTGGCAGGGACAATTTTTTTTCTTTTTTTAAGTTATTTTAAACTTTAGAATCTAAATTTACTGGTCCATAATTTTTGTCTGAAAACTCTAAATATTTTATTCAAAATTTGAAAAAAAAAAAAAATAATAATAATCTATTGGAATATTTTTCTTAACAAGAGCTCACAACACCAACCTGACTTTTATGCAAACATGTTTCACTTTATTATAATATTTTTCAGTTAAAAACTGCAATGGTGTTATAAGCACCCCATATTAAAAAGGTCAAAATACAATAAAATCGAAAGTGCTTCAGATCTTGTATAGAATACTTTCAATCTGGAAGCAATAATAATAATTTTTTTTTAAAAAAGTGTCCCAATGGAGGCAAAAATTGGCCGTATCCACTCATCTCATTAGATCGGAATAAAAGGCCATATGGTTATGATTTATTTTTTAATGTTATTCTGAAAAAGTTGCAAAAGCCATAATTGTAATTAATAAAAAAAAAGTTGTAAAATAAGGTGTAACACAAGGTGTAAAATATATATTGAGCGTTAAATTACCAATGATGGTGAGAATACGAAAAAAAAACTAATTTTCTTCAATTTTTAATTAAATTATAGGTTTAAACATTCTATTCAAAGGAGTAAATTTTTAAGTAGTTTCAATTTATGTTTCTTCAAGCTAATTCACCAGGTGGATTGTCCAGCCAGAATTTCCATTGAAAATTGTTATCTAATGATTATATTCAACATCCCTTTTTCGAAGCAAATAAAAAATGTATAATGTTAAATGAGATACCATATGAAAGGATTTTCAAGCGACTTCTGACATAGTACACTCACATTTCTTTAAAACATGTATTTTGGTTAAAATTGCAAGTAATAAATTAAATAGGCATTGTTTTCAGAAATAAAATGAAAGTTTTTCCTCAAATTACTGTTGCCACAAAAATTAAATTCCACAATGATTATAAAAAAAATGTTCAATAAAGATAAAGTGGACATGGTTGCTGCATGGGTTTATTTTATATTTATGATAAAAAAGCAAAATTTAAATTCAAACGCTCAATTATTTTTTTTTTTTTTCAAAACATTATGTCACTCTCTAATGTAGTTAAAATACAATTTATATATATATATATATATATATATAGCTCTTGATATTTTCAGTCAGTTTTTACTGTAAAGTATGAAAGAATAAATTGGATTATATTCTGGCTTTATTTTTTTTTAGAAGTTTAAACATGCATCTAAAAAATATTAGATATTGCTAAAAAATATTAGGCTGCAGTGTGAAATCTTCACACAGGCCCACTAGTATATATTATTTCTGTTATCAACATCCCCTTTTCTCAGAAAATATGAAATGCACAACAATGAACGAGATGCCATAAGAAAGGATTTTGAACCAGCTTCTGACATAGTGCACTCACATCTCGATAAAACATTTTTTTATTAAAAATTGCTGTAAATTAAAAATTAAATCTGCATTGTCTTCATAAAAGAAATGAAAGGCTTTCCTCAAATTAGTGTAGCCACAAAAATAAAATACCACATTATATAATGCTTAAAATGATTATAAAAAATAATTACTACAAAAAAGATAAAGTGGGACATAGTTGCTGCACGGGTTTATTTTATATTTATGACTAAAAAGCAAAATTGAAATGCTCAATTTATTTTTCTTTGTCCCATGTTTTTTTCCGAAACAGATGATGTCATCTCTAAAGCAGTTAATTAACTATAGATATATATATTTTTTTGTCTTTGCTATGCTCGATCAGTTTTTACTGTAACTGTGATGGAATAAACGAGATGATATTCTGGCTCGACTAATGTTGTTTGAAGATAGTTTCAGTCCTTAATTTTCCTTTACAAGTTTAAACCTGCATCTAAAGAGTATTAGATATTGCTAAAAAGTATTAGACTGCAGTGTGAAATCTTCGCATGGGTCCACTGGTGCTTTTATAATACAATTTCTTACCTGGATGTTTCTTCCAATTATCCAGCTTGAAAATAAAACAAAAACGCAGGAACTCTATTTTATAAAATTGGTAAAATGTTGACATTACTGATCATTGAAATTTAAGAATTTTTTTTAATGATGTAACTATATATATATGTAAATTAGGTCCGTTCAAAAAATGTCATTTCACTATCTTCATCTCTTTGGCATATAATATCAGAAAAATGTAGCAGTATTCCTATAAAGTAATGTTTTAGTCTGTTAAGGACTCTTCCCCCCTTTATACACATCATAGAACAAAATTTTAATGTATATATATTTACAAAATATTACTAATTGACAGAAAGCCAATTGTCACTATTTTCCTTCTTATGTAATCTTAAAATTTCTCTTATTAAATAAGTTTAATATTTTTTCAAAATAGTAGTGGCAGTTGATCTTCTAGAACACGGCAAGTTCACCATTCATACACTAAATCTTTTTTTTTTTTTTTTAAATGGACTAAACATTACTCATAAATAATAATATATCATTGTTTTTACTTTTTAAAAATTAGCAAGTAATGAGTACTGAATATATATATATATATATTTTTTAATATATTACCAATAAAGAAATCTTTAAAATATTTTTCCTTCCAGCAGGAGGTATGTGACTTTTTGACTAACAAAATTTCAAACTGATTCATACAATATTATGTACATTAAAATTTTAATCTCAACTTCTAATGAGATTATGATGAAATTTTTATTAAAATTTTCAAAAGTTTTTATACAGCAAATTATTTTTAATACCTGATCTCCAAGCAATGCTAATTTATAATCAACCAACAAAAACAGTTTATCAGTTTTTAAAATATAGCCTACATAAAACACTTTTATTCAATTATATCTTAACCTGTAAAAAGAAGGGGGAATGTTCTCAGAATGAGAAAGAAGGGGAAAATATATAGTACATCTTTTTTAACAACATCACTTGCATAAATAAATATATATATTTAAAAACACTAGAACTGAATGCTTTTTTTTTTTCATATAAATTTTATTTTTCACAACAAATGTAAAACAAACCAACCAAAAAACATTTATTTATGTATTTACAAGATGCTCAAAATTTATCAGAACTATTTTACAAGAAAATTTAATCCTGTTACAATTAAATTTCTGATGTTTCTTAATTTAAGTTTATAAACAAGAGCTGAAAATCTACAGTCATCTTCACAGAGAACTTTTTTCTTTCCAGATTTTTATTCTTCTTCTTCTGAAAAACAAAAAATAAATTTTACAAAACAAAATTAAAATGCCTTACTTTAAAAACACCACTTATTAATTAGCCATTTATAAATATAATCGGAACAGAAATTATAATTTAAAAAAACTATTTACAAAAAGCTTTGTAGTTCAAGTTATTTGTACAAAATGAAACTATTTTATTGCAGTATACCTATATTTGCTTTTAACAAAAACTCATGAAAGGGCAGCGTTGTCAAATGACACCTAATTCCTTTTTTTTTTCTAGGTGCGAAACTGCATTTCATGGTGGCAATTTTATGTTATATCATATTCTCTCATTTCTTTTTGCAACCATGTTAACAATAATATTGTTTCTATTTTTATGTGTTAAGAGAAGGGGGGGAGGGGGGGGCTGTATATATTAAATACTTTATCTCTGTGTTAATCACTAAAACAAAATAAAAACAGGCTTTCTATAAATTCTTTTGAATAACTTCAAATATATAAATTCATATTCTTTACATATGATGTATGGGTGCTCTTTCTGTTCATTTCATAAAAGTCGAATTGCTCACTTTGTAAATGTTTCTAGAATTTGTATTGCTAGAAACCAGCAGTTCTTTATTTTCTTCACTTTATTTTTTCACATAACATTTCCTTCAAAATGGCTTTGTAAAGTAGGAAAATACATTGTGTACCTTATTTTTTCACATAACATTTCCTTCAAAATGGCTTTGTAAAGTAGGAAAATACATTGTGTACCTCCAAGCTATAAATCTGATATTATCACTCATAAAACGATAGCATTTCAATTCTCACCGTAATTTAGTTCAAAATAAGGAAAAGCAATTTTTCAACTTTTCCCCGTCAAAGTTAAAAAAGTAAAATTTAAATTAGGTGGGATATAATATATCCCACCACGCCTCAAAGGGTTAAAAGACAATAAAGAAAAAATGAAGTTACTTTGACACAGGGTTGGGTTTCTTCCGGAAGAAACTGGAAGAAATGGAAAAAACTGGAAGAAACCAACAGAAAACAAAACAGATGCTCAAAATTAAAATATATTAACTATATAAAAGAATTAAATTCAAAACCTAATTATATGAAATTTAAATTGGAAATTAATTAATATTAAAAATATTATTTATGGAAAAATAAGTTATTTTTTAATAACAAACTTCAGGTTCAGCAGGTATTTACAGGTTATGTTTTTTACAACTTTAGAGGTAGGGGATATTTTTTTATTGTTTATATAATTTCTGTAAAAAAAAAAAAAACCTACCAATTCCTTATTTATCATATAAAAATGCAATATTTTAAAAACTATTGTGCAAAACTTAAAACAAACAAATTTGTAATTATGTATACTAGCATGCTGATTTAAAAGATAAATGTTCTGAAAATAAACTCTACAGGGATAAGAATTTTTTTCATCTTTTGCATTCATCCATTCTAAGTTGAGAAATTGATTGCAGCATCTTAAAGCTAAATTACTTCTGTTTTGTTATACAATGTTGCACTGTAGTAAGGAAAATGGAGATTTTAATGAAATCCTTCAATACAGTAATTACTGTATATTAGTTTCCTTAATAAAATGGGCGTAAATTCAAAGCACTGTCTTTTATTTAAAAGAGTTTCATTCTACAATAGGTAAATGATCCACATACTATTTACTACTGGTTACAGAAGTTTAAATTATATATATTAAAAAAAATGTGCCTCTTTTGAATTGAATTACCTTTAATTGATTTTGTGTATTTTGGATAAATTTATTTGGTACATTTCCATTATACCAACACCATTGTCGTCACCAAGTGCAATAATTGGCACAAAATGAAATTCATGTGAAAGGATTCAATTGGAAAAAAAAAAAAAAATGTTGGCACAAAATTGAGCATTTAAAAATATAACATTTGAAAATTACAGACTTTCACGAACTATTTTATTAAATCGACACGAATATAGACTTAGAACAAATAAATATTATATGATAAATTAATAAAATTAACTCAATTTAAACTACAGGCATAGCATTGTAAATGTCTCTTAGCATTGCAGTAAGCATTTCACTTTTTGAATGAAGACGTTCATACTTTTTTTTTGTATCCAAAGTCCTGAAACAATTTTATTGCAGCGTCCTCATCATCTGGTAAATGCCTAATGGTAAAATCCACATTAGTGTCAACAATAAATATAAGTTACTACTTAATATTAAATATTTTCTATTTGAAAAATAGCAAATTAAGATGTTTTGCGAGGTTACAGAGTAAATTAAGTAATAATAATAATTAAAAAGTGTCATGTTCAATAAATAGCAAATCACAATGTTTGGCACGGTTTGCAATAAAAATATTTACACGTTCAGGGTTGAAATAAATAGCACATTAGCATACATTTTGGCATGGTGTTAGAAAAGTCCCATTTATTTTATTCAGGTACACAATGATTGGAAAGCTTTAGACAGGTGTGTGATCTTGGCTAAAAAACTGGTGTAATTATCAATTTATCATACATAATTAAATTTTTATAAGTCTAATTAAATTTATGTAAGGTTATCTATTAGAAAATACATTTATTTTTATTGTATTTTACAAAGTTGTAACTTATATGGTAAATTCTTAAAGAAAAACAGTTTCTTCCATTTTTTCCACTTGGAAGAAACCTATTTCTTCAGGCCGGTTTTTTCCACTTTGGAAGAAACTTGCCAACCCTGCTTTGACACATCATAGACAATCTCTGACAAACAGATTTTTCCATTTTAATTTTGTTTTTTTAACAGTTAAAACTGTTTTGGCCAATAATTCAAAAATTTTTAGTAGCATTTGGGGACTCCTGAAAATCGGGGACCCTGGGCCCGTGCCCCGAATGCCCTGCCCATGACAGATATATAAATTTCTCTATTTTTAGCCGCAATCGATTGACAAATTTAGCAATTTTTCTCATGCGATCTTGGAAGAATTTCGCTATTTTTTCCCATGACTGACTGAATAGTTTCGTGATTTTTCCCGCAGCTGACTGATGAATTTCAGAATATTTTCCTGCTACCAATTGCCGAATTGTGCAGGGAGGGAGGTTTTGCGACAAATAAGCAAATTTCCCAATTTTTTTCCTACAACAAACTGCCGAATTTTGAGATTTTTGAATTTTGTAATTTTTCTTGCGACCAAGTGACAAATTTTGTGATATTTTACTGTGACCAATAGACGAATCTTGCGATATTTTCTCATGACCGATAGATGATTTTTGTGATATTTTCCCGCTAAATTTTGGTGAAATTCGCGAAAGCAAATTTTTGCGAATCCACAATAATCAGGGCACATTTCCAGCTATATAAAAACGGGCAGGGCGCATTTACAACTATAAAAAAATGGGCAGGGTGCTGCGCCCTCTCGAAAACGTCTAGGGGAAACACTAATTACTCCAATACAAATATTGCCACAGTTATTTTATTCTAAAAACTTGATATTTGAGTAATTTTAATTTATTTTCAGCAGTGAAATTAACTCGAAATTATTGAATAACAAACATGTGAATTTTTACATTGCTAACTAAGCGTAACCAAGCTTCCAGGCTCAAACATATTTCACACTGTCAGTTTTACGCTTAGTTAGCAATGAAAAAAAAAATCACCATTTTTATTACTTGATATTTGATTTAAAGGAAAATTTAAAAACATGGATTTGAACCTTCAGCTCCTCTCCAGAATCTTACATTTGCAAAATATTTTGGGCAAAACATAAGAATGTTTTAAAAATACCTTGAATTTAAATATCATTTTTTAAAGTTTCTTAAGAAAAAAGGGTCAAAGAAAGTATTAAAGAAGGTCCCTTTCTCCAAAGAATCTGCTTTATTTTTAATTTGTTAAAAATTATACATTACATATAATCAAAATCCAAATTAATTTATATGACAACATATTAAAAAAAAATCCTTAATTTAGAGGTCAGAAGATTAAATAATTTTATCACCGCCTCCCTTCCTCTTCTACATACATAGCATAAATTAAAAAAAATTATTTAGCATAAATCTGTGTAATCTTAAGTATTGTCAAAGTTCATGAAAGTCAAAAACCCTGTTAACAAAAATTATTTGACACATTTCTGCAAAACTAAAAATACTCAATCTTTTTCTATTAAATTTTACATTTCAAAAATTTAAATTAATTTAATTTTTATTAAATGTAAGTCTAGATTAGATGCACTATATTTCCAGAGGTGTCACAATAATCACAAAACTGAATCATCACTCTTGAAACAAATATTAAAACATTTAAAGCAAACATTTTCTAAGCACATGAGCTGAAGCATCAAAATTTTGAGTAATTTGAAGGACCCATTGTACAAGATGTTTACATTTCATGAAACTCTGCTAAACTGTTTTAACAAACTGTAAAATAACAATTTTGAATAAAATAATTTTAATAAAAATGAACAATTCCTATGCAATATGTAATAGACGGAGATTTTTTTATGATAACTTTTTGAATACAGTTTTGTTAAAATATTACAATTTAACTAAATTTTAATATGAAAAAGTTTACAAAATGATTTTTTGGCCATTTAAAAGATATCGCCAAATTTATCAGCCAATCGTGGTAAAAAATCTTAAAATTAATCAATGGATTGTTGGGGAAAAAAAAAAAAAATTTCGGTTAATGTACGCGAAGCGTACATACACAGTTACTGACCACGGCTGGAATGAATTTCGTGCATTCTACAGATTGCTGTACAGCGAGTTTCATGCGTCCAGTGATGTTTTTTTTCGGTTAATGTACGCGAAACGTACATATACAAGTTACTGACCGCGGCTTGAATGAATTTCGTGCATTCTACAGATTGCTGTACAGCGAGTTTCATGCGTCCAGTGATGTTTTTTTTTCAGTTAATGTACGCGAAGCGTACATACACAAGTTACTGACCGCGGCAGGAATGAATTTCGTGCATTCTACAGATTGCTGTACAGCGAGTTTCATGCGTCCAGTGATGTTTTTTTTTTTCGGTTAATGTACGGCAAGCGTACATACACAAGTTACTGATCGCGGCTTGAATGAATTTCGTGCATTCTAGAGAATGCTGTACAGTGAGTTTCATGCGTCCAGTGATGTTTTTTTTCGGTTAATGTATGCCAAGCGTACATACACAAGTTACTGACCGTGGCTTGAATGAATTTCGTGCATTCTACAGATTGCTGTACGGCGAGTTTCATGCGTCCAGTGATTTTTTTTTCGGTTAATGTATGCGAAGCGTACATACACAAGTTACTGACCGCGGCTTGAATGAATTTCGTGCATTCTAGAGATTGCTGTACGGCGAGTTTCATGCGTTCAGTGATGTTTTTTTTCGGTTAATGTACGCGAAGCGTACATACACAAGTTACTGACCTCAGCTTAAATGAATTTCGTGCATTCTAGAGAATGCTGTACAGCGAGTTTCATGCGTCCAGTGATGTTTTTTTTCAGTTAATGTACGCGAAGCATAGTCAACCGCGTCTTGCATGTATTAGAAAAATGAAGAATATCGAAATTTTCCTCAATTATAACGTGTGTGGTGTGATGCAGAGAATTGACTATTTATAGAGTTTTTATGAGAATTTCTTTCATGAAGTAAACGTTGATTTTATTCCGTTTTGTGACAATTTTCAAGTTTAAGCCTTATTTTACTAGAAATTTTTTAATTGTTAAAGGTAATAAATTATTAAACTTGATAAATATTTCAAAAAAATTCATAGAAAAAAAAAAGATAATTTGTAAAAATGGATACAGATGGAAGAAAAAAGCTATAAATATGTAAAAATAGAAAAAAATTGATAAAAGTATGTAAAAATGGAAATATCCGGAGGAAAAAAATAGCCGAAAATTTGTAAAAATGAAGTATCCGGAGGAAAAAATAGCTAAAAATTTGTAAATTGAAAAAGCTAGAGGGAATAGATAACTAAAAATTTTTTTAAATGGAGAAATCTGGAGGGAAAATAGTTAAAAATTCATAAAAAAAAAAAAGGAGAAATCTGGTGAGAAAAATAGTTTAAAATGGAAAAATTGGAGGAAAACATAGCAAAAAAATTGGAAATTCGGAAAATATGGTGGCAAAAATAGCTAAAAATGTGGGAAAATATGGTGGCAAAAATAGCTAAAAATGTGGGAAAATTGTAAAATCTGGAGGAAAAGTAGCTAACAATTTGTAAAAATGGAAATATGATGAGGAAAGAATAGTTAAAAATTTATACAAATGAAAAATACAGAAGTAAGAAAATTAAAAATATGGAAAAAAATGGCTAAAAATTTGTAAAAATGGTAAAATCCGGAAGAAAAAATAGCTAAAAATTTGTAAAAATAAAAAATCCAAATGAAAAAAAATAGATATTTTTTTTAAAAAAATTGAGAAATTTGGAGAAAAAATTGCTAAAAATTTTTTTTAATTGAAAAATCCGGAGGAAAAAGTAGCTAAAATTTTTTTTTAATTGAAAAATCCGGAGGAAAAAGTAGCTAAAAATTGTTTAAATTGAAAAATTCGGAGGAAAAAGTAGCTAAAAATTTTTAAAAATTGAAAAATTCGGTAGAAAAAGTAGCTAAAAAATTTTTTAAAGCGGAAAAATCCAGAGGAAAAAGTAGCTAAAAATTTTTAAAAACGGAAAAATCCGGAGGAAAAAATAACTAAAAATTTTTTAAAACGGAAAAATCCGGAGGAAAAAATAGCTAAAAATTTCAAAAAATGCAAAAAAAAACAAAGGAAAAACATAGCTAAAAATTTATAAAAATGAAAAAAAAAGTAAAAACATAGCTAAATATTTTAAAAAACACAAATTGCACAAATTGTGCTTATTAGTTGCTAAAATCAGTGTAAAATTTTTACACTGATTTTAGCAACTAATAAGCACAATTTGTGCAATTTGTGTTTTTTAAAATACTAGTTAACAGTGTAGTGTCCAAATAGATTCAATTGCATAGCTAAATATTTATAAAAATGAAAAAAAAAAGTAAAAACATAGCTAAATATTTATAAAAATGAAAACAAAAGAAATAAAATAAAAACGTAGCTAAAATTTGTAAAAATGTAGAGGAAAAAATAGCTAAAAATTTGTAAAAATGAAAAATAGATGAAAAATAGCTAAAAACTTGTAAAAACGAAAAATCCAAATGAAAAAAGTAGGTTAAAATTGAAAAATCCGGAGGAAAAAATAGGGTAGAACTTTTTTTTATGGGAAAATCCGGAGGAAAAAATTTGTAAGAATAAAAATATCCGGAGGAATAAATAGTTCAAAATTTGGATAGAAAAATTGCTAAAAATGAAACAATACGGAGTGAAAAATAGCTAAATAGTTTTTTAAACGGAAACATCCGGCAGGAAAAATAGCTAAAAATTTGTAAAAATGGAAAAAATCGGAACGAAAAAATCGATAAAAGTTTATAAAAATTGAAATATCTGAAGGAAAATATCGGTAAAAGTTTGTAAAAATTGAAATATCTGAAGGAAAATATTGGTAAAGTATGTAAAAATCGAAAAATGTGGCGGTAAAATTTACTAAAACTTTGTAAATATTCTTAAAACGAAATAAAATCAATGCTACGTTCACGGTGTACTTTGTGAAAGAATTTGCTTGACGATGTGTGTAAGTAATAAGTCGTCTGCCGAAAAGCTCGTGTTCTGATTGGGTAGAATTCGGAGGTTGCCGATTTCTCGGTTGGCGTGCGTAAAAAAAATCGCCAAATCGGGGACCCTCGCTTATTCGAGGATTCTGCCGAAAAATATTTTAATAGCTTTTTTTTTCCTATAACTTTTAAGAGTAAAAAATAAGTACATTCTAGCTGTAAAAAAAGGTTAAAAAGTGTAAATTTTATACTTAAAGTGCAAAGGTTGGAAAGCTTTGTAAAGAGCTTTAACGTTTACCAACTGTATGCAGCTAAAATACAAGAGTGCACTTCTATTTTATGAATGTGTGAAATTAAATTTACTAATGTAAATTGATCAATACAGACAAAATTTGGAGCCTATTTAGGGGACCATCCCAAAATTCTTCCTAGTAAAGCAGGTCCCTTCACAATATACCTTTTAATAAACAGGATCTCTTCCCATTTTTTTTTTTTAAATAACACAGGCAACTTAAAAAAAATTGAGTTTTAAAAAGGAAGAAGTCTTTAAAGACAAATTTGTTTTTGCATGTGGGGAAGCAATACTTTTAAAATCTGGAATTTTCTGAATTGACTATTTTATAAACAATCCATAAAAACACTCTCTTCATTGTTAATTTTTATTTTATGTTTCAAAATGTGTAATTTGCAAACAAATTGAAAGGAAAACTTTAACAGAAGGACTTAAAGAAGTTATCAATAAACGTTTGGTTCAAATTTGAGTAACTAAATTTCATATTCATTACAAAATGTTATCTTTCACAAAAAAAAAAAGAATAAATTTCACACAAATAACTTTTACTTTTTTCAAAATGGGCCCTAAGATAAAAGCCCTGCGTTACAAACTGAGTAAATTGACAACTTACCTTTGCTTGAATGCTAAACGAGTTTATGCTGCACAGTCATCTCTGCTGCCATCTCTGAACTGCGCCACCACAGTTTCCTGAAAAATATGAAAATAAATTGTAATAGGTTGCAATATTAAGCATTTATCATATTCAACTAGAAAATTAAAAAGAAAAAGTACAACTGATTAATGTATATAACTGATGTCAGTGAATCATTTTCTTCTTCTTTTAAATCAAAACTTATTTCAACATGCACACACACATAATTTGCATTAAATAAAATGGCATCTTATCTAAATATTGCTATGGGGAGGAAAAGAAAAAAAAAATTACTGAATCAGCCACACCAGCAGAAGTGCTGTGCACTTAGACTGTTTTAAATTTTTACACGCATATGCACTATAGCACTTTTTACTGAAATTATGGTACTGAAAAAGAAAAACACTGCAGAACATAATATAAAAGATGGAGATAAATTATAGTTCCAGGAAAGTAATTAAGGAAGATAATTGATACAATGTTTGGTACTTTTCGGTTAGCTGGATACCAGTAATATATATACATGTATGTACTTGTACACATCATTGGCACCTGGCTAACCGAAAAGTACCCAATGTTTTATTTAACATAAAATTAAAAGTGTAATATCAGACAGGCTCTCTCCTCTTAATATTTTGGATGGGTGTTAAAAAAAAAAAAAAAAAAAAAAAAAAAAAAATGTAACAGTATAGTATAACAGTGTGCAACTATTTTGGATTCCAAGAAAGAAATTGCATGCTTTGAGAGTATGTTGTCACAAACACAGAAAGAAAATTTCAGACTCGGGGGAGATGAGGTTAAAAAAAGGCTTAAAACAAGTTTTAAAAAGGAAGACGTCCTTAAAGACAAATTTGTTTTTGCATGAGGGGTAAGGGACGATGCAATACTTTGAAACAAAAAAAGGTACATTTTGGTTAGCCGGGCGCCAGTGATATATATCAACATATATAAATACATAATGTATATACCTATATATGTATATACATACATATATGTATATAAATATATGTATGTATATATATGTATATGCAGACATATGTGTATATACATAGATATGTGTATATATAATACATGTATATATATCACTGGCGCCCGGCTAACCGAAATGTACCCAAACAAATTATGTGCTTTCATTAGGAAAAAAAAAACCCATTAAAAATTAATCTGGTTTGTTATTAAAAAAATATTTACAACATGAAAATATATTAAAAGCAACTGTTTATAAAAAGTTTGGGTCCTTTTCTGCTATACCAACACGATTGTCGCTAAGCATAATAATCGGCACAAAAGGAAATTCACATGAAACGAATCATTTGAAAACAAAAATAACATTGTTGGCACGAATTTAAGCACTTAAAAATAAAACGTTTGAAAATTGCAATACAAAATATGCACTTAAAATAAAAGAACAAATAAATATTACATAAGTTAATAAAATAAAACTCTATTTAAACTACAGGCTTGAAATTGTAAATGTCTCTTAGGATTGCTGTAAACATTTCATTTTTTGAATGAAGATGTTTATGAGTTTTTTTGATAAAAACTTTTTTTTTTATGTATCTAAAGTCCTAAAACAATTTTATTGCCGCTTCTACATCATCAAGTAACAGCTTAATGGTAAAATTCATTTCAGTGTCAATAATAAATGCAAGTTATAATTTAATAAATATTTTCTATTTGAAAAGTAGCAAGTTAAGATGTTTTATGAGGTTACGATTAAATAATAATAATAAAAGATTCACGTTCAATAAATAGTCCAATCAGAATGTTTGGTACAGTTTGCAATAAAAAATTCTTTACACGGTTAGGGTAGAAATAAATGGCAGATTAGCGTATATTTTGGCATGTGTTGGTATAACAGAAAAGTACCAAGTTGTGTTCCTATTACACTCTGACTCTGATAAGTGGAATTTAAAAATTAAATCAGATTACTTAGCTTTTCGGCTAAACCAAAACATTTTGGGCACTATTGCCATGACTAATTAAAAATCACATTAATGAATTAAAAAGAAATTACCTACTTTATTAAAATCTTAAAAATAAAGTGAAATTTTGCAAATGGTCATTAATTAGTACATAAAATTCGAAGTTTTCTATTACTATCAAAATAAAAATATGCCAGTATCATCAGAAAATACAGAATATATATATATTAGTTTAAATTAAAACCAGATCTTAACATATGAAGTATAATTTCACTGAAAGACACTGGAGCTGTAAAATATTACTTTCCGCTTCCTGACTGGTTTAAGATTGTCAGCAATAAAGCAAATTATAAAACAGGCAACGGAGAATTATGAAAAAAACAAAAGCTGAATTTTTATTGGTTAATTTTTTTATAAACCAAAAACTTCCGAGATTGTTCATTACGGACACATTTTACTCTGATATATATATATAATTACAATCAACTTATTAATAGCATATTCAGGGCAGATGTAAGATCAGTAAAGAACTTTTTTTTTTATTCACTTCTGTAGAATTAAGTCGCATAATAAGCAAAGCAATGCAGTTAATTTTACACAATTGCTGATGCTTTTTCTCAGCTTTCTTTATCTTGAACTTAAATCTGTCCCTGAGAATGATGAAAACTAATTTTTAACTAACTCTTGGAATAATATAGAAAAATAATCTTACCTAATTAGTAAATCTAAATATCCAAAAACCAGTGAATGACGAGATTTAGACATAGACGACGCCACGATGCAGGAAAGGGAAACGTAAACAACGCTGCGATGTGCGATGACGCTGCCAAAAAGACATAAAAATCCCTACGAGACCGCAGAAAAAAAGCTATATTTCAATAGATTTATTTTTTCAAGGTTTTTTTTTTTATCTTCAAAATTTCTCATACAACATTAAATAATTTTAAAAGTGGAAATTTTTCAATGCTGATTATTACAAAGCGGAAAACATTTAAAAATATATTTACAAAAATCCCCACTGGGAAAAAAAATGTGTTGGAAAAGGGAAATCTTGTTTCATCTTTCCCTGCATTACTCCCGGCTTGCGGTGTGAAAGGAGTGGGAGGGGGGGATCGGTATTTGGTATTATTGCTTATTTAAGCTAGTTAAGATTTTTTTTTTCTTTTAAATCTAAATTTTGGAGTGTTTCAAAAAATGAAAATAACTTATTTTTTGGAACTGATTTATAGATAATATACAGATAATATAAAATCACCGCCCCCCCCCCCCCTCCAAGAAAAAAAAGAATTTTTTTTTTTTTTTTTTTTTTTTTTTCGTTTAACAGTAACTGCTTTTTGGTAAAGTGGCATTTATTTCTTTTGACAAATATTTTTTCATTGAAATTGAAATAGAAATAAATTCCCATTTATCATTAATTTTTTTAATATGTTTATATAATATGTATGTCTAAAGATTGCAATATTCATTTTCATTCTAGGTGCTCACAAAAAATATTCATTTAAAGATATTAATGCATACTTTAAAAGCAAAAACATTAACAGTTTTTATGATTTTTTTTTTCCATAAAAACTCTTTAAATTAAAGAAGGGTACTTTTTGTGTAATTTTTATTGCATAAAATATTTAAATGCAGCATATTTTATCGTTTCACATAAATCCAGGTTTAAAATAACGAAAATCATCTTATAAAATGTGAAGTAAAGATACTTTTTATTTCTTATAATAAAAATGTCGAGAAGATTATACTGGGCCACTGACTTTTAAACAATGATAGATTTGTATATCTTGGCCGCAAACGTACTTTCATTCGCTATTGGGCACTGAAATTGCATTAAGTTTCCCCGCCATTTGCCCGTTAACGATTTGGCGATAGACATCCGGTGTGCGGGCGCTTCAGTTAAAATACATTAATGGCTGGATACAAATTGCCGCAAACTTTTTTGGCCACAACGTTTACAACAGGTGGCCAAAAATCTCGTGTTTGCTGGGAAGGTTTTATTATTTCTTATATACTTAAAAATTGACATTTTATATTTTCAGGAGCAGCCTGCTGTTGTTGAACCAGAAGTCTCCGATAATGCGTACAATGATTTCATGGTAAACTATTTTCTCGGAAATTCCGAACCTGTTGATGCGGGTGTCCAACCTGAACAGTTCGATCTTCAGAGACGCAGTGACTCGTCTTTCTCCTCCAACAACGGAAGGCAGGGAATGATCCAGTTGTCTAATGTTCTTGAAGCCAACAAAAATGTTAACAACACACCGAAGACCGACACTACACAAACTCCTGCTGCTCCTGTACCATCTCAAGTGCCACCCCAGGTAAGATATTTGTTAGCTTTTAATGGGCATAGAAAAAATTGAGTTGCTTAATCTGCAAAATACAAATATAAAAGAACGTGTCTCCCTCAAAATAGTAACTTTCACCCAAATACTTGTTTCGTTAACTAACGCGATTCACAGACTCTGTTAGAAAACGACTTGGACGAGTCAAAACGTTAACAAGATATTTTTGTTTAGAAAACACATTTCGATGAAAGTTTGTGACAACACTGGTGGAGTTAAAAGGCTAGAAAAAACCTGGTTTAAACCTGGGAATAAACCGTTTTTTTGGGGAATAAACTTGGTTTTTTGGGAATAAACCAGGTCTTTTGGGAATAAACCTGGGAATAAACCTTGTCTATTAGAAATAAACCGGATTTTTGCAACTCTAAACACTGCTAAAAGTAGGGTGTCTTGATATGAGAGTGGTGACATACGGAATATAAAATTTGATTGGTTGAGACAATTGAGGATAAAAGCGAACCACCAAGCATCTTGGCGAGTCTGCCATTATCGCCATGCTAATGCTTCTTAACTTGTCTTACTCGTATTATTAAACTCGTCCAGGCGAGTATCGCCAAATCTGGAATGTAAGTTTGCCATAGTTTAGACAAAAACGTCTATCTAAGCACAGTCTGAGCACCACATCCTCTGTGCTTATGTCACCACTCTCATATAGAGGCACTCTAGTAAAACATAACTGCAAAAAATCTGTTGATTTTACAGTAAAAAACTCACAGCCAGGAAGTCAGAACTTAAAATTTAATTGAATTTTAAAAGATCTGAAATAGATTTATGTCGAATATTTCATCATATTACGACAGGTAGATTTATTTTTTAAAGTATTATTTACATATGATTACCACAGAAAAATAGAAAGTAAATTAAACGGCACTCTTTCAATATGCTGTAAAAATCTGTTTTTTAACAGAAAAAAAAAAATCTGCATTTACTACGAAGTTTACGATTTAACAGATTTTGCCGTAAAATAAACAGTGTATGGATTTTTCCCCCGTAAATTTTTATTGACGTTCTGAGTGACAATTTTTTATTTTTATAAAAACAACAGATTTTATTTTACAGAGTTTTGTCCTTAAGACATTTTAAATTAGTATACGTGGCTGCCGCTGTTAGTTAGTCAATCTGTTACTCCTTCATATTACCCCTCCTAGTACCAGGTTTAAATTTCCAGGAGCATTCTTAATTTTGCATGATTTGAACCAGAAATTTAATTATATATGTAGAGTTGCAAAGGCTAGAAAAACACGGTTTAAATCTGAGAATAAATCGGGTTTTTTGGAAATAAACCAGGTCTTTTGGGAATAAACCTGCGAATAAACGGGATCTATTGGAAATAAACCTGGGAATAAACCGGATTTTTGCAACTCTAATTAAATGTATCTTCTTTCTACGAAACTTGGAACGAGTTCAATAATCAGAATCCCTGGAGTAGAGTTGCAAAGACTAGAAAAAACCCGGTTTAAACCTGGGAATAAACCGTGTTTTTTGGGAATAAAACAGGTTTTTGGGAAATAAAACAGGTCTTTTGGGTATAAACCTGGAAATTAACCGGGTCTATTGGAAATAAACCTGGGAATAAACCGTTTTTTTGCAACTGTACCTTGGAGCCATGGTCTCCGTATCCTTGTTAAGCGCAATGTTGATCTTATTAGATTTATAACCGCAGTCGATGTCCAGAACAACAGTTACACTAGAGAAAAAAAAACCTCTATGAGTATATTTAAGTGTAAATTATTAATATTATTTTTCTGGTTCGAAACATAAAAAACTTCAAAACAAAAAATAATGGGGGCAAATAAGACCCCAAAGTTAGTAAGAGGGTTAAGATAAATTTATACCAGAAAGTTTGACTTTTTTCTGTTTTCTAAACACTAATAAAGCTTCTAAAAAGGATAAACTTGTTGTTCCCTTATGCAACAGGTCCAAATGACAGCTGTTCCCGCTGCTCCAGAAAAGAAAGAGTTGAAATCCCTTGTCATCCCAGCGCCTATTGTTGATACTCGAGACGAAAGCGAGGACCCATGGAGAACACTGGGACAGAAAGAGGAGCCCTTGTTCAGGCCGTTGCAGAATAGCCAAAAGACAACATGGGAGGTTCTCACAAGGGCAAAGAACAGCGTTCAAAAGGTAGGGAAAGTTGTTATATATATAGTCTTATTGTCTTTAAGCAATTCCAAGAAAGAGTAGATATTTCCTTTTATTGTAAATATATTCAATGTTAAGGCCAAGGGTGTAAAAACGGGGCGCCAATGAACCGATGGCCATCACTATTTTTTTAGAATTCTTGACCTAGTAATAAGAATGCTAATAAAATTTAGCTGAAGTATAAAAAAAAAAATGTAGGCGAAGAATACTAATAAAATTCAGTGGTGATAATCGGCTGACTGACGCCCAGTTTTCACACCCCTGGCTAAGGTGATAATTACAACTTTAAAACAACCAAGAGATCCAACTATGGCTGCCCGGGATACACTGGCAGGTGTACAAAACATAAGTAAAAACCATTTTTATTGAAAATTCTAAAAGATATTTTCTTTAACATATATTTTTAGTTGCTTGCCAACAACAACGAAAAGTCTTTTTATATGAAAAATATCAGTTATTCAAATAAAATTTTAAATTTATTAAAAGCGATACTTTGGTATTAACTTTATGCCAGGAGATAATACGAGTGCTGAGTTAATACGATTTAATACAACAGCCTTTTTGATTGTGATTATTTCAGCGTTTAAGCGCAACATATCTGTTAAAATTGTGTTTTATTTATTTCATTTTATTTATTTATTAAGGAAGTTTTAATTTCATTATCAAAATATTAGCTGGAAATAAATGCTGAACCATTTATATTGCTTCAAGTGCAAACAAGGTAATTTTCCGTAATCGGGTTGCACGCTGTAGATAGATTTAAAAAAAA
This sequence comes from Maratus michaelseni, assembly GCA_963931845.1. NCBI lineage: Eukaryota > Metazoa > Arthropoda > Arachnida > Araneae > Salticidae > Maratus > Maratus michaelseni. The sequence goes on from OZ007598.1 coordinate 6,038,150, forward strand.
TCATGCTTCAGAAATATTTTTAAAATCATAAAAAAAACAGTAAATTGAGACGCAATTTTCAGGCTAATTGAATTTGAAAGCATATTTTTCATCATATTCGACAGTGTAAAAATAATTGTGCGATGGTTAAAAATATAAATTTCCACAAAATGCTAAATAGGTTGGTCAGATGCTTGACACTGTCGATATGACGTCATCGTTACTCACGGACAGGTATAAAAATATAAAACTAATACTGATTTGCTATTAAGAATATTTATTCATCTCTTAAGTTCATCCGTAATAAAATCACCAATAATGTTTGTAATAAAGGGAAAATATATTTACTAATAGACAAAGTAAAACATATTAGGAATTTTCCTTTAACCCTACAGTGCATAGTGTAGCCAATTGGCAACACTTTCTATTTAACTTTTAATAAATAAATCAAGTTCTTTGTAACCAGAAATATTAATCCTACAAAAATAACATAAATACGCCACTAAATAAATTAAAAAAAACTATCTTAAAATTTCCGGTGTCGAATTCTTAATATAAGTATAAAAAAACACAATTCTAAAAGAAAAAAATCATGCACTGTAGGATTAACTATATGTTTTTAAAATAACAGCGGCCTCATATTCCCAGTAAAAGTACATAGTTTACATAGTTATTAAGCGTATTTCAAGCACGTATATTTAGTCGTAATATTGAATTATGGAAGTTTCTAGTATGGCTGTAAATATTTAAAGAATATGCAATAAAAGGGAGTTTATTCCCTACCGCACGCAAACTATATTTATACATTCTTTACGTCTATTAATATAATTTACATTCCTAAGCACTCAGAATAATAACATTAACTCTCACGCAAATAAAGTTATTAGTAGTCAAGATGTGTAGCTATGCTTAAGTACAAAATTGTTGCATGCTTTTGTTTTTTGGATATCTTTCTCTTTGTTCTAGTATAATAAAATAATTACTAGAAAAAATACAGCATTATAAGTTTTGAAGTTGTAGGTATTATTTATTTCTGATGTTAGTTATCTATAGGGAGACCCCAAGGTATTTTTAACAATAATTTTTGAATCGATAGCTTTGTATACAGGGTGTCCGAAAATAGACTGAACGTTTTCTAAATTTCAGTAGCAAGTAAATGTGACATTTATTGACTTATTCTTGAATGAGATAAATTTTTGATTTTGAGAATTTCTTTACTAAGATTTCTTGTTTTAGTTCCAAAAATCACCAATAGACGGCGCTGTGCTGTATCAAACTACTAGAGCGCTCAAACTAGCGTATAAAAATAAACCAAAGCTTTCAACCTTCATTCGTTTTAGCTGTTGAAACCCTAATAAAATTATTTGTATTTTGAAATTGCAAGGTTATTTTGAGGAGTATTACAATTTGATATAGTGCCGCGCCACCAATTGGTGATATTTGGAACCAATGCAATGTAGTAAAGAAATTCTCATCGTTACACATTACTTTCCTTGTTAAATGTATAAAACACTTGTTTTAGAAATTTTGAAGCTCTTGTGACGGGCGTGACTGAAATATTGGTGGTTCTGATTCTATCTTCATTTTAGGTAGATTTCGTAAGAAATACTACCTATTACATTCTCCCCTATGATGGAATTTCTGAAAATGTTTTGCAGATCTACACCGATCATGACTCCTAGATCCCAAAACCACCCCCAGTTCAAAACTTTATCTATCTATCTATCTATCTATATCCCTTTTTTATGGACACGATAACTTCAATAATTCTGCACAAATCGCTTCCAAACTGACACATAAAATCAAGGAGCATAAAATCTCCGGTCAAGTTCGTTAATGGGAAATATCGAATCGAGGGGGGGGGGGGGCTTTTTGTGAAAACAGAAAAAAAACCCATAACTTCTTGATTATGATACGTATCGAATCCGTTTAAAGTTATTAATACTTCTAGGAAAAGGGCTGAAAATTTATGTATGACAGATTTTTTATATCATTAAAAATGGCTTCAGGGGGGGGGGGATAGGGGTCTAAGAAGAAAAAAATTCATAACTACGTCAGTTCAAAAGATATCAAATCCGTTTAAATTTATTATAAATCCACGCAATATTATCTACAATTTTTGTATTGACAAGTTTTTTTTATAGCATCAACCGTTACAGAAAAAAAAAACAAAAAACCCCTGCAGGCTTCGCCTATAAACACAGCCAAATTTCAAAGTGGGCGGTTCCAACTGTCACATCATGGCAAAAAGGTCATTTCTTCTGCAATTCTCAATAAACAGGCGCACCACGGTCTGCGTCTTCGAAATCTACCTGTGCCTGTAGGCCGAGCCGTCAGTGATTTTTTTACTTTTGGAATGTTTTCTTGAACACAAACCTTTGTTTATCTTCCTGTATATCTACCAATGTTGCACTAAATTCTTGGTGTAAAAGTGTGAATGTATCTACCTTTCACAATATTTTTTCGTAACAAATTTCAAATTAGATTGACGTCAAAGTTTGATGCATAAGAAGAGGGCCATGGGAATTGTGACATCCTCCAGAAACAAACAAATAAACAAAAAAATCCGATAAACTAGAAATTTTGTTTGTATGGATATAAACATTAATATTTAAAACATTCTTCGTTTAGAGATGCGTCCCAATCTGAAATTAACCGCTTGATCATCCCTCTAGTTTGACGTATATATCAGTAGTTTGACGTATATATCAAGCTTACGTTAAAGCCCCAGCGTTAATAGTGAATTTATCGAAAAATGTTTAAGAATAGTTTTATGGCAAGGTTATAACTCAAAGGGAATGATAAGATTACAGGAAACAAGAAAGATTTTAAAAAGCCTCCTAGTATACACTGCAAAAAATAACTGTTGATTTTACAGTATAAAACTGGCACCCCAGCTGCCAGTATTATACCGTAAAATCAACAGTATTAAACAGTAAAATAAGCAGTAATACGCTGCCGTGCAAGCAGTAATACGCTACCGCGCATGCGCGGTAGCGTATTACTGCTTGCACGGCAGCGTATTACTGCTTATTTTACTGTTTAATACTGTTGATTTTACGGTATAATACTGGCAGCTGGGGTGCCAGTTTTATACTGTAAAATCAACAGTTATTTTTTGCAGTGTAAGCGTATGGGCACTATTATTTATTGGTATAATGTTTTTAGTTTTTGTGATTCAAGGCAAAATAACATACACTTCTATTCAATTATGTAACAACTTTCTCTGAAATATAGCTGTGTAAATATGAAAATTACGTCATGTTATCTCACCAGTGCTGTAGTTGACTGGGAACGCGTGGAAACGCCGTTCCCAGAAATATTTGGTTTGTTACTGTAAAAAAAAAAATATCGCGTACGAGCACAAGCCTTTTTTTTCCCTCCAGACTGTGAAAACTATACCCATTTCAATGCCTGAATGCGAAAGAGCATTCAGCTGTATGAATAACATCATGGCCTATGCGAAAAATTCACTCCTTATTGAAAGAGCCAGTTTACTTATGTTCGTAAGTTGTGTAGCCGTTAATTTCTTAAAAGAATTTTGTCCTGAAAGATATGTGAAATCTTGATTGCGTTGCGATCAGGAAGAAGATAATCAGACTAGACAGCTTGTCGTAAATCAGAGAGCACAGAAAATACCTCTCATTATCGTTCTTTACGGAAACTTCTATGACAGATGTACCAATAAGTTATATATGGATTTATTTCTGTTATTTCATTTAAATTTTTATTCATAATGGAAACTGTTACTATGAGATGGATTAAGTATGGCTTTTAGATGAATGCTATACAAATACAATACTATAAAAACTAGAATATAATAATTAAAACTACTAATTAATAAAAGTCGGCTTTTGGCTTAGCAAAAATCCGGTAGCATCAACATCTACTTTATGAAAAGGTGAGTTCCCACAAATATTTTCTCCCCCAACCAAAGCACTGGATCTCACAGATAAACGGCAGCAATATTTTGAGGATAGCAATCGAGTGTTACGAATATAATAAATCTCTAAACTTCATTTAAAGCTGACAAGCTGAGTTGTTAATATTTTTCATGTACACTAACAAAAATCTATAAATCTCATAATTTTAAAAAATTAATGTGAAAATAACTCCTTGTAATTAACTTTCGATGAATCTTTAAAACATTCGGGACCATGGGTGCATATATGCACCTTCAAAAAGAGCATACATAATTTGTTTTAGGCACCAGTAAAAAAATAAAAGCAATATTTGCTTTCTGTAATTCGAGCACTTTTTCGATAGTTTAAGTAAAGGTAACTGTTTTTAAAAAAGGGGTGCCAACTGAATAAAATTTGTGTAAAAGCTGCCGGTCCCGAAGGGGTTAAAGCTCACCAAAATATAAACTAATAATTTCGTAGACTCTTTAATATTGCATCCCTAAGATCTAAACTTTATTTACCGTGCACCTCTTCACTGAAAGCACCCATTTCTCCCAAAATACTTATTTTAAAACTCCACCACTAGATCTCACCGATAAACGACAGCAGTATTTTGAGGATAGCACAATCGAGTGTTACGAATATAATAAATCTCTAAACTTCATTTAAAGCTGACAAGTTGAATTGTTAATATTTTTCATGTACACTAACAAAAATCTATAATTTCCATAATTTTGAAAAATTAACGTGAAAGCAACTCCTTGTAATTAACTTTCGATGAAGCTTTAAAGCTCACGAAAATATAAATTAATAACTTCGTAGACACTTTAATATTGCATCCCTAAGATCTAAACTCTATTTACTGTGCACCTCTTCACTGAAACCACCCATTTCTCCCAAAATACTTATTTTAAAACTCCACCCTCGGTTAATATCCCCTGCGAGACACTCCACGATAAGTTGAATATGGGGATTATATTATAATCACCCTTCATTTTGATACCATATTTGCAAGGAAAGCAAACGAAGATTCTAAAAATAGCTGTCGACGGGGCTTTTGAAACGGCTGCTAATGACTTGTTATTCCTAAAATAGAAACGCTGATTTCCCAATCAATACAAATGTTTCCTTCGACTTTGTTTTCCAGATAATGCTTGATTCAAGTTTTGTTAAAGGCTTCACTGTTTTTGTATTATGGTGCATAAAATAACAGAATAATGTGTTTCGGTGAATTGATGATGTTCATTATATTTATGTTTATAGCCAGGCTAATTTGTGGAAAAGGGAGTAATAAAAGCATTTAGGAAAAGCAATAACGCGATTAGAAGGGATATTGTAACATTTCGGAGAACCAAACAAAACCCATTTATGAAATCACATGAGATGTAATCTTCCCAACTGAGCGAAAAGTCCCTCCCAGGATTCAAACCCGGGATCCCTTGGCTGGAGCAGCCAATGTTCTACCAACTGAGCAATCCCAGACGAATATGGCTGAACTAATTCACCCAGTTAATCTTAATGATCATAGCATCTGGCGTGATATCTCTGTAGTAGTATCTGATTTGATAATTTTTCACCCAGTTGGGAAGGTTACATTTCATTATTTCATTATTATTTCATTCTTTACTAATCTGAATAATTGTGTCAAAATTAATCTAGTGTAGTCACGTTTCCAGCGTTCACTGGAGGTCCCATTACCTGTGATTTATTCTGTTGCGCTGATTCAGATATTAGATCAGATGCTATGATAATTAAGGTTAACTTGGTGAATTAGTTCACCCACATTCGTCCGGGATGGCTCAGTTGGTAGAGCACTGGCAGCTTCAGCCAAGGGATCCCGGGTTCGAATCCTGGCCCGATTTTTTTTACTCAATTGGGAAGATTACATCTCATATGATTTCTTTACCAATTTGAATAAATGTGTCAAAATTAATCTTGTGAAATTGTATAGTTTTAAAAAAGGTAAAGAATTAAAAAAAAAGTTTTTATGCATCCGTAACTGTAATTATTTTTTAATTTTATGATTCCAAATTCTCCAAACACATTCTTCAGACATATTTATAAAATGATTCAATAGGTTAAATTTATTTTTTCTAAAAATATTTTCATACCATGGTAGTCATAACAAATTATTCGTGTCTGATAAAATTTATTTTGAAACGTCTCAATCAATACAAATGGTTTGTTCGACTTCGTTTTGCAGATAATGCGTGATCAAGCATATTCAAGTGTTGTTAAAGAAATAAATGTTTTTGCAATATAGCACATAAAATAATAGAATAATGGGTTTTGGTGAATTGATGATTTTTATTTTATTTATGTTTATAGTCAGGCTAATTTCTGGAAAAGAGAATAAAAGTGCATTTAGGAAACGTGATCAATCGTATTCAAGTATTGTTAAAGGCTTCAATCTTTGCTCATTATCCCGCATAAAATAGCAGAATGTGTTTCGATGAATTGAAAATATTAATTTTATTTATGTTTATACCCAGGCTTATTTCTGGTAAAGGGAGTAAAAAAGTGATTAGAAGGAGCACTGAAACATTTCGGAGTACCACCAAATCCCATTTACGAAATTGTATGGTTTAAAAAAAAGTAAAGAATAATAATAATAAAAAGTTTTTATGCATCCGTAGCTGTAATTACTTTTGAATTTTTTAGTTCCAGATTCTCCAAACACATTCTTCAGACATGTTTTTAAAGTGATTCAGTCGTTTGAACTTCATTTTTCTAAAAATATTTTCATATCATGTTAGTTATAACAAATTATTTTTGTCTAATAAAATTTATTTTGAAACTTCTCAATCAATACAAATGTTTCGTTCAACTTTGTTTTGAAGATAATGCTTAATCAAACGTCTTCACGCATTGTTAAATTCGTCAATATTTCTGCATTATGGCACATAAAATAACAGAATGTGTTTCGGTGAATTGAAGATTTTCATTTCATTTATCTTTATAGCCAGTTTAATTTCTAGAAAAGGGGGTAAAAAAACATTTAGGAGAAGCAATAAAGTGATTAGATATAGTACGGAAACATTTCGGAGGGCGACTAAAATCCATCTTCGAAATTGTATGGTTTAACCCTTTACGGCACAGTGATCCCACTCTGGGCACACCTAATTTTAATTCCAAACTTGCACACAACACCAAGAATATTTTAATAAAATTTTGTTTCTATAATGAAAGTTTAAAATAAGGAGTTCTTATTTTTAAAAGAGTCGTTTGTAAATTCCGGTGTCAGTCAGTAATTTCTCATTTGACGAACAGAATTTGTGTATGCCGAAAAGGGTTAAAAATAGTAAAGCACTAAAAAAAGATGTTTCTATGCTTCGACAACTATAATTAATTCTCTAAACATATTCTTTCACACAAGTTTTTAAGATGACTCAATCGTTTCAATTTAATTTTTCAAAAAATACTTTCATACAATGATAGTTATAACAAATTATTTTGTGTCGAATAAAATTTATTTTGAAATTTCTCAATCAATACAAATGAAATCAATACTTCGACTTTATTTTGCAGATAATGCTTTATCAAGCGTATTCAAGTGTTGTTAAAGGCATCAATGTTTGCGCATTATCACACATGAAATAGCAGAATGTGTTTCGATGAACTGAAAATTTTAATTTCATTTACGTTTATAATCAGGCGGCTAATTTCTGAAAAAAAAAACATTTAGTAGAAGCAATAAAGAGATTAGAAGGAGTACGAAAGCATTTCGGAGAACCACAAAATCCATTTACGAAATTGCATGGTAAAAAAATTAAAAAATTAAAAAAAAAGTGTTTATGCTTCAGCAATTTAAGGAAAGTTTCCTTTGAAGTTAAATGAAGGAAAATGACACTGCACTTTGAAGAGAAAAGAAAGCACTTGTTCTTATCTACCTTTATTATAAATCAAAAACATGTCTGTGAGTAACGCTGATGTTATATCGACGGTGGCAACGACCTGAACAATCAATTTCGTTTTATCACAAATTGTTTAACTTCCAAACGTCGCGCAATTTAAATCATTACATTCCCGAATAGAGAAAAAAATATACTTTCAAGTGCAATTTATTTGAAGCGGTATCTCAGTTTACTGATTTTTTTATATGAGTTTAGAATATTTTCGAAGTATGATTAAAAAAAAAAATCTATCTCAAAAAGGAACCATCAACCCGTTTACGGAAGATTTATCCGTTTGCACTTAAAAAGTAATGTAAATAATTCCGCAGTTATTTATTTCAGTGTAATATTCCATAATTAAACTGCCATATGAAATCAAAACTTCACAATTATATATATACATGAATAGGGAATTTAACAGGTATGTCATCGAATTACGCTTTCAAATACTGAAACAATCAAAATCAAAAAGGTTGTTATCTCCAAATATATTTTTAATCATAGTTTTAATACGATCCAATTGTTGAATTTAATTTGTCTAAAAATATCTCCACACCCCACCAGTTCTGGTAAATCAATTGCCACCAATAAAATTTTCTTTAAAGTTTTGTAAAATAATTTATTATGAAGTTCAAATGTTTAATTATCGAAGAAGTCCAAAGAAATTCACCATTATCGCAAAATACGTAGCCGAACGTTCTGCCTTATATCCGTCCTTTGATTCCGTGGAATTTAATCTGAAATTTTATCGCTAACAATATTAGCTAAAATCAAAAATAATTTCCGTTAATGAAAAAAGAAAATATTGCAACCGTAGTTTTCAACATTACATTCCCAAATTCTCCAAACAGATTCTTTATGCATGTTTTTAAAACGACCCAATCGCTTGATTTTAATTCATCTAAAAATACTCTTAAACCACGCCAGTTACAACAAATCATTCGTGTCTAATGAAAATTATTTCGAAACTTTGTAAAACAACCCTTACTTTAATTTATTACCAAGTTCAAATACTAAGCTACCGAGCGGTTCTGTAGAAATTGCTCATTAACCGAAAATACATTGCCAAAAATTCCGCCCTTAATTATTATTCCCCTAAGAAAAATGAAGGTATCTAAAATAAGACGTAATTACGCTTATGATATCATAATTAACGACAACGACAGCAGAATGCTCCAAAAATAGCTTTCACAGTAAGCTTACAGCTATTAGTGGCATGTTAAACCTAAACTATCATATTTTTCAATCAGTGTAGTATTTTATCAAGTGAGAATCTGTAGCTATTTGTAAAAGCAGATAATCCTTTAGAAGTTTTCTACTTGTTATGTATTTTCTGGCATTTTAAAATTGGAGCTTTTATTACTTTTTAGAAATTGAAAGAAAATAAAGAAATTTCTTCTTATACTTTAAATTGTATTTTTAGTTTTTTACCGGTAGATGTGGTATCTTAAAGTAAATGTATCATTGTTTCTAATCAACATGGCTTTTTATCGAGTGAGAATTTATGGCCAGTTAACGATTATAAATGAATCGATTCCTGTGGAACTTTTATATACTTTGTGGTATTTAGTATTAGAGACATTTATTATCTTTTATAAATCGGAACGAGACAATGAAAATGTTTATCATCTGTACTAATATTATAAAGAAGTAACGTTTGTTGGTGTGTTTGTTTGTAGGGAAGAACAACCGAACCGATTTAAAAAATAATGGTGGCAAAATGTTCTGCTCCAACTTAGGCTATTTTATGTCGGTACAACAAGCACAAAGGGAATGCAGGAGCTAAAAAATGTTCACAAATTGCGAGTTCTGTGATATTGTTAGGGCTAGAAACTTCAAATTTGGTGTGATGGTTACTTTTAAGATCTAAATACTCTCTATGAACGGCTTCTAAAAAGTTCAAAATTTAGAAGGATGAAATGAACAGAATACGTTCTAAGTTACAAGTTATTTGAAACTGTTAAGGCTAGAAACTAGAAATTTTACATGCCTGTTACTTTTAAGACGTAAACGTTTTCACAGAACAGTTTACAAAAAAATTGAAATGCCAAAGTGTGCGGGGAAAAAAACATTCTAAAATTGCGATTTCTGTGTCTCTATTGGGGTTAGACGCACCGGCATGGTAATTACTTTTAAGATGTAAATACTCGCTTTCTACGGCCACGCAGCTAGTAATTATATAAATTGAATTTTTATTTTACTCGTAGGTATTTGTTCACTGGTGTACAAAAGTTAAGTATTAAACACAAAGTGCTAATTTTAGAACACAAAAGTTAATTGTGAGAATTTCAGAAAAAAAAGAAAAAAAAAAAGGCAAGATATAAAATGGCAGGCGTAGCAAATGGGTGATATCCTAACATCACAGCTGGACGACGTGACGTCTTCTTGACGTCACAATCGGTCACAAATATCGCAGTTAATACTGTGAAATGAAATGTGGTATTTTTTAATAATTTCATTATTACTCATTATTATTCGCTTCATTAATACTTAAGTGACTGTCATTTGGTGTCTCCAAAGATAAGTCACCTTCGCTGTTGCTTTGTGATGAGAAACCTGGCGACTTTGTAAGGTGCGCGTTAAGGTCGTTTCTGGCATGCACAGTCATGACGAGAATCTTAAGATTTAAAGTATATTTATTTAAACTATTTTGGCAGGGATGTGGCAAAGTCTCTTCACAAGTTTTTGCTTAGGCTAAACAATGATCCACGAAGTTCAATAACTGACTTGCTCTGCACTAGAAATAACTAGAAAGTTTTACCAAAACAAAGTTTCACTTACATAAAGAACACTGACAAGATAATCCAATACCAACTCCAGCGCACGATCGATGCTTTCAGCTGAAACAGAAGCACTAACAAAACTCGTTAATAATAATCGTAATTTTCGGAAACAGTATTAACCCTGGCTGCTGAATATCTATTTGAATTATAACTCAAAACTATCTTATCCACGGATAATCTTTGATTCAATGAAACCTCTACCCCAGGATGCAAGCTCAATAGTCGCTGATAAATGCACTTATTTACCGCATGGCGAGAGATCCGACCCAAATCCGCCGATACAAGCTTGCGTTTGAGCTTTTATACTATTGCAAATTGACCAAAACAGCTATAATTTGCATAAACGCACAGAGAAAAACAGAAACCCACGAACTCCGAAGGCTACATGCGTACTTCAAAAATTCGAGTAAAATAACGTACAGAGGTCGCTGTTGCGACACAGGTTAGGTTGTGATATCACGTTCGCATTCAAAACACAAGAATGGCTTTATAAGATAGTTGCTAATCCACTACAAAGTGACCGTCATTTGGTGACACCGAGGCTAACGAAAAAGACAGGCTACCGCGGTGCATTCCACTTATCTTTTTTTTACAGACCGCTAGAGTGACGTGTTGCTCTTTTCGTCCACCTGCATTGGTGCATTCGAGCATCACGTGACTCCGGCGGTCTGTAAAAAAGATACTTGTAAAGCACCGCGGTAGCCTTTCTTTTTCGATAGCCTCGGATGACACCAACTAATAAATCAACTTGACTGTTGTTTTGTGACGAGAAACCTGGTGACTTTACGATGGAGTTACCTTGTGACTCTCATGTCATTCCCTGTAAAGTCACCATGATAGTTGTTTTGTGGCGAATCATCGAGTGATATCAAACTTTTCACTCAAAGCAGCGCACATTATCTGTCCACAGTCAAGTTGAGTCTCCGAATGTCGGTCAAAAGTTGTGTCAAAACTGCTAAAATCTGTGTTTCGTAATAATTGAATTTAAAATTTTGCAATCCCTCAGCTGTAGCCGGTCAGCGCGGTTGACGGCTCGTAGGACTGTAATTTTAGGAATTTTTCTATCGCATCAACTGTGCGATTTTCTTAAAGATTTAAACATTATAAAACAATAAAATAAAAGATACACTTTTTTTTTCATTTTAAGCCTCCTTTGTCCCCTTAATCATACTTTTATAAATGACTTCGTAAATGTCCCAGAACTAACCACTTTGGATTTGAGTATAACCTTAAAGAAAATGTAACTTAATATTCGCTATTAATACGGTTCTTAACATTTAATAATCATTACATTTTCTTTACAATTAAAACAGATACAATCTTGATAGGCAAACCAAAGTCCTGCTTCAAAACAAATTATATGCATCAATTTTGACAGAGAGAGAGAGAGAGAGAGAGAGAGAAATTATAATCTAAAAACCAATATTTTAAAGCTTAGATTTACTATATATAGTTAAATGTATCTTCTTTTCCGTAAATAACTTCTTCAATATTTTCAAAAATAACTTTGAAAAAAAAAAGTGCAAAAACATGTGTCCAAAAATAACACCCCTCTGGTTTTGTGAAAGAGCTCATTATAGAACTCCAGGACGGAAATAGAACCCTGATTTCAAATCGATATTTTGTTTTGCTGAGGGATAATCGATTTCCCAGCGGAGGTGACCCTTTTGTTTTGCGTGGGCGGATATTTTCCTTTAGAAACATTCCTTAAATTTTCTTACGTTAGTGAAACTATATACAGATCCTTGACTAGATTATTTCGGCTTGATTCAGTTTTATAGGGAAAGGAATGAGGTAATATTACTGTGAATGGAAGGATTTGAAATAAAGATTAAATAGTAATTTTACACGAAATTGAAAAGTAGGTCACGCGGTAAAAAAAATAAAAAATCCTTTGATTACCGGTACAATTTCCGTTTTTTTAAGGAAGTTTTTTCCCGTTGAAAGTGATTTCGTAAATGTGCCAAAAAGTATGGCGTTAAGAATATATGTGGGCAGATAGTGCTAAATTTTCATTTTTTCTAAAGCTGTGGGATTTATTTTTATTATTACACTGCAAAAGAAAAAATATCCGGAAGTTGTACGGGCAAAATTCCGAAATTCTTTTTAGAGTTAAATATAAAAAACTCAATAGTTTAGCGTAATCAACAAATTAACTAGACTTTTCGCTCTATTATTTATTAAGATCATTCCTAAGTCCACGTTCGTTACTTTTTGAGACGTTTACGAAATTATTTCATAGGAAAAACAAATTCCGTAGAAACGTGAAAATTGTTCTGGCAAAATTTGGAAATTCTCTTTAGAATTAAAAAAAAAAAAAAAAAAAAAATCATCAAATTCTTAGCGTGACCATCAATTTAACTAGACTTTTAGCACTATTATCTGTGAAGGATAGTCTAAAATCCACGTTTTCTACTTTCTGACATATTTATGAAATAATTTAACAGAAAAAAAAAAAAATCCTTAAAAATTCGAAAATTGTTGTGGCCAAATTCGGAAATTATTTTTAGAGTTAAATAATAATAATAAAAAAAAAATTCAAATTCTTAGCGACAAATTAACTAAACTTTTAGCACACTTATATATCAAGGATCTTCTTAAATCCGTATTTGCTGCTTTCTGACCCATTTACGGAATCATTTAATAGGAGACAAATTCTGTAAAAATACGGAGACCAGCAATATCTACCTTAGAACTTATCGTCTCAACCCGGTTAGTTAGTAAAAAATACAGGGTACTTCACTAAAAGCCGAAACTGAATTTTCGTTCATAACTACTTTAACAATAATAGTTTCAACAGACTCATCTTACTGTGCGTGAAATGTGGCAACAACACGAATAGAGCTGGAAGTAGAAACCATCCACATCCAAACAACACTGTTCAGAACACACGAACAACTAGCAAAACATCCAAGTGTTCGGTGTCACTGACCAAATTTCTATGTCCTTCCAATACGTCTTGTAATGCCACTATATTTAACACGAAACAAGGTAAATCTGTTGATTTTTTTTTTTTTTTTTTTTTTTTTTTTTACATTATTATCATCATCTTACAGTTCTTTCCAATCTTTCTTAGTTATGCGGAAAAACCTTGGGAGTCCGCCTGGTATGAGATACCCTATATTTTTATCTGCATAAGCACAGTGCAGCTTAGGTACCGTGGAAACGTTTTCGAAAATTACCGGCAGCAAAAGGAACTTTTGTTTCAGAAATGCTTCTTTTAATCTTGGAAATCCTGGACATTGTAAAAAAGTACTCGGAAGCGTTTCCGAAAATTGCAGGCAGCAAGAGGAACTTTTGTGATTCAGAAATACTTCTTGGGAAAAAAACAAATCTTGGGAAAAAAATTGGACACTGTAAAAACTACTCGGAAACGTTTCCGAAAATTACAGACCCCAAGAGGAACGTTTGTGTTTCAGAAATATATCTTTAAATCTTGAACATTGGTTTCAGAGGCTTCTAAAGATAAAAGAGCTTTTTTCGGAATAGCGAGTAACTCGAAATGGATTTTATTATATTTTCCTAAACTTTAAGGAAGATAAGAGCTAGATTAAGAAATATATATATATATATTTTTTTTACAGTCTGATATCAACTTCTATCACTTTATTGCAATGCCTTAAATTGTAAACCAATTGACAAATATATTTTTTTCTACATAAAGTGAGATATGTAGGCCTAAAAAAAATAGAAATATAATTTTGAATATGTTTAATCAAAATTATGTAATTTTTCACAACACAATTTTAATTATATAAATGATCCGTACGAAGAATTTAATTAATAAATCCCCGTCTATTTTAACATGACGTTCTTAACTTTATTACAGTAAAAACTCTAAATGAATTATCAAACAGCATATACCTATGTAAAGAAAAAATATAAGCTTCAATGTGTAAATCTGATTGTAAATTAAATGAAAAATTCTATTATTCTATGCTATTATTATTAAGTTTCTATTATTTCGTTATTTGAGTTATAAATTAATTTTTATCAATTTCCAATAAATATCTCAACTAACGTACACAAACAATTATTTTACATTCGATATTGTTCAGAAGCTTTAATTCTTTCACCGTCAAATTTTAATATGAGTAACATCAGTAACAGAAATTTAATTAAGCATTCATTGTATTCTTTACTATAAACTTTTATCACTTTATTACGATGCTTTTTAAATGTAAACGAATTTTCAACGAGTACTTTTTTTCGTGAAGCAATCATGACAGCTCAAAGATAGGAAAATATTTTCGAACATGTTGATTCTAAACGATTTAATTCTTCATAGAAAATTTTTAATTTGAAGATTCGCATAAAGCAATTCATAATAAAATCATCTTCTGTTTTAATATCTGTTAAATTAAATGTTTTATTTTACTTTTCTATCATGTTTTAAGTTATCGTGTCACTTTAAAATCGGAAATATCTAATTTCAATGAGTGTTTCAAAAAAAATATGCAAAAGCTCAGGTTTCAATTAAAATTTTAAAGTTTTAATCTCATTTGTTTTAATTTTTAGACTAATGTTAACTAAGACTTCTACAACAAAGACTAACATTAATTTAAATTGTTCTTTTAAAAAAAATAATAAATGAAGATTTTCGATATATCGTAAAAGTTATGTGGCTTTTAAATTTATGAACGCCTGTAAATTCAGTTGCAAAAGGGATGTCTACACATACGAAAGTGAATACACGTTACACAATGAGACTATTCTCTGCACCCCTAGCGGTAAACTGTGGAAATTATTAGTCCCCTCTTGTAAAACTATCAAGTAAACATTTCTTCTGCGTAATTGATCTATACATACAGGAGTAACAAAAGAGTATTAATTTTATGTCTGTTTGTTGAACATGAAATTGTGTAGTTAGCATCCGAATAACCTATATTCCGGGTTGAAAAACAGGTTAATACACTATAAAAACTAATCGGAATGTTTCCAAAAATCAGTGGCAGAAAAACAAAACTTTGTAAAGCAATTTTATAAATGCTTCTTTAAATCACGAAAATATATTACTTTCTGAGGTTTCTAAAGATAAAGAGCGCTTTTCGGAATCCTGGGTAACTCAGAAGAGGTTATGTGTAATGATCGTTCGTGATTACACTATATTTACCTAAATTAAGAAACATCTTTTTTTTTAATTGTGTACTTATAAGCACCGCTAATTAAAACTGGAACAAATACAAATGGGGAAGTAAATATTGTGGTTGAGTAAATGATTTTTTTTCTTGTACATGAAAATAGAAGAATAAATATAGAATTTTATTTATATGAATGCATGAATTAATTTAAGTTGTTTTAAATGGATGAATTGAAAGGAACAGCTCAGTAATGCATATTCCGTGTGTTTTATAATAAATTAAAGACTGGGTGTGTATGAAATAATTTGTGTGAGTTTATAATAAGATTTGTGTGTGTTTTATAATAAAGTAAACTGTTTTAAAATAAAACTAACATGTTGTTTTAGCAAGCTATGCCTAACAGGTACCCGAAAACGAGGTTTTCTCGCCAAAATGGAGCAAAACAAAAATCACGCCAACCCGTGTGCGTCTGTCACATCTGTTCCAATTAAAATTTTTGTGCATGAAAAAAATAAAAAATACCTTGCGAAAAATTTCTAACGTTTCTCTTGCGGCAAAAACTAATACAAGACTCTGTCTTACTGTTCGTGAAGCGCTGTAATAGATTTATACGAAATATCACATTTTTCTAAACAGTTATTAAACAAATATCTAGTTCACTTTATTGATCTATAGAAACTTAGAAAAATAATGAATCGGTAAATGTAGAAACGTGTTAATCTACAAAAATGGAACGATAACCAAAAATAAAATTCCCACTTTTGTCTAGTCATAATCAGGTGAAGGACTGTCACCATGACAACCATTATTGAAAGGGAATTAATCATCAGCATAAATTGTAGCAGTGACGTAAATTGTGCGTGTCATTCAATTATTAAATGTTCCAGTTCGGTTTACATCCCCCCCCCCCCTCTTTCCATTTAAGCTAATGGTCTCCTTGAAATGTTAGGCTATTTGTTAGAACTGTAATTTTTGTGTTGTTTCCTTGTAAATAATAGAATGGTTGTTGTTAACGTGAATAAATACTCCTTCAAAACAAATATTTTGGTACAAAATGGATTGGAAAATAGTGAAATTTAAGGGCTATTGTGTGCAGTGAAAGAAGCATATAATTAAGCTAATTAGTAAATTGTAAATTATGTTTAAAGACTCTAATTAATAAAATTTAATTATAAATAAATTATTAGAAATTAAATGCAAAAAAATTAAAATAATCATAATTATATGGCAAAGCGTATTTTTGTTGTGCTATGAAATTTTTATCAGCATGAATTATAAACAAGTGGGTAAGTGTGATCGACGATCACTCAAAGGGTTTCGTTTAATATTCCTTTCAAAACACTTTATCCTTTCTTTAATAAATTCAAATAAATTTCTTTTAGCAACAACAACAAAAAAAAGGTCATGTTTTTTATAAAGTAAAAATTTCCAGGTCTATTCTTTCGTTTTTTCGAATATCTAAACCAACCCGCTATTATATTCTGTCATAATAATATCCGTCATGCGGACTAAATGCGATATTTAAAAAACAATTTCAAAATTAAACAAATTGTACACCTTCAAAATGTTAAAATATGCGAATATTTCCATAATCGGATTTTTATCACGATTCAATATGTTTCTCAAACTGATATATTTACTATTCTCTATTACTCATATTGATACTAGCTTTGTATTATTCTCAAACATCTGAAAAATTCGCTAAACTTCCAATAGGACGTCAGATTTTCTTTTTAATTCTCTAATGACGTTATATTAATCTGCTTTGTGTACATACACATACTCATACTCCTTGTATTATTGAGAAATCTTAGACATTTTCCGTTTTATTACCACTATGACGTCAATCAATTTTATTTCACATTTATCTTTTTTCTCAATTGGTGAAACTTTTTATTTCATTTTCATTTTTCACGTGGAAATCGTCTGATAGAAAATTAATTATTGTGAAAAGAATTTCATCGTGGATTTTTAATTTTTGGCATCTGCTATAATAAAAAATGTTTAAATTTAATAGGAAAAGGCTGTTAGAATTTTGGTTTTTTTTATCTATATTTATTAAAATAATACGAATTTTTCAAATTTTAATATTTTGAGCTCTTTATAGCTGGTATTCAGATATATACACGAAGTTTCAACTCTGTAAGTTATATAGTTTTTGAGAATGGCTCTGTGACGGACAGACAACTGAGCGGGAGTGATAGGGTTTCGTGAGATGAACGAAACCCTAAAAATGAAATTTATATATGGGATCTATTCATGTTTGATTAAATCGAGGCGTTGAAAATCCGACTATCCCACATTTTTCTGAAAAATGAGTTTGAAGTGCGAAAGCATTGTATTTCACGCAATCTAGTGGCTACATAGTGAATTTTATTAATTTCGAAATTATTCAAGTGATAGCGCAACTTGGATATCAAGTTGCCAATGCAAGAAGTGGATCAAGTGGCTTGATCCACTCTGGTACTGCCAACTTAATCACCATATGCTTGCTGAAGAAGTTCGATCTAATCTAGCACTGAAAGAACTGGCCTAAAAAATTGTACAAAAAATTGACAAATTTTGGGTTTGAAAAAAAATTGTACAATTTTGGGAAAGTATTTTTCTCGAAATCACTGATGGCGAATCTGGTCCACTCTGGTTCTCAAATTATGTATGTTACAGTTCATGTATTAAATATAGTTAATGTTAAAACAGAACTAACAATTATTAATAGGTTGACCACGACATAACTCGTGACTGGAAGTCAACATTTTAAGACCTAAAGCATAGCTGCCAACTTTTACGCTTTTTTACTACCACTAAAAATTAATAGAAAATTTTATCTTATTGAATGACATGATTTCGGTGTTTCAATAAGATAAAATTTACTATAAAATTTTAGTGGTAGGAAAAAAGCGTAAAAGTTGGCAGCTATGCCTAAAGCATCCTTCCGATAGCAGGGCTACCACTGGCGACTATTTTTTAATTCTATCTCACACCACTTTCAGGAACAAAAATCTTTCCCATAAACTTTGACATGTGCAAAAGAAATATACTACAAAACTGTTTTTTTTAATAGTGGTGTGAATCGAATATAAGAATAGTCGCCAGTGTCAGCTCTGCATTGCGATAAATTTCTTTGTTCGTATCTCGAAAAGTATAGGAGACGTGGCGAAACATCCAATGATAAAGTTCGATTTAGTATGAAAAGATATTTTGTAAAAACGCATGCGATGAATAATCCCTTTTACAGTTACAAGTATCCAAAACCGATGTGAGACACTTTGAAATGAATTTCACGGAAAAGAAATGATAATTTCTTTTAAGTGTACAGCGTATAAAAATGTAAACGAAAAAAAAAATCAGTATTGGAAATTTTATTAGACGGCGCGCGTCTGTGATAGATTCATTTGTTAGAAGAAAGTATCACAAAAGAATTTATTTCCTTTTTATACAAGATTTTTCAAAGAGCAGCGTGAATATTAGGACAGAATTCCATTCGGATTATGAGATAAAATCTGATAGCTTTTTTTGTAAGAAAAAATGGTTAAATAATAAAAACTATCATGTCTATGTTTAATTCTATACAATAAATTATATTTAAAATTTTGGTGTTCAGACAAGATTGTTTCAGAACAGATTTGGCAATCAAAGTGTTAATAATAGCCAGTGATAAATGTCGTTCAAGCATACCTTAATTATAAGTATAAGCCTAACCTCTGAATTATTGAAATTCGTTTTGTTTTAATTTGCACCTAGCGGCAATATCATAAACTACTTAAGAACGTTTCCAGAATGCCCCCCAGAACGTGCAGTTTGCCCGTCGGTGTCAGGGCACGTGGTGTGAATAGAAATTTGTTTTTCGTCTTTGGAAAGTTTCAAGAGATAAATTACAAATTTTTTTTATTCATTATTAGAAATAATATTTTTACATTGAAATTAAGTATAGTGTGCACCGAAATACTAACAGTTTATGATGTAATACTCGTTTTTTAGATTGCGATTCAAACCAATAAACAAAGAGCAATTTTTTCCCAAACTGGCGGTGTCGGGTTATATAGAATACCAATATCTCATAATACTCCATGATGATGGTGGTGTAAAGACAGATCATTATATTTGTGATTTGTGCAAATCTGAAGTATGAACTGGAGTAGTATATTGGCTGACTACCTAGACACTATATTTTGATCGTGCTCTCTTGATACCATTACATCGTTTTTTTTTTTTCCAAATTCTGTTCATTTTTAACCTCTTATTTCATATTTCCCAACTATCTCATAATACCCTCTAAAAAAGTTTTTCATTATCATTTGTTTGCATGGGATGAAATTTCGCAAAATGATTTTTGTCTACAAATAACTAATCACAGATAGTTGAAGTTTGTGATTGTATTCGGTTTTCGGTTTTTAAACAATATCGAGATGCGATATTTCCTCAAACGTAAATGGTATTCCATAATAACCGAAATTCCCCTAAATAATCAGCATTCTGTGTTTCTAGTTACGTATTTTCCGTTCTTTTACCAAACGGCTAACCAATTAAAAGTTTTGCCCGAACGCCACTCGGACAAGAAGAATTTTCTTGCTTCGTTACTAAAAGCTTTTGGACATAACTATTTTTAAGTGTATCTTCGGTTTATTATTGGCATACATTTTTCGATTATATATATATAAGACAAATATTTTAGTACGGAATAAGCAGGGTTACCAAGTTGGCCTTTTTTAAAATTCAGAATTTTGAATTTACACAATTAGACACATTTTCTGACTTCTCAAAGTAATAATTCTTCTTTCGAAATTTCAGGTGCGAATTTTGAAATTCAGAATTAAAAAAAAATGGCCAAACTGGCAACCCTGGGAAAAAGTGGTGCTGCTCCCTACTTTTAGTTTATTGTGTTGAAAAATCGAAACTGATAAGGGGTAAATAAACCGGAAAGAAATTTTTGAACAAACTGAACTGGAGCAACGCAAACAAATACTGCTATGTTAGCTTCATTTTCGATAAGTAACAATGCTGAGTAATGTGTTTTACAGGCAAAGTTTCCTAACTTGACCTCGTGTAATTCGTTTCATGAATGTTGTAGGAAAGTTTTATTTTTACATTCGCTAAATTTGCTCTTAATTAACCAAAATAATGAACATTCAACGTTTCAATTTCCATTTTTTATGATCTTTTATAAATAAAGTGAAAAGAAACTCCTATACAAACAGAGCTGAAGCAACACCAACAAATTGTGCGTTATTGCATAGCTGCCAACTTTTACGCTTTTTTCCTACCACTAAAATTTTATAGTAAATTTTATCTTATTGAAACACCGAAATCATGTCATTCAATAAGATAAAATTTTCTATTAATTTTTAGTGGTAGTAAAAAAGCGTAAAAGTTGGCAGCTATGGTTATTGGCTTCTTCTTAGATAAGCAACTATGCAGTGTGTTTAGGCAGAGTTGCTTAAAATTATCTCATATAATTCGTAGTATTTTCTTTTCAGGAAAATTATCCATTTTGTTGTATTAAAAACGTGTTTTCCTTTAACTTGCTCTTAACTAAATAAATTATCAACGTTCAACGGACGTTTCTATATATACATATTTTGCGTCCTAGCAAATAGTTAATTAAAACGGCAATAAATTTTCAAACAAACTGAACTTCAGAAACATGAACAAATAGATTCTATGTTGGCTTCATTTTAGATATGTAACAATGCACTGTTTTACAGGTAGAATTACATAACTTGATCTCGTGCAATTCGTTTCATGAATTTTATAGCAATATGGTTAATTCTGCATTATTAAATACTAGTTTTTTTTAATAATCTTTGAATTAAAATAAATGATCAACATTCAACATTTCTATTTACATTTCTGACGTCCTAACAGTTAACCCTACAGTACACAGTGTAGCCAATTGACAACACTTTCTATTTAATTTTAATAAATAAATATCAAGTTCTTTGCAACCACTATATTTATATAGAAATATTAATCCTATAAAAATAACATAATTATGCTACTAAATAAAGTTAAAAATCTATCTTAAAATTTCTGGTGTCGAATTCTTAATATAAGTATAAAAAAACACATTTCTAAAAGAAAAATTCATGCACTGTAGGGTTAAATAAAATGAAAAGAAACTTTCAAACAAAGCGATCTGACGCAAATCGAACAAATAGCTGCGATGTTGGCTTCATTTTAGAGAAGTTAAATGCAATGTTTTATACGTTTTACATAACTTGATCTCATGGAACGGAACTTATATCACGTATAGGTTACTTTAAAATTGTAATATTAAATTAGAAGTAATATACGAAGTAATTACTTTGTTATGCAATATATGAAATAATATATCAAGTAATTACTTAGTTTAGTTTTAATTACTATGATATAATTTAAAATTAAACTAAGCTATTTTTTCAGAGAAAGTAAAATTTTAGTTTAGTTCCAGAATTTATTTTCCATATTTCTCTAAAGTTAAACTAATTAAAAAGGCACGTTTTGTTAAAAAAATCGAGAAAATGAATATGCAAATTTAATTTTTACCGAAAACAAAATTCATTTATATTTTCCTACTTAATAATAGTGAAATAAAAAGTAATTTTTAACGTAATCATAATTTAATTAATTTAAGCTTTGTTAATAAAATCAACTTTTATTTTAATCCCATTTAAATCAATAAACTGCATTTTCAGTGTTTTATTATGCTCCTATGGGTTAAAATAGTTTCCCGTTTTACAGTATTTTGTATTTGAAAAATTTATTTCATTTCAAAAATCGAAAAGTTAATTAGTGTTTCCCCTAAAATGATTGAATTATATTGAAATTTGTGAGTGAAACTAATTAATAGCGGGACGAAGTTTGAGTATGAGTTAAATAAGCAAATAAACATATAAATAAACCGTGTAACACAGGATTGTATCTATGCAAGTATGTCACATACCTTTTGTTTCGGACTCTTTTGCTCTATGTTATGTATTTTATTTTTATGCATACAGGGTATAAACGAGAGTTTGGAACCAGTCAAATGTCTAAACGGATGAAGTTAGACATTATTCTGATGCACTATCGTAATGAGAATTACTGCAGTGTCCCTAGTGGTGAAATGTGGTGAAAAAGTTATCGCCCCTATCTCAAGAACTATGAGAGTTAGCGGAAAAAAGTCAACTACAAAAGTGTCGAACTTTTCAATTTGGTATGAAATGACGTCTTATATATAACGACATCTAATGAAATGACGTCTAATGAAATGACGTCTTATAATAACTTTACTAAAATCATAAAATGTTTAAATTTTCGATAACGAATCAGCAGCTGAAATACGTCACGAAGCAAGTCCATAAGCGTGACTTCATAAGAAAGACACACACATTTACTAATAAAAGTAACACGTGTAAGCAAGGTACAACTTATTTCATGAGTGTTAAGTATTTTGTGTTAAGTATGTTCAGTGTGATCACTACCGACAATAATATACGTGCACCTGTATGAATCCACATGCATTACTGCATATGGCGAATAAATTAAGCATACTATCTTCATTTTCTTATTAAAATGAATTATTCCTTTCTTAAATGTGCTCATTTTATGAGTAAATGCGCATTTTCTCATAATGCCTCGCTTCTGCAAGATATTAGTGACGTTTTTAAATCGGTGATTGGTTATCGTAGGACTACTATAATACAAGCTGAATCGTCAAACATTTTGATGTCCATATAGACCAATCAGCGATTGTTGTCCAGGAAGCACGACGCGGCGTGGCCAATCATTCTTCTCCTACGGGCAATTAAATGGCGGCGTGAGTCAGTCCGTATTGTAGGAGCCTTAGGTTATCGAAAAACTGGCATTTCAGATCTTCTAATAACGATATTTTGGCATACAAGACGTCATGTCATACTGAATCAAAAGCATTTTACCCTTTTGAGATAGGGTCAATAACTTCAAATTTTTGCTAGTAAGGTCGCTGCAGTGTATCTTATATGATATACTGAGATAGATGCTCTGTAATTAAAAAGGAACCTGTCAGTACATACGGTATTAATAACCAAATTACAGTACACCTCTCGTAATGACGTCATATTTCACACAAAATAAAGTTACACTGTTGAAGGTTTCGCTAAAAAATGTTCATTGTTAAAATGCTGAACATATATCCAGGTTCGACACAGAGTAAGATATCTTGTATTTTTGAATAACTAAGTAGCTTACGATTCTGGTTTCCCACATAAAACTTACTTGTCTTTATGTGTATTACAACCCTTAAACGTTTATAATAATAAAATTTGAGACACCCTGTATATAAGTATAGGGACACATACGATAGAAAAAGATTATGAATAACACCAGTTTTCCAATAACTCACCATTCGCTGACTTTTCTTATTTTGTTCTTTTATAGTTATAAGAATATTTTTATAAGAATTTCTTTGATATATTAAAATTGAAAACAACCCAGACAACTCATTTCATTTTTCGAGTAAGAAATTAAATGTTTTCACGTCTGGAAATCTCAGAACTTCTTTGTTAGGCTCCTTTCGTTTTTTTTTTTAAATGTTAACTAACTACCACTTTTGGCAATAAATTTGAGCTATTTAGATAATCAGCTCGTTTAAGTACATAGTTCTTCGTAGAGTCTTTAAATGAAAATATTTAGGAGTTTATCCATGTAATTACAAAAGTAAAATTAATATCTTACACTGAACAGCGTATCATTAAATTAATAAACTAAAAAAAAAAAAAACGTATATAAAATAAATGGATTTTATATAAAAAAATGTATACAAGTTTTCAGACGGTTTTTAAATATTTATATTTTGTGGATACAAACGATAACAGGAAACGACCCCATTAGACCGCCGAAAAGTAAAATTTCTCTTATATGTTCCAAAATATTGAATGGAATGAGTTTCAAAGTTATCTCCCCTAAACTTTTGTACTAGTAAGACATCCTGTACGTAGATTATACTAAAAATAATAATTCTTCAATAACTGTAGGAACATAAAACTAAGCACTAATAACATGATAACATGGTGGTCGCAATTCACTCATTCAATCTATAAATACAGGATGTACCACTGTAACCGAAGTCGAATTTCAGTTAATATCTTTTACGAAATTGAAGACATTTTCATGAAAATTTCAGGAGACCTTGCTTTATTTTAAATGTGGTGACATAAAAACAAGCGCCAGTATTTTCCACTATCCGTACCTAAACAGCCCGATTACTATCGACTCTCCACATTTTAGAATGTGGTTGTCACTACATACGATATCACTGATTGAATCACTGTGCTTCTCCAGGAGTGATCACATTTAAAACAAAGTAAGACAACTCTCTTCAAAATTTCCTTGTAATATCTCTATTTTCCACGAAGATATTAATGGTAATCTGACTTTAGTTAGAGTGGAACACCCTGCATTTTTGACTGATTAAGAGGACTGTGATTTCCGTGGAGCGCAGTCAAAGAAAGAGACAGGACGCGGTATTCCTCCAATTTGAGCTGCTTTTCAGCCAACCATGATCACATGACAGTTCGATAGTTGGTGAAAACCAGCCTATCTTCACCACATGACAGTTCGATAGTTGGTGAAAACCAGCCTATCTTCACCACATGACAGTTCGATAGTTGGTGAAAACCAGCCTATCTTCACCACATGACAGTTCGATAGTTGGTGAAAACCAGCCTATCTTCACCACATGACAGTTCGATAGTTGGTGAAAACCAGCCTATCTTCACCACATGACAGCCAAGTGAGGTGGAAGTACAGTGAGGCAGGCGGGGCAGCTACCCGGTTCGTGAGTACGGCTGTTTCCGTATAGCAATCGTCACCTTATTTAAACGAAGATCTTCTATCATAAATAAGACGAAAATTAGTATTCTAAAATAACGGTGACTGTTTTCCTCATATTTTTAGTAACCGCTATGTTGAGTCTTGGATTGCGACCCCATGCTTTTATGTTATTTTTTGTTTATTTTTATCTCCCTGTAAATTGTTAATCAGTTATTCTGAATTACCCTGTATATAGGTATTTAGAGACAGACTGAGAGTATAAAACTCTCAGCTTTCTAGTAAAGGATTTCGCTGATATATTTCTTTTCCTTCTTTATACAAATTTATACGAAATATTAAAATTAAAAATACCCAGACAACCTTCTTTTAAATTTTGGCTTTAAAAACTAAATTTTTAGATGTCTGAGAATTTTTAGAACTTCTCTGTTAAGCTCCTTTCAATTCCTTGTTTTTCCCCCTTGTTTATGTAGCAAAATATAATTTAAGTTTGGATTTAATTTAACTATTAAAAGCCTTTTTCAAAAGTAAAGATTTTGTAGATCTCTCTTTCATTATTGCGTAACTCAAAGACTTTCACTTTATGCTATCAAGAAAGTTAATAAAATTAGACGAAAAACAAGCAAACATCATGTTTTTTCTCTATTAATGTAGGATATGTGGCACCAACGTATACTCTTTGACGTCATAGAAAGTGGGTGGGATCAATAAGAGAATCCCCTTCTTGATTGGTCATCGAGGCGATCGATTAGGATGCGGTTCCATTCAGAAAGTTCTGCTCCCAAATTCAGTCCATTCATGAAGTCATGCCATGGGCCTCTTAAAATAGCAAATGCTTCAATGCGGCAAAATCTCTATGACGTAAACCCAGTTTCTAAAAATAGATACTTTTGGCCATCTTTGTACCCCTTGCGTCATTTGTGACGTGCTATGCTTCGGAACCAATGGCGCCATTCATTTATTTAGAAAAGTTTATGGTTGGACCATAGTCTTGGAATGCAAAATACGTCAGAGATTAATTAAATATAGTTTTTTCTACAAGTTTAACAGCCGGAAATAATTTTGTTATTCTTAATATAACACTTTTAGAATATCTTAAAAGATTAATTAAAAAGACAAATGTTCGGAAATAGATGAAAATTATCTAATTAAAGTTATTAAAAACTGTATAAGATGTTTGTATAAGGATCCGGATATGAGTTATTGCAGCTTGTGCTGAAATTTCGAAAATATATTAGCTCCTCTTTCATCATTTATTATTTTAATTATAGAAAGTTAAATATATGGCGACATATTAAACATTGTTATGATTAAGTGTTCCAAATACATTGACAAACACGGAATAAATCTGTACCTTAGTAGAAAAGCCAATGTCTGATTTCCCGTTTTGAAAAAAAGTTGATTTAACGTTTTTTCATTATATATATATATATATATATATATATATATATATACTTTCTTCTATCTTTACAAGAAGAAAGTGTTGGATTCGTGGAAATTTTCAACTTTCGGTTTTCGGCGGATTTATACGTTTTGGAAGATCTCGAACACGATTTGATTGTTTTTAGAAAATGTCAGTCCGTGAGTTTGTATGTTACCTTGTGTGTTAATCTGCGTCTCTGCCTGTGTGTTTGTATGTGACACAAATTTTATGAGCACTCTATCTCAAGAACTAATGCACGGAATTTAATCAAACTTCAGATTCAGTTAGACCTTGACATAAGTTAGCACTGATTAGGTTTTGGTGTAAATCATCCAGTAGGTGGCGCTTCTATACTGCATTTCGCGATAGCTATATATCAAGAACTAAAACACGGAATTTCATCAGATTTTATATTCTGTTAGAACTTTACATAAATAGACGCTGATTTGGTTTTGGTTTAAATTACCCAACAGGTGGCACGTCTATGCCGCATTTCGCGATACCTAACTAATACACGGAATTTCATCAATTTTATATTCTGTTAGAACTTTACATAAATTGACGCTGATTTGGTTTTGGTTTAAATTGCCCTACCGGTAGCGCTTCTATGCTGCATTTTGCGACAGCTATATATCAAGAACTAATACACGGAATTTCATTCTTTTAAAACTTTACATAATTAGACGCTGATTTAGTTTTAGTTTAAATTGCCCAACAGGTGGCGCTTCTATACTTGATTTTGCGATAGCTATATATCAAGAACTATTACACGGAATTTCATCCGATTTTATATACTGTTAGAACTTTACATAATTAGACGCTGATTTGATTTTGGTGCAAATTACCCAACAGGTTTTATTCTGCATTTTTCACGATTTCAGCGATAGCTATATCTCAAGAACTAATACACGGAATTTCACCAAACTTTATATTAGATCTTTACATAAAGAGATCCTTATTAGTTTTAGGTGTATACCGTTCAAAAGGTGTCGCTGCTATGCTCTGTTTTTCACAATTTCCGCGATAGCTATATCTCAAGAACGAATAGATTGACATTTAATTTTGGTTGCAGACGATTTGATTTACATAGAAGAAAGTTTTATGCTGCCCAAATGATCTTGAGTAGCTACATTTCAGCTACATGTAGCAATGGGGATTTCCAACTCTGCTATACGTTTAACTGAACGAACTTTTAGCATAGTATGTAGTATACATAGAAATCTATTGGTCTGATACAGGGCAGTACAAAAAAAATTAGAATATTTTTCCAATAATTAATGGTAATTGCTGAAATTGTGTTTTCAAAAATGTTATGCATTTTTCAACTGTTTATTTAGATATATGTATTTGTAATATATACATATTACAAAATTTCAAATTTGTTTCGCCAAGGTTAGCATTATTCTATGTAAATTTTCCTTTTAATAATATGCCATATATTATTCCGGCTTATTAAATTAAATCTTATTCCTAAACTAATATATCAATCTCCATATGTAAAGGTATAAGATCTTTTCCACCTAATAATATTTATTCCAAATTGCTTAAATCTAAAATCTAAAATCTAACTATTTATATTCCGTAAATAAAAATATTTTATTATTTAAGTCTCTATTAAAATTCACTATTATTTTCCGTGTATATCAAACCTCTCTAAATTCTTTACTTAATTTTCTAAAATGTCATAACTCCTAAATTATCCCGTTCTAAAAAACCTATTTATTGAAAATCATTCTTTTATTAAATTATCAAAATGTCTCTTACAATATTTCAATGTTTTAATATTCTAATTTTTATTCCGCATCAATAAATTCTTTTTTATTCTTTTCCTTTTTCGTTCTTCTGTAGCGAAAACTAAAAGCATCGTCGGAAATCAATTTTTAGCCGCACTCTCGGAATCAGAGCGTATTGTTTGTGTACACGACGTGAACCTGAGTTCGAAGCTTTAGATTGTTCTAGCATGTCTTCTCGCGCCCGGAAGTTATCATATCCCCAGATTTTATCAGATGTTAATTTAGTATTCCATTTCTGTATTTCTTCTTAACAAACTGTAACTTGTAAATTGAAAATCTTATATGACTTATGTTTTTCATTAATAGTATTTTTAAATTTAGCAAAAATATTTTAACTATTGCACTTTTCTAGACTTGTTTAGAATATATGTAAAAATGGTATGCAAACATTTGACTATAAGCTTATAAAACGCAAAGTCATCCCTGTAATGCATAATGCATAATATGAATGTTAAAGTAAACAGTGGGTTTGTGTCTTCCCCTCGGGATTGCACTTATACTCTAAAGCGAAAGCTGAGTTCCCGGGTCGGTCATCCCTTGTCATTTTCTTCTATCTTTACAAGTAGAAAGTATTGGATGCCTGAAAATTTTCGACTTCCGGTTCTTGACGGATTTTCCCGTTTTAGAAGGTTCCGAACACGATTTGACTGTTTTCAGACAATGTCTGTGTGTGAGTCTGTCTGTCTGTATGTGACAAAAATTTTGTGGGCGGTCTATCTCAAGAACTGATGCACGAAATGTAATAAAACTTTATATTCAGTTAGTCCCTAATATAAATTGGTGCTGATTAGTTTTTGGTGAAAATCGCCCAACAGGTGGCGCTGCTATGCTGCATTTTTCGCGATTTCCGCAATAGCTTTATCTCAAGAACTCTTGCACTTATTTTCATCAAACTTCAGATTAGACAAACTTCAATTAGACAATGACATAAATAGACGCTGATTATGTTTTGGTGTAGATATCCCAACAGGCGGCGCTGCTATACCACCTTTTTTCATGATTTTTACGATAGCTATTCAAGAACGAATGCACGGAATTTCATCAAACTTCAGATTCTGTTAGAGCTTGACATAAATAGATGCTGCTTACGTTTTGGTGTAAATAACCCAACAGGTGGCGCTGCTGTGCTATTTTTTTCTTATTATCACGATAACTATACCTCAAGAACTAATGCACGGATTTTCAACAAACTTCAGATTCAGTTAGACGTTGACATAAGTTGTTGTTGATTAGATTTTGGTCTAAATCTCCCAGCAGGTGGCGCTGCTATGCTGAATTTTGCAGGATTTACACGATTTTAGCAATAGTCACATCTCAAGAACTAATGCTCGGAATTTAATAAAACTTTAGATTTAGTTAGACTAGGGATACACAACCTGTGGCCCGCGGGCCACCAACACTACCACTATTTTTACACAGAAAAATTTACCTTAGGTTAATGACGGAAACCTTGTTATTAAATATATCAAAGCTTACCTTTCGAAGATAGTGGTGGCAAACGATTTTCATACAAAAAGGTTGTGCAGCACTAAGTTAGACCTTGATACAAATTGATGCTGATTCTTTTTAGTGTATGCGAAACCTGTGTGAGATAGAAGAAAGTTTTGGGATTGGCACATCCGTATAGTTTACTTAGACATCATCTTTTGTCTTATTTAACGGTAAAGTGTTGTTACAGTTTAATGAATGTGTTGGAAAATGTTTCATAATCTATGCTTAACGCATGATTTTTCATTCCATGTTTTAAATTTTTTTTTTTCTATTTTATGTGTATTTACAGAGACCAATCCCTCTTCTGAAGAAAATGATCCAGAACAGCCAACCTCAGCAGACCGTAGATCCATTGACGGAAGAACTGAAAAACCTGAAGAAGGAGCACGGCAGCGTCTAAGAGGAATTCGAAAACTTCGAGCATTTTCCGATATTTTATCAGCATCCCTTAAAAATATGCGAGCTTGAAGTCTTTTCTCCACTAACCCGAAGCAAAAGAAAGATGATACAGGTGATATAAAGAAGTCAAAATAAAAATTGAAAATTTGAAATCGTTTGCTCATCGTCCTCTGACGTTGGCTATGACGTCACCACCTTGTCCCCCTGCATCCCGTTTCTCTTTTTCCTTGATACAAGTCACAGATCGTGATTTGAATAGCGTTTAAGTGAGTAGTGACGTCATTCAGTTATGGATGAAATGATGGTGTGACTAGAGAACTAATATTATACGAAAAAAATAAATAACATTTGAATTTTAAATGCTGTTTGTATTTGTCGATGTTGTTTGTTGCGACTATTTTTATTCGGTAGACCGAAACTGTTAATTGTTTCGTAAATATGTGACAAAATGATGTAAAATTCGATTTTGTTCTTTAATGGATCAATATAAATACGAATATTACTTTATAAATTTATACTTATAAATATGTAGCTTAATTTTTGTTCATTAATACATAAATATAAGTATAAATATATAAGTGAAAAAAATAACATCAAAGGCTTTTTAATTTTATTATGAAATTTAATTTATTTCATTAAAAATATTTTGGAACAAAGTTTATGCTTAAAAATTTAATAATAGAAAATTAGGAATACGGATTAAGCTTAAAGTTTAAATCAATCAATTTCTTCTTTTCTTTTATGCTATATAAAAATTGTAAAATGACGATTTTTTAATTAATCAATTTCTTCTTTTTTATGCTAGATAAAATTTGTAAAATGATGATTTTTCGTTTATTTTCCAAATTTCATGTTTTCGAAAAACAAAAGTATAGATTTTTGTTTTATATAGCCATAGAACTATTAAAAGATAATTAATTTGCATTTGTACATTGATTTTATAATTTTACCACACAAAAACTAATTTTTCTTAAAATTTGTAATAATTGTAAATTATTTCAGTAATATGTATTTCCTTAGTAAAGTTTTAATAATCGAAATTTAATGGAGTGTATGATTTAAATTTAAAAAGAATTATTTTCGTTCGTCTGATATTAAGATAAAAACTAACAATGACAATTTTTCTTATTTTCGATACATATACTTTAATTTATTTCAGTTTGACCTTTTGTTGCATAGCATAAAACTGATGCAAGTAAAAGGAAAATTTTGTGATTTTTCTCATAGAAATAGCCTAAGTAACCAGGAAAAAATATTTTATGATAGTTGGGTTAAGATATTGTTTATTCATTGTAATCGACAGAATGCATATAATATATAACACTTTTTCAGCTTAATTTACAACTACGCAATTAATAAAAATAGGCTCTTCTAATAAATAACAATTTTAACAATAATAAATAAAAATTTCATAAAAAAAATTCTAAATTTTAAGTTACAAGAGAAAAAATAATAAAAGTAGCCAATATTTCTATTATTATAAAAATGTGAAAACTTTGTATCTGATACAAGGTTTAGTAGATGTTCTTGCCCATTGTTCTACTTTTCGTCTTTGTATAAAAAACAATCTTACTATTGGAAAAAAAAAGCCGAAGGTATTTTCTAATTACTACTGCAATACTTTTGCAATATGAAATAATTTATAATTAGTATTTGAAAATTTTAACAACACAGAAAGATAATTGCGAAAATTAAATTTGTAAAAGTATATGCAGAAGACCACAATTTTCAATTTAGTGAATACTATGCAACAATTGGTTTGAAATTTTTTATTAATTTAGATGAAAACGTATACATTTTTGATTTTATATACTCATAGAACACTTATTAAAACACAAATGTATATGTTTGCTTCAAAAATTTCCATTTTCATAACATTTGAAAACTTTTAATATTTTATAAAATAGAAAATTTACTAGAATAATTTCTGTATCAAGCATTCACAATGTCACGATGTTGCCAGCACTCTTAAGTAGATTATAGTTATGAAACTAAACTTTTTTCTCAATTATTATATTCAAGATGAATGTAGTAATTAGAAAACCGTAAAATAAGTTGAAATTGCTTCTTATATTATCAAAAATCCAGGAAGATTACGATTGTTTATAGAGAAAAAAAATCTTAAATACGCCATAAAAGTATATAAAAGCAATGAGTTTTGGACATCAAGGTAAACCAATAACGAACAGTATAAGAACAGAAGGTGTAGAGTCTTTCTCTGTGTAGGTGAAAGGTCATACTACCTTATATTGTTAGAAACTACAGAAAACGTTCTCGAAAGTTGACTAATTTATTCCAGAAGTTTTCCCCTTATTTTCATAAATCATTAAGATGAAAAATAATTCGAAATCACAGAAAACTAATAGATTATTCAAATTGCGTTTCTAAAAATAGATTTCACAAATTTTATGCTCTTTTTATTCTCTGTAATTTTCGAAAACGCTAAATTTTATTAAATTTACGGACAGTAAAGATACTTTTTTTTTTTCAGAAACGTTTCCGTGAACTTTGGAAAACCATTATTTTGCGAGGTTTCTGAATGGCCATTTTCCGATTCATTTCGGCAGATAAAGGAAATATGAGATGTAGTCTTCCCAATTGGGCGAAAAAGTCCGGGCATGGATTCGAACCCAGGATCCCTTGGCTGAAGCTCTTTATGCTCTACCAACTAAGCAATCCCGTACGGATATGGCTGAACTAATTCCCCCAGTTAACCTTAATGGTCATAGCATCTGGCCTGGTATCTGTATAGTAGTATCTGGTTTGATGATTTTTCTCCCAGTTGGGAAGGTTACATCTCATATGATTGCTTTACCAATCTGAATAAATGTGTCAAAATTAATCTAGTGTAATCATGTTTCCAGCGTTCACTGGAGGTCCCATTACCTGTGATTTATTCTGTTGTGCTGATTCAGATATCAGACCAGATGTTATGATCATTAAGGTTAGCTTGGTTGAATTAGTTCTGCCACATTCGTCCGGTATTGCTCAGTTGGTAGAGCACTGGCAGCTTCAACAAAGGGATCCCGGGTTCCAATCCTGGCCCGGACTTTTTCGTCCAGTTGGGAAGATTACATCTCATATGATTTCTTTACCAATTTGAATAACTGTGTCAAAATTAAAGGAAATGTTTCCAAAATTTTGGGAAACAATAAAGTAATTGATTTTTTGTAAATGTTTTTCCTCTAACAAGAAACGTTTTTGCAATTTTAGACAGTGTAGCCTGTTAAAATTTAATTTCTTCTAAAATACATTGTTTTTTTCTGTATTTTTAAGGTTTAATTAAGATAATTTTAATTAACTGCGTGTACTAAATCATTTTTCAGAGACTTATTGTGCAAAAATTATAAGTATTTTAAGGTTGAATACCTTTAGCCTCCTTCTACAAGATATTCACATGCGCTTTAATTGCACTCTCCTTAACGGCTTAAGCACTGATGCTAAAACTATCTACTTTCTATTCTTATATTAAAATCGTGGTTATCCCGTTCGGATGAATGTATATTTCGTCTAACTTGAAAGGAAAGTTTTGAAAATACTTCTCTAAAAAACTAGTTGCCTTCCTGGTTTTTTGATCTGAAAGAAAATTTTATCCTAATTTGTATAATATAGATATTCAGTGATGAAATTATGAATATAAGCCAAAATCATATATTTATCTAAATAAATGTGAAAGGTTATATTAATCTTTTAATAATCTGAATAATAATATTCCTTTTCACAAAATAATTAAATATCATAATTACTTATAAATATATATGAGTGAATGGTTATATTAATCTTTTAGATTCAATTTTTTTTATTACAAAAATTTAAATTAATCTCATAATTAGAATATTATTTCATTCTAAAAAACTAATACCTATCATAATTTTTTCCAAATACAACTTTATATTAATCTTTTAGAAACAACATTTGAAAAAAATAATAATAAAAATAAATTAGATTAACTTATTAATAACATTCTTGTTTCAAAGACTAAACTGTCCTAATTTCTTCAAAATAGGACTTTATATTATCCTTTTAACATCAACGTTTAAAAAAAATTAAAAATATTCTTAATAATAATAATTAGCTTAATTTAATTTACAACAGTTTCATCAGTATAACTTCAGTGAATAAATAAGGAAATCATAATAATTTATTTCAATATTTACAAAATATTATCTTAACCTTGTAGACTTCATACTTCTGAGATATTAAAATTAAAATTTAATATTAACATCTGTTTTAAATTTATGTCTGCCTTTTGGATCTCCACTGAATGAAATTGTAAACTAACTCACAATTTCTTAAAAATATGAGGAAAATATTATTTTAAGATTTTTAAATTCATGTTTGTGAAAAGTAAAAATTCAACTCAACACTTATTTTACATTTATTTATAGCGGGATATAATTTTTTTTACTTGATATTGTCTTCATTTTGATGTTACTTATAGTCTAAAATTTATGCATTTTTTTATAGTAGTTGTTACAGAATATAAAATAAAAACATTAATTAAAGAGTGATTTCCAAAATTTATATTTTAATGTTAAGTCAAGAAATCAATAACTTTTATCGATATTTTAAAATTTTCCGACATTAACCCCTTCGGCCCTGACGTCCTACTAATAGGACATATCTTTTATTGAGTATTATTTTGTCTTAAACATTATTTTTATTAATTCCAGCACCTAATAATGGTAGTATGAATCTCTACATTTCCTATTATGACTTCACTTATGTTTAGCATTTTGTAATAATAATAATAATAATAATAATAATTTTCATAATTATTAGCAAGCCGTTGGCATTTCTTTTAATTAAAACATACGTTTCACTCTTTAAATTAAAATTTGGGAATCCTTTTCCGAATTAGTAATTTGTGATAAAAGATAAAAAATATTACAAAATTTTTATGCTTGTTTAATTTAGTTGTAATACGACATTTTCCAAACGTCTTCAAAAATTCTTCCTTAGACTATTGTTATATGAAAAACACGCAAAATAACTACATTTGTGAGGTTTTGGTAAAGAACGCATTCGTTAACTTTCATTAAACCCTAACTTCTGTGATTCCGATAGCTATTTTTAATTTTGTTAGCATAACAGTAATTTTTTCCCAAAATTGAAAAAAAAAAAAAAATCAGGGACGAAGGGGTTAATGAATATAGTTAGATTTTTCTTTTCGTTTAGCAAAGCACTTCTATTTTGTTTAAGAATGTACCATAAGCATAATTTTTCCTTCGAAATCAAAATTAATCTTGTATTAAGAAGTATTTATTCTTATTTTTGTAGAAATTCGAAATGCTATTTCAGACATTGCATGTTTAAAGTAAATGGCATTTATGCTAGAAGCAAAACAATGTAGCAAAATAAAAATTTAATGATAATAATAAAATATATTATATAATATATATATATATAATATATAATATATAAGTAACATTAGGAAAATAAAGAATATTATAAAAATAAATAATTTTATACTAAAAATAACATTATAAAAATAAACTTGATTATATTAATAAATAATATGATATTAATAAATAATATTCTACTAATAAATAATACTATACTAACAAACAACATTATAAAATTAAATATTATATTAATAAATAATATGATATTAATAAATGATATTATACTAATAAATAATATTATAAAAATAAATATTATACTAATAAATAATATTATAAAAATAAATATCATACTAACAAATAATATTATATTAATAAATAATATTATATTAATAAATAATATTATATTAATAAATAATATTATAAAAATAAATAATATTATACCAATAAATAATATTATAAAAATAAATAATA
Source organism: Maratus michaelseni (assembly GCA_963931845.1). Classification (NCBI taxonomy): domain Eukaryota; kingdom Metazoa; phylum Arthropoda; class Arachnida; order Araneae; family Salticidae; genus Maratus; species Maratus michaelseni. The sequence goes on from OZ007598.1 coordinate 6,074,475, forward strand.
ATGCATTTGTTTTACATAATGGGAATATTGAAAAAGAATATAATGCAAATTTTTACTTTCTGCATTCTCATTACATAAGTTAACTTTAATAAAATATATATAATATATTTTATTTATAAAATTATACAATAAAATTAAATTAAGACCAAAAAATTTCGTTACCTAGCTATTAATTTAAACTTATTGTAATTTCTCATTTATTTCTACTCATATTGTTTGTTTTATTTCATATGTTCATTTAACTATCTTTCACTATCAGTAAAAGTCTTTCTAATAACATCATATAAACATCTCGAAAACTTAATAATTACAAACAATGAGAAAATAAAATAATTCAATTATTTTAGCAAAAATTTATAATATTTTTGTTAATTAAAATTCAAAGGTTAATTTAAGAAAAGTTTACTTCAATAATTTGCGTAATTAAACTTCTTGAAATTTAATTAAGTTACTTATTGTGTATCTTTAAAAACATTTATAGTAATTTTGCCGAATTAATTTTAAACAACAAAGTGATTAAACAAACAAGCAATATAAAGGTTTAAAAACATCAATTTTATTCCTAAATATACTACAGTTATTATTGAAAAATTATTACAATGAAAACTTATATGCTTGACTAGTAACAGTCAATGTAGTTTTACAATCTTATTTAAATTAACTTTAAAAAGTTAAGTATGATAAAATTAAGCTTCATTTTTAATTACTTTTAATATTAAACATATTTTTAAATGCTAAGATATTTTTAACAATGTTTCTTAGAAAAAAATTATAAAAATGTTTAAATATAACAAATACAATTATGTTTAATTTTTTTTTATTTTTAAGATCATATCATGAGTAAGTATAATCGATTCGTATAAAAATGTAGTCATCGTATGTGACTATATTAATTTTACTTACATGAATATACCTTGAATGATCTGTACAAAATATCGGTGCTTCTAAACATGCCTTGCTATTAGGTAAATATTACGAAATAGTACAATACATAGTTTTCAAGTTCACAATAAAATCGATTTTAAAGTTTTCTAAATAAAATAAAATAAAATAAAATAAAATACTGGATGTTTTTAAACTGCTATCGTGAATAGATAAATTCAGTTTTGATTAGCCAGTGAGAAATCAAGAATAACCGTACAATGACTTAAAAAAGAAAAAAAAAACATCAATTTTATGTAAACTACATTTTAAACAATAATATCTTTTATCCTACCAATAAAGCAATCCTGTATTTGACACTTTTGAAAGTATGTTTACTAATTCATTTCTGTACATATTTTGACTATGTAGGGCTTCTTATTTTAATTTAATGTTTTGAAACACAAAAGAATATACTCTTTGAATACAATTATTTTTGTTTTCATTTAGAGATTCGTTTTAATATAGTCACCTCAAAAGAACTTGTTTGAAACATTTTTTAAATATAACAAGCGGAAATTTTTTATTTTAGTGAAAATTTTTTCCTAAATATAATTAGAGATTTTCTGCATTATTTTTTTTTACTGTAATTTTTATTAATATTATAATGAAAATAGTAGGTATATAGTACAACATTTGTGGGCACTATAGTTGTGGTATATTGGAAACAATAATTTATTTACAACCAGTAGTTCTTTGTATTGCGGTTAGCTAATGGAGTAATTTCTCTTTAAAACACAAGCAAGTGAAACTATGACAAAGCAAAATAAGTACAAATTAGATTTGTTTTAGCAAAGTAAACATACTTTTGTACAAACTAAATTGCCTAATCAATACAAGTATTAAACATTAAATATGAAAAACCTCTAAAACGTTTACGATTTTTATCTAAGATTTTTTGCGTAGTGATGTATTTATACAGAATTAAAAATACAGGATTCTTATTGCTAAAAATGAGTTTTCATAAAATTTGTTTTTAAAAATAAAGTTTGGTGTAAATTACATCTTTCGAAAGTTAAAAACAATGAATAACCAGTATTAATTAGAATAAGATATTAAACGGTGCTAATTCTTGAAAGTTAATTCTTAAAATAATTTAAAAGCCATTCTTCATTAGGCATCAGCAAAACTTTTATACACGAGCTCGAAATTCAAAAACACCTCTAAATGCCTTTGTTGTAAAATTACTTTATATAAATGTTGCTTTATATAGAAATACCTATGTGCAAAGTGTTGATTGTCTAACATTGAAAATATCGCACACTGTAGCCAAAGTCAAGAAAAGAAATGTGATCTTTTATGTATAATACTAATTTATTAAACATTTGACAAAAAAATTTCTGTACAATGTATTTAAAATTATTCTATGTATATACAACAATGTATTAGTTTAGTTTGTTAGAGACATATCTCCATGCATGTTTGTGTTATGAGGAGATTTGTGTTACATTGAATATGGCCGGTATGTCTTATTTGTACATATATTGATATATTGTAACTCCTGTATGTTATGAGAATTTGCCAATTTTCATTGTAAAATTAACAATAAATTATTTTGTATATATATGAATATTGTGAATGTGTTTTATTTATATGTTCTTTGAATGCACATTCAAAAATTAATCTTCATACATAGTGGTTACAATAAAACCTCAAAAATCCGCCATATTTCGAAAACAAATATTTTGTTTTTTACATTACAAAAAAGAAAGAGTAATGAAACAAGAAATAATATTTAGCTAATAGGTAGCATTTAAATAATTTAAAGTACATGATAAAGTACATGGACAGTTTCATATTTTACAGACGATTTTGTTGTTAATTTTTATATAGTAAATATATTTTTTTCTCTGTCTTTGTTTTTTTTTTAGAAATAAAAAAGTGAACGATATTAAAAGAATGATTTTTTTCCCTTATGTATGATTTATTCATTTTAGAAATGTTACTTTAAAATGATAATGAAACATCCAAAATAAATTTTTTATCTCGTTAACACGCTTAAAATTCTTATCACTCTATATTTTCCCTTTTTCTTAAATTCTATTTCATGATTTATTCACATCAAAATTGCTCGATGAAAATTTGATAGATCCATTTCTGAATTATCTTTATCGAGAGTATTGTATTTTAGGGTACTTTTTAAAAAAATTGTTAATTAAATGTTAGATAATTCCACTTCTGAGGATCTTGAACATATTGTATTTTAGAATAGACTTTATGTTATTACTATGAAATATAATTTTGCTATTTTATAAATAGATAAATTATATTTGAATAAGCGGTTTGTTTTAAAGAAATTTTATTACGTGAATATTATGAAACCATTTTAATTTTTGAATAGATAAATGTACTTCTACAGCAAACATTCACGATTAAAAAATTTATTAACTATTTTTTTTTTTACTGTTAATCAAGGAATTAAATTTATATTTGATAAAAGCATTTAGAAAAAATAATACTGTACTAATTCTAACATATTTCATATTTTTTATGCAGAATTTTCAAACTATTTAAAAAAATTATTAAAATTTTAATCATGGTTTTACCTTTTTTTAGAAAATAAATAACTTTTTCAATATTTATATTTCATTACAAATACATAACATACCTTGAACTGTGAGTATTTTTAAAGCATACTAAATGTAGTCGGATACTACAACAAACTAATATCATTATTATTATTATTTTAGTCCAAATCACATTTTATTTGCAGCACAATTTTAGACTGAAAATAAGTTCTTCCATAATTCTTGAAAATGCATACATGAGAACGTAATTAAAAGTTTTAAAGCATTTTTTAATTTTTATGTTAGTGTGTAATTTAAGGTAGCTTCTATATAATATGTCATTATATGAAAATTTAAAAAAAAATCAATCGACATATGTATAATTTTTTTTATGATAACTTATTTCCCTTCAATTCTTTTCAATAAAAAAATTATAATATACAGTTAAATCATGCTTCTATTATTATTTTTAATAACTATGAGGTTTGACATAAATCATTTAAACTACTATAAACTTTCCTATACTAAAACCTAGTTACATAAAATACAATAAAATAATCAAAATACAATTGACATTTTCAATGGGTAAATGATGTTGCATGATTTTGAAATTTCACCATTTATAGATTCAAAAATGGTGATTTAGAATCAAGGAGTATTTACAATTAAGATTTCACAAAGTATCTTCATAAATCCTAGTTTCAATTAATTTGAAGCAACTACACAAATCAGTTAATAAACAATAGCATATATGAGACAAATTTTTTTTCCATACAAATTGTTAGTTGCAAAATACAATATAACTTAATTAATTATTTTGCAATATTATATTTATGTGCATATTTTGAGAAATAAATTTTTTATTACACTGTTAAGATCTTCGTATTTTACATTTTCATTGAATATATTTCACATTCTTACTTTTTGCATTCTTATTTTCTCTTAAACACATATTTTGTACAATCAACATTTTACAAAGTACTTTTATAAATTCTAGTTTCAATTGATTTCAAACAACTACACAAATCATTAAACAGGAAATAACTCATTAGACAACATTTCTTTGTTCCACATAAATTCTTATTGACAAAATACGATATAAATAATTTAACATTTTTGGAATATCATACTTTTGTGCATCCCATTTTCAGAATTTCTACTTTTGCAATATCATATTTTGAGAATTTCATTTTCTATCACAATGTTAAGTTCTTTGTATTTTACACGTTCATTGAATATTTTTTACAATGTTACTTTTCCATATTTTAGATTTGATTTTTTTTTAAAATACAAACTAAAATAGTCAAGATTTTACAGACTATTCTGAAACAATAATAGTCACAATTTATTGCAAAGTATTATACATAGCATCGAATAAGAAACGGCATACAAGATTCGATAAAGAATATTTACATTTAAATTCTTACGTTGCAAAATACATAATAGATAAACTAATATTGCACTATATTATATTTTTGTGAATTATATTTTAAGAATTTCATTTTTTAATAAAGTTTTATATTCTTTGCATTTTTTTACTTTCATGGACTACATGTTAGAATTTAGATCATTTGCAATTTTTTTTCATTTTATTTTGAAAATTTAACAAAATACTTATGCTGACCCAGTTAAAAAATATCATTATACCAACTTACATATATACAATTTACACCATTTTTATAATATGATGATAACATTTAATGTACGTTTTTATACAAAAATTTAATGTAAATAACATAGTTAATTGAATTTCGTTAACCATAAATCCTATTCTACGATCATCTTTATTATTTAAATATTTCATAACAATGTCAGAGGAAAAAAATAACTTGAGAAAACTGCAGTTTATGTTAAGAATCTCAAAAATGCATATCGCACAGTTAATCAAATAAATTTACAAAACATGGCTTTGTATTACAATACACACATACATTCTGAAATCAGAAAAAATCACCAGTATTTGAAATACTTAAAATTTTTTATGTGTAATATATCTAAAAAAAAAAAGATGATATAATCCTCAGGGTATTTGCTTAATATATATGAATTTGTAGTCATAAAAAGATAGAAAAAAAATTAGACTGATTTAGGGGAAAAAAAATGATTAATGCTATTTATTTTAATTGTTAATTATAAAAATTAAAGATGCCAAATACATTTATAGTACAATAATAATAATAATAAAATGATTTGAGTTTAAATTATGAACCTTTAAAATGTTAAATGCCTTTTTAATTAGCATAGACTTATATATTTAACCCGTTGAAAGGCAAGTAATTTTGTTGATATAATGTTGAAAATGCTAATTTTAAAACCAAAATTTTACTCAAAAATTTTGATACAAATTTTGATTAAAATTCTGGTATAAATTTTGATTAAAATTAAGTAGTATAAGTAATATACTATCGCTCTTCAACCGGTTGAGGATTTCTGAGGTTTCATTGTTTTGAAATACATTTAGTTAAATTATTTTGTCTATTTAATTTTACTGTTAATTAATAGATTTAAAATGTGATAAGAATTATTCAATACAATAGTAAAATAAACTAACCATTGATTAACGTAAATCACCAGTATCTCATAAATTTGCATGCCATGTAAATTTGATTAAAATTATCTTAATATATTTAATGTTTTCCCTTTTAAAATATACTTCTGTCTTGTTGTTCTTCCTTTATAAAGCTAATTGGTGTTTAGACATTTACAATTATCTTATCTTGTAAAAATAATATACGTTAGTATTTATCTTAAATGTATGCTCAGATTAGTTCCTATATAAATGTTTGTTAGGTGGAATACAATTTACGTATAGTTATGTATGTTACGATTAAATAATAATAATATATGTAACAATTAATGTAGCAAATAAATAGTAAAAGTAAAAACTTTACTTGTAAGTTTGTTTTTAGAACAATACTTTAAAAACATTTAAAATTGACATATATCATGCAATCAACATTTTTAATGACCAAAGTAATATTTAGAATTTTCTCTTTTATAAAACTGAAGGAAATTGAAATCTAGATTAATTCAAATATTTTAGTACGATGAACATAACAAATAACACTATACAATAATACAATAATACAAATAATACAAAAAATTCTATAGCATAATACAAAAAATACACTAAAACAATAATTCATAGCAAACAATTTTGAAAGAAAATGGAAAAAACAATCAAAACAGATGGAACGTTTTCTTCTTTTAGTTGCATAGAAAAATTTTAATAAGCACATTTGAATTACACCAACTTTAAATTTACGGAATTTTTATTTGTTCATTATTATGTATTTATTATAAATGATGGTAAACTCATATTATTAACAAATTCTTCAAATCTATAACTGTTCGAAATAAATAAATACTAAATCAACAATAACTATTAAATCAACAGTAAGTATATAATGAATTATAACACCTTTTAATAATATATTTCTTTTAAATTCACAGCCCTGGCAAGATTATATCAAGAAGAAACCATTCAAATAAATTTCAATGAAAGTAAATTTTTTTCCCCTCCAGTCTATACTATTCATCCATAATAAAAAAAAAAAAACATAGGGATACTAACACGCAAACATACAATATATAACGATGCGGTATCTTTTAACTTACCGAAATTGTGGCTCGAGATACTCCATGCTACAGATATGAAAATAAACAACCAAGTAAAAATAAAAGATAACCCGCGTAATTTAAAAAAAAAAGGTACATGAAAATTAAATGATAGCATTTTAAATGATAACTTCAAAGACCGTGCAATTATGGAATATTCTCATTTGTTTTTGATAATAGCTCGAAGTGAGCCGAAGCATGTCAAACAATCTAATAAAAGTTATTTTAATTTGTATTTATTATGTTGTTAATTTACACCGTTTAGCATTTAAAAGAAATATATCAACAATAACTATTAAATCAACGAACTACATATTTTGACAAAAAGTCTTATACATACGTTACAGTTAAAACCCGAAATCAGTCGAAACCCGATTTAACTAGGGAAAACGCGTTCTAACTGAGAGCTGCAGTTAAAACGCGTTTTAACGTATTTATTCCAGCTAGAACGCGTTCTAAATTAGAGTGTTACACTGTTAAAAATTTGCAGTAAACTGTCCCGTCATTTGACCGTTTTTATAAAAAATAATTACCCAACCGTAATTTAACTCTATTCTGACCATAATGTAGGCAATAATATAGTCAAAATAGAGTTAAATTACGTTTATGTAACCATTTTCTCTAAAAACGGTCAAATGGCTGGACAGTTTCCTACAAATTTTTAACAGTGTAGGAAAAACCCGTTTTCCCTAGTTAAATCGAGTTTTGACTGATTTCGGGTTTTCACTGTAACACACACACACATATATATATAAACTTAATGATAAAAAAGAGATGTTTAAAAAGAAGCATACAATGTTACTATAATGTGCCGTCAGATAAAATAATAATAATAATAATAATAATAATAAATAATAATAAAATCTTCAAACCTGAAGTGCTTGAAACGAGCAATTGGAACTTGACACAAGTAACTAGAATTTGTATTCAGTATACATGACCTATCAGTCCCGTTTTCTACTTTGTGATGAATGATCTTCTGAGAATTCATTCAAATTCACTGTTTTATAAACTAGTCGTTCATTTCAAGTGCTTTATGTATAAGTAACACTGTAATGTGACTATATGTAAAAGAAATAAAATAATTAAATATGTATATTCTAAAGTTTTTGAAACGAGCCATTAGAACTGGGAATAAGTGACTAATATTTGAAGTAAATAATAAGTTCGATAAGTCCTGTATTCTATTTTGCGAAGAATATTCTTCTGATAGTTGGAAAATCATTGCTCTATAAGTTCTTTGTTCATTTTAAGCAATTTTGGAATCAACAAGTCTCTAATGTAACTAGAGGTAAAAGAAGGAGAGTTATAAAATATACAAACCTAAAGTGGATGGGATGAGTGATTCCAGTTTAACCCTTTCAGGGGCAGTGGTATGTTTATGAAACCACTTAATTTTAATTCCGAAACGCCACAATGGCACCAGATATTTTCTAAAATCTTTTCCATTTAATAAGTATGTAATTTTTGGCCTTTTTCTTATTTACAAGTAAATTTCTACGTTAATTCCGGTGCCAGTTATTTATTTCAACATTTTAGTACTGCCCCTGAAAGGGTTAACCCTTTCAGGGGCAGTGGTATGTTTATGAAACCACTTAATTTTAATTCCGAAACGCCACAATGGTACCAGAGTTTTGCTAAAATCTTTTCCATTTAATATGTATGTGAAATACAGCCTTTTTCTTATTTCCAAATAAATGTTTTCGTAAATTCCGGCGCCAGTCATTTATTTCAACATTTTAATACTGAAAGTACCTTGCTCCTGAAAGGGTTAAAATAAGTGCCTATACTAGTGTTTGAAATCTACAAAAAAAAAAATTATAATAATAACTTTTAAACACTTAAAAAGAGAAAAGCTTAAAAAAAAAAGACAATTAAAAAAATTATGAAAGATGGCTTAGAGGCCACACTTCACGTTTTATGTAATTTTCAAAGCATACAAGAGTGTAGTTAAAATCTGAAGTTCGTGATTGATGTTATACAAACTAACATTTTGCTATTATACAGAAGGTCGTTCGCACTTTATGGAAATGATTTTCACAGTTAATTTCTGAACATATATGCGAATAATCTTTGCGACAATTTTACTCTACTCTATAGCCCTGACTCTTGATTATAACACTGGATTGAAATTTTCATCACAGTCAAGTTTTCGCTTAGTACAATCACATCATTTTTCTCCCACATCTCTTGCAAAACTTTCCAAAGTCTTCCCATGTGTTCTGGATAGCGCTTTCTAACGCACTCTTTAAGAAACACATAATAATGGCAATAAATAAAAATTCATCGTAACACTGGATGAAACATGGCTTTATTTAAGTAAATGTATTAAAAGGAAAGCAATTTTTATCAATTAGTAGAAAAAAAGAAAGAAATGGGTTTCAGAATGTAAAGAAAATTTTCCAAAAGAAATCATGATTGCTGCTGGATTTTGTTATGAAATTAAATTGAAGGTAAAAAATGCAGTAAAACTAAGATGATTTAACTTTACTATCAGTAAAATATTTTAGAACCCATTTTTGAAGAAGAAATTGCAGCTTTATATGAAAAAGACATTAATTGAGCTTCATATGAACAAAGTCTCCCGGCCGCTCTTCCATAAGTCAACTGACGCATATTTAGCAAAGAAAGAATTCAAACGGAAAGAAATTGTGTATTAATTGATGAAATGCATGTAAAATTACCTGTTGCACCCCCCTCCCCTTCAACAATGGCCTTTTTCCTGCATTTGGATTGTTTAAATAAATCCACGTACATTGAAAAGATTTTGGAAAGTTTTTACAAGAGGTATCGGGAAAAACTGACATGACTGTAACAAGAAAATTTTATTATCATAACACTCTCAAGCCAGAGCTATAGCCAAAAGTCAAGGCTATCCAACAAAGTCAAATTGTTGCCAAAGAATTTGTCATTTATGCGTAGAAATTAACTTTAAAAATTGTTTCCATAAAGTGCGAAAGACCTTCTGTATAGATATTTTTAAAATGGCCGCTAAGAACATCATGCATATTTTTTTTAAAGTTCTAATTTTTAGAAATACATCATAATGTATTTAGTTCAGAAGAGAAGGATTTCTATCAACATATCATAGGTGGGCACTTGAAATATTTACATTTGAAAAGTAACTTAATAGAAAATTCTCAATAAACACCAGCTAGGAAAATTGATAAACACCATATTTTAGACGCACTTTTTGACCTGTTTATTTTTACTTTAAGCTTTTTTTTTTTTTTCATTTTTTACTTTTAAATATAATTTTTTGAATAGTTTATATAATTTAGATGATCTAGCCACAGAAATTAACAAACATAAGTTCCCATAGAATCTGAATCTGAATGTTTTACAATGCATACATACAATCATGACTCAATGAAGCCATAGAACGATCCAGGGACAAACTTTATTTTCAGACTCCATTCCTATAATGAATGAAATATTTTGAATAATTTTGCCAGCACTAGGCAGAGGTAGATGTTATAATTTCAGTTATGCAGCTATTATTTTATCAATTCCACATGTTATTGCAGACATTTTTTCCTACTAGAAAAATATAAAATTGGAAACGTTAAAATTAACTGGAGTCTGGAGTGTACAAAATAAGTGAACTAGAATAAAAATTTAGGAGACAAATTAGCAAAACAAGTGGTGCGGCCATTAATTTCCAGAACTGACGTAACTGTACGAGAACCGGAAATCGTCAGAACGCGGTAATTCTTGTATTTGGAAGGTCGTTTATATGCGTACGTCCAATGAAGTTGGCGCCCTTCCAGTGGCTGTCCTTGAAACACGCATTAAAACGTAACTTAGTTTTTTGTTGTCAAAGTCGATCTTGCGTTTCCCTAGGTCACGTGTCAAAATTTTTCGAACCACCTCTTTGGAAATGTTCAGTTCATTGGCGAGAACTCGAATAGACAATCAGAGATCAGAAGTCACAAGATCATGAACTTTCTCAATTGTTTCTGGCATGCACACGGAATATAGCTGTCCAGTGTGCGCGTCATCTTTGACACTTTCACGGTCGCCTCAAAAACGGCTAAACCATTCAAAAGTGTGTAAATGGGATAATATTTCCTCTGCGTACACTTTTTCAACATTTCATGGGTTTCTGTAGCAGTTTTGCCCAATTTGAAGCAGAATTTAATGCTTATTCTCTCCTCCATATCGATTTCGACAACAAAAAGTTTTAATAGCTATGTTTTAATGCGTGTTTCAAGGACAACCACTTGCTTCTGAAGGGCGCCAACTTCATTGGACCTGCGCAGATATACGACGTTCCAAATACAAGCATTACCGCGTTCTGACAATTTCCGGTTCTCGTACAGTTATGTCAGTCCTGGAAATTAATGGTCGCACCTTGTATTTGGAAAAAGTAGAAAAATAATACATGATGACACCATTTCCATCAGGATATCTTCGTGTAACGGCAAGCTAAAATGGCTGAAACATTGCAGATGTTCAAAATTTAACTGTCGCCGAAATCTTTAACTGACAATATCGCAAACACCCTTATTCTAGCTACAATCAGCCAAATTTACCAAACATTTGTCCATTTTACCAGCTATAGAATGGTGTATGTAAACTATGTTGGTGTCCTAATTCAGAAGAAACGTAGCCTTGCGTTTGAAATACATCACTGAAATCACTCAGATAATATGTCAAACTTACATAACTGACGCACAACAAAATTCATTTTTTATGACGAATGAAATCATTACAGATACGATTCAGCTTAAATATTTGGTTTAACGATGTAATGCTTGCAAATTGCTTGATAGTTCAACATGTGTTTCAATAGATCTGGTGCTTAGGAATTGGACACGTACGACCAATCTATTACAGATACTGCTCAATCAGAAAGTTGCGAAAGGCATTTAAAAAAAATGTTAACAGGTCCCATGGTATTGGAAACTTATTTCTGCTCCTTGGGTGAAGGAATGACATAAGTAATCCCTGGAAGAGGGTGTTCCAAAAATTCCAAGTATGTTTTGCTTGTCAGATAACGCTGAAACACATGGAGACCTATCAAGCGATTGCAACCACTCCAACCCAAATATAAGCTGAATCACTTCTGGAACAATAAATTTCGCCTTATAAATGAAATTTATTGAGCGTAATGATGCCCATTGTGTAAATTGAATATGCCATCCCGAGTTACTTCAATGATGTATTGCAAACAAAAGGCTAAATTTATCCTGAACTAGAACATCTATATAGTTTATTGTAGATTCATTAGAAAACTTGTATAATGGGCAAATATTTGGTATATTTGGCCAATTGCAGCTATAAGGGTGTTTGCAATATTAACGATTAAAGCATTTGGCGGTAATTTGATTTTGCACTTTGCCAATGTTTCAGCGCTTGCTGCTCGCAGTAAATCTAGATATATTAATGGAAATATTGTCAACTTTTAGAATTTTTTGTTTGCTTTTTTTAAATATCTGCTTATTTGGTGTGTAAGTTTTCCTAAAATCTTACAAATGTGTGTTTTTTCAGATTTCACATAGACTTGACGCATTTTCCTTCTGTCTGCCATAACTCGGAAATGGTTAGAGATAGAACATTGTTGCTGTGGTGTTTCATTAGAGTTGCAAAGACTACAATAATCCCGGTTTAAACCTGGATATAAACCGGGTTTTTTGGGAATAAACCTGGGAATAAACCGGGTCCATTGGAAATAAATCTGGGAATAAACCAGTTCTTTGCAACTGTATGTTTCATGCTTCGCATTGGCTTTTCTATGGCTTTTGATTTGGCACATGAAGTTAAATTAACCTTGTATAACTGACTATTATGTGGGTCGCGAAAATTTATCAATGTTTAAAATCGGTCCTGTTACAATAAAGGTTGGACACCGCTGCTAGATGATATTTAATACCCTGCCAGGCCACGCCCGTTGCAGGATGTTATATAGACCTCATCTAGTTATAGAAATTACGCTTGTTTTTAATTTTTCAACATTTTATCCCTTCCAGTAATAAACTTTGTCTATCAAAAGTCTCTAAATCAAAGAATCAAGAGAGGTAACATCCGGGGATTTCTGACGTAATGTGTTTGGACCATATCATCCAATCCCCCTGTTTATAAATTCCTCATTTTAAAAGTTCGGACAACAGCACCCTAAGATGGCGGTGTTTTGTTTTGTAGTCACGTAATTTTAGGACGCAAATGAGAAATTTGGAACGTTCAATTTGAAACCTCCATTTTGTAATAGATGTAGAATGAAATTGTATATAGGGGTCATTCCATGTCAACTGGCCTAGTGGCTCTCACTCGACCCCTTTCAAATTTTATATAATTGATACAGGACATACATATAGGTATAAGATGGCCATCTGCAAACTGTCAGTGTCAGAAATAGTATAGTTGGGGCGCTAGGGGTCCTTTTGTAAAACTCACTATTTCATGGTCGCATAAAAAACGACGAAATCACCAAGTTTGCCATTTTATTGCTCATGATACGAGAAACCTTACTTATTGAAAATAGGTGATATAGTACAACGTTTTGTGCTAAAAAACGTAATTAAAGTATTAAAAATCACAAATCAATACCTTTGTTATTACTTGGCCTCAAAGTAGGCCATACGGCCTGTCGCGATGAATTTTACCCATACTTTAACATGATGTAACTACAGAAAAAAATTAATTTAAAAGTTTGTCACATTAACAATTAATTATCTATGAAGATGTCATAGAGCTGCTGGAGTTGTTTCTTTCTTGCTTAAATATTCATTAATTTATTTAGCTTTGAAATCTTCTAAAAAATTAAAATCATCAATTCCACCCAATTTTCAGAAGCATATATCTCAAAAGGGACACTCCGGATATAATTACTGTTAGTACCACTAGAAAGAGCACATCTTAATCTATAAGAAAAATTTTATTTCATTTTGGGCCTCTTACATATAGGGGAAAATAATAAAATTCAAAAGACCTATTTTACGTGATATTTCTTCTTCGAAGATCTTCTCTTTCAACAAATTTAACACAAATCTTTTTATTTACAATGATAAATGTATACATAATTATCTCTTGTTGTGGTACATGGTTGCTTCTGCTCTACCATACTGAATGATTGGTAACCGCGTCACCAAGGGGTCACACCCGATAACCATGAAAGACTAGCTCCTGGGGATGCTTCAGTAAAATTGCCTGTTTCATGGTCGCAGAAAAAATGATGAAATCACTAATTTTGCCCTCTTATTTCTCAAGATACAATAAATCTTAGTTATTAAAGATAGGTGATCTAGTACAACTTTTTGTGCTAAAAAACATAATTGGAGTATTAAAAATTGCAAATCATTATCTTCGTCATTACTTGGGCTCAAAGTATGCCATATGGCCTGTCGCGATGAATTTTACCCTTTCTTTAACAAGCTGTATCTACTGAATAAACTAATTTAAACATTAGTCCGTTTAGCATTATATTACCTATGAAGATGTCATAGAGCTTCTGAAGTTGTTTCTTTCCTGCTTAAATATTCAATAATTTATTCAGCTGCAAAATCTCTTAAAAAATTGAACACATCAATTAGAACCTATTTTTAGAAGCTTATATCTAAAAAGGGACAGTTTTGATTTGATTACAAATAGTACCACTGAAAAGAGCACATTTTAATCTATAAGGAAAACTCTATCTCATTTTGGGCCTCTTAGATATAGTGTAAAAATAATGAAATTAAAAAACCTATTTTAAACGAATTGGAAACGAATGCATAGTGAAATGCAGTCTTAACACTTTTATAAACATGTGTTATAAAGAATGGTGCATCATTTGTTATTCTACTGACACGAACTTGTTTTTTATTTACGGGTACGAAATAATGATGATGTTCTCTTGTGCCAGAAACTGTGCATACGCTTTTGAAACGCTCTTCTAGGTCAGCTTGTACTGCTTCAATTTATTTTTTTGAAACAAAAATGAATTTTATTTCCTTTATGTTCTTTTCACAGAATTTATATAGATCCGACGGAGTTAAAATTTGGTCTTTAATTGGTCTTTGAATATATGACTCGATATACTTTGAATATATATCGCTCTTGCAGCCAGCCGCTTTACAGTTCCTCCTATTCCGTCACAGGGTGGTTTTAAATGGCTTGTACCAAACAAATTCCACTCTGCCGAGATTCCAAAGTCACTCTGTTGATAACAAAGAGTCAAAATATTTTTTAAATTCTTGCAGCAGATCTGTCCCTAAAATAATGTATATGCAAAGAAAAAAACTCCATTCATAAAAATAAATTAATTTTCATACAGATAAATATATTTGCACAGTTTGAAAGCCTAATGTAAGGAATTTTTGGGATAGACTTTGCTCAACGGTCAAATTTTTTGAAAAAGAGAAATCTCGGAAAAACAGTGTAAAATGGGTTTTTTTAATTTCATTATTTTTACACTATATCTAAAAGGCCCAAAATGAGATAGTGTTTTCCTTATAGATTAAAATGTGCTCTTTTCAGTGGTACTAATCGTAATCAAATCAAAACTGTCCCTTTTGAGATATACGCTTCTGAAAATGGGGTACAATTGATGATTTTTATTTTTAGAAGATTTCGCAGCTGAATAAATTATTGAATATTTAAGCAGGAAAGAAACAACTTCAGCAGCTCAATGGCATCTTCATAGGTAATATATTTCTAAAGTGACTAATGTTTAATTTAATTTATTCAGTAGATACAGCTTGTTAAAGAAAGGGTAAAATTCATCGCGACAGGCCATATGGCCTGCTTTGAACCCAAGTAATGACGAAGATAATGATTTGCTATTTTTAATACTCCAATTATGCTTTTTAGCACAAAAAGTTGTACTAGATCACCTATTTTTAATAAGTAAGATTTATTGTATCTTGAGAAATAAGAGGGCAAAAGTAGTGATTTCATCATTTTTTCTGCGACCATGAAATAGTCAATTTTACTGAAGCATCCACAGGAGCTAGTCTTTCATGGCTACCGGCCTGACCCCTTGGTGACGCGGTTACCAGTCATTCAGTACCCAGGTAGCACAGAAATATCGGCCAATATCAACGGCAATATTGGCCAATATTTTGAAAGTCGCTGAATGTCGTACGTCAAATTTACAACATCTGCCGATATTCACAGACATAACTTAAAATTAGTTTTAAAAAGAAAGCATTCAAAAGAGCTTTTTGCATTACTTATGACATAATAATACAGAAATAGTATTCTAAACAATAAAATTTAATAATTTTACCATTTTTAAAAAACTTGACTTTTTAATGCCTTATTTTTAATATCTGGATACATTGGCCAATGTTGTAAAAAGGATATTACTATTACAACATTCAGGGATATCTATTGATATTCGAAAAAAACAATATCATTTTTAGAATATTTTAAGATATCTGTCGACATTCAGCATATCTGACGAAGTTTGTAATCTTGACCGAAGTGAACGGAAAGTTCTAAAGGACCGCCCATTTGTGTAGTGTAGTTTTCGTCAATGTGCATTTGATGGAGGCGTTGGGCGTAAAATTTCCACAAAAAGGAAAAGCCTATATAAAAATTTTCTGTAGGAATCTATAGTTATTTTTATATATATAAAAAAAGCATGTGAAAATTTGTGTTTTATAAAAAATTAAAGATGTTTTTATATCTTTATACTATGTATTTTATACTCATTTTAAAAATGTTTTACAAGAAAAAAAAATCAATTTATATAGTTTTTAAATGGATGCTTGTTTATCGTTTTAAAATGCTTTCGGATTTCCGACTTTTATAAGAATTTTATTTTTTATTATTGAAACAATACAAGTTTAGTTTCAAAAGTAGGTCACTGAATTTTTAATTAGGCACTATTAATAATATATATTTTATACAGTTCATCTAAGTAATAATTATTATTATTATATAATAAGCTTTTGGGCTAATTTATGTACGTGTTAACTTTCGTGTAGTGCATCAATTTTTGAAAAAATATACACATATTTCTGACTTAAAATTAATAAGAAAATATATATATTTAATTTCTCACAAAGCAAAATTCAAAATAATGGGGTTGTTAAAACTTACTTTATAGTTTTATGAAAGGGGGGGGGGGGGGGTTACATGATTTTTAACACAGCAAGCTTTAAAATTTCTTATTTCCATTACATTCTTAAGTTTTAATTTTCTTACCTATTTTAAAACAATTTTTTTTCAAAATTTCCAACAAACTCAGTAATAGAAAGTGATATTTAAATAAATCTTTGATAAAACAGCGTAAAAAAAATATGTCGATTGTGATGGAAAAAGAGATAATTAAATT